>OX596013.1:9956714-10392678 GCA_951394025.1 Heteromyza rotundicornis
GTCCTATTTAAATTAAATTCTTGTAATTTATTTTTTAATTCTCTTTGAGATTTAACATACTCTTGAACAATTTCATTTGAAATCTTATTTGACATTTATTAAATTATTTTTTTTTTAAATATGAATAAAAAAACTTCAAAAAAAACGCTTAACGATTTAGCACAAGAATTATACAAACCTGTCAGAAAAAATTTGGAGAGAAGAAAAATTATAACCAAAGGCTTCAGATTTACTTATTATGACAACAGGCAATGTAAAAATTAATAATGGATATAAACATATCCTAAATGTATCTATTACATTCTCAAAATTTGCTTGGACCGAACCTATAAAGAAGAAAAATGGAAAATGTGTATGAGAGGCATTTAATAAAATAATTGAAAAGTGTCGTAGTGCACCAAAATTACTTCACACCGATGATGGCAAAGAATTTTTAAATACGCAATTTCAGAGTATTTTAGATAAACACAATATAAAAATGTATCAAACATTTAGTGAAATTAAGTCATCTATTGTAGAAAGATTTAACAGAACCATAAATGAAGAATTAAAAATTCAATTTGAAATTCAAAATAATACAAATTGGGGTTAGCATAATTGATAAAATTTTATATGAATATAATTACAAAGATATTCATAGGACTACTGGAATGAAACCTTGTGAAGTAAATGCAAAAAATGAGAATGAAAAATATAATAAAATTTTCCTATAAACGAAAGAAAAGAAAGGCCTATTTTTAAAATTGGGGATAGAGTTAGAATTTATGCTTACAAGAAACAATTCGAAATAAATACAAAAATAAGTGGACACATGAAATTTTTGTTATTAACAAGATATATTTTACTAGTCCAATTACTTATTCAATCATGGATTTAAATAGCGAACCCATTTTAGGTAAATTTTATAAGTATGAGCTGCAAAAGTCAATTTTTTATGAATAACTATCACTCCTAATCTCCATATAATCTATAAATCCATGCAATCATATTGACATCAAAATAAAGATAAAAAATCGTACTGCAGCATTATTCTTTTGTGCTTGTGCACAACATAAAACAGTGCTTTAACGCGATAAGAATATATGTGTGCTTAGCTCAACTGGCTAAACGCTTTGAACAAACTTTATTTCTGTGTGCCCATGTTCAATCCCGCATGAATGTCACAAGACTTTTTTAAATTACAAAATTATTCTGATAGTTATGAGTAATCAAAACTGCTCACCTAGTGAACACTTTTCATGTGACGTACGAATTATTCTGTTATAGCAATACTAACGTAGAAGAAGAAGCTTAAGATTAAGAAAAATTGTGAGAAAATTCTAATAACAGTTATTTTTATAAAAATACTAAAATTATAAACGAAATATTAATTATTGGTTTTTACAAAACTCGACCCAACTTTTTTTTTTTTGTAAAAAATAGATGCAAAAATTTTGAGTTTTTTACAAAATATTTGGATTATTTTTTAAATAAAGTGATAACGTTCTTATCAAAATTATGATTTTTATTACAAAATTGAATTTTAGCAAATTCTGATAAAAATCATCCATTTTAGCAAAAAAAAAAAGGTGAATCAAAACGCTGCGCCGCCGCCTGCAAAAGCCTTACTACTCACATACAATACTATCATGATATTGGGAACAAAGTAGCCAAAAACCCTTTATTTTAAATCGAAATTGCGGAAATTAATTTAAAGGAAATTTATTTTCTGCTTTTTATTCGGTTAAAGGGTTATATTTTAAAAAACTTGTTTTTTACTCTTTTTTTATTTTCCCCTTTTTTACTCTTTTTCTCCAATGCTAGCCTAAGTGAAAAATTTCAGCCCTGTAGCTTAAAAAATTATAGGTGTTTTTGGGACCCGGACCATGTCCAAAATCAGTTTCTTAAAATTTTCAATAAAATCCACCAAAAAAAAAATTGGTCTCAAGACCCCATTTAGACCCTTATATATGTGGCTTCGGAACCTCGGACCATGTCAAAAAATACGTTTCTAAACATTTCCAATCGAATTGAAAAATGTTGATCTTTTTTTTCGGTGTATGGGAGCCACGCCCAGTTTTTATCCAAGTTGGCTGATTCTCGAACTTGATCTCAGTATTCACGAGAAAAACATGTACTCAAAGTTTCAAGTCGATACTCCAAAACTGCGACCGCTATCGTGTGGACGGACAGACAGACGGACATTGCTAAATCGAATCAAGAGGTGATGCTGATCAAGAATATATATACTTTTCCATACCGGACACGCCTTCTTATGGGCGTTACAAACATTGTGCCAAAGTTAGTAAACCCTGCCACAGTGTGTGTGGGGGTATAATGATGAGGGGACATTTCATCAGATTGAATGGAGCTATATCTAAGCGATAACTGTTTGTACTGAACTGAACTTGTATATCGTGGAAGGCGATTTTGACACCCTATGTGAAAGAGAATGGATTCTCTGCATCGGATCAAATTAATTCAATAACGTCTACCACCCCGCAGATGCCTTCGAACCAGCAGGCGGCCCTACAGGAAATCATTGCTTGCTTCGGAAGCATATTTATTACGCCAGCTGGTCCTCCTGCGAAAGTTTATTTTAGTACTGCACCACTCTTTGCAAAAACAAGAGAAAATCCCGTGGCATTGCGAGATGCATACGCCAAAGAAATCGATTTAAAAATAGCTGCAGGATTCTATAAGAGAGTGGATCATTCGGAATGGGCCACAACGACACATGTGGGGTCCGGAGGCATTCGAATTACCGGCAATTACAAACCTACACTGAACCCACAAATGATTATTGACGAGCATCCAATTCCTAAAGCGGAGGATTTAATAAGATGAAAGGAGCGATATTTTGCCATCTCGATGTAACAGACGCATACACTCATCTTACAAAGAGTTTGCACATGCACTGACACTTAACACGCCAACTCATGGTTTAGTGCGTCCTACGAGTGCGATATATGGTGCAGCGATTTGGCAAAGGAGAATGGAAATGGTGCTACAGGGTATTTCAAACGTACTTAATTTTTTTGATGATATATTGCTGTATGCTGGGAACTTCGATCAGCTGTTAAGAATCCTTGAAAATACTCTGCAACGAATTGATTCGCATGGCCTTCGTCTGAATAAATCCAAGTGTGTTTTTGCTACTTCGTCAGTTGAGTTCCTTAGTCACAGAATTGACGCACAAGGTGTAAACGCACCTAAACCGACTACAACGGAAGATCTGCAACTATTCTTAGGAAAGGCACCATACTACAATGCATTCATTCCGGATTTAGCCACTCGAGAGAGGCCGCTACGAGACATGCTGAGGAGAGAAAGCTTGGACTTAAGAAGCAAGTAAAGCATACACTGAGAAAAAAATCCAAACGAAACGTTGTCAAAACGTTCCGAACCGTTGTCAATTTCCAACCAAATCTGAATGTTCTGATTTTGACAACAAAACGTTTAAATTATTTTAATTGAGACGCAAATGTTGTTGTTCCATGACTGAAAATTTTTGTTTTGCGACTGAAATGTTTATAATTTCATGAATTGAAAATACAAAAAAGGTTATTGTAAAGGCCTATTTTTAGAATTACATAAATTTTACTTTCATATTAAATCTCCATTTATATTTTTTTTACTCTAAATTATTTTTTTAAACATAATTATTAATATTTCATTGTTATATTTTATTTCCGAAATAAAAAAATGGTTTACATTTTTGTATACTTACCGAGATTTGAACCCTGGCCATTCGGATTCATAAACGCGCCGTTTAACACGCTTGCATTGCATTGCACTGTGTGTATTTTGCAATGTTTTAACTGCATACTTATCCTATGAAATACATATACTAAAAATCGGCAAATGCCTATCAAAAAAAAAAAAAAAAAGGATGGAAACAAAATTTGGTATGACTGAGATTCGAACCCACGCTCCAGTAACTCATACCATCATCAAAAAGTGAAACTGTTCCAGTTGTGTTTTAGAACTGTGCGGTGTTGAATTTTTCGTAACGATACCCGTCTCAAATCATAACCATGTAGTTCTGATTTTTTTTCCCTCTGTATACACGGATCTTAAGCGTTTACTTGTTTCGCCTCAAGTGCTAATGCCATACGACCCTACACAACCGTTGTTGCTAGCTACAGATGCCAGTAGAACGGGATTAGGAGCTGTGCTGTCTCATCGTTTGAGAAACGGCCAGGAGCGCCCAATTGCATTTGCGAGCCGAACTATGAATGCGACAGAGCTTGCATTGTCCAGATTTTTTGTCCAAAGTCCAAATTTTCGATAATTTGTCCAGATAAAATTTTCACCAATATTTTTCAGTAAAAAAATAAAATGAGTAAGAAACCAACAAACTTATAGCGTTTTCGTTTTTATGTATTAATTATGGGTTTTAGCTCATTTTCCCAAAAACTGATTTTGGAAAAGGGGAGTACAACAACTAAGCAAAAACTCAGTCTGGCAGAGTGTACAGCTGTTTCGGATCCAGCCACGGATCCTCGTCAGCACTCTTTATGCATTCTATTTTATCCAAGCGACGCTATAAGTAAGTATTGGTATGACGCACAAGAGAATTACTTCTCCTTAGCATCACACGCCAACTCACTGAAGCAGCGAATGGTAAAATGCAGCAAACTAAATTTTTACTTGTTGTTGTATAGCAACCTACTACTATGCCTGGTTGAAGAATTTCCTCAAAGTCCCAGCAAGCAAGTTGCATGGCTAATGAATTTTTACATTGTGTGTGCTCTGATACACACACAACAATTCACTTGCCAGAAAATACAAAAACAACAAAATTGTTTTTGGTTTAATTGGCGTACCCTCCATATGTTTATTTAGTAAAAAATTCAGATTTTTATTGAGCTTTTCATAATTTATGTATTAATTATGGGTTTTAGCTCATTTTCCAAAAAACTAATTTTGGAAAAGGGGAGTACAACAACTAAGCAAAAACTCAGTCTGGCAGAGTGTACAGCTGTTTCGGATCCAGCCACGGATCCTCGTCAGCACTCTTTATGCATTCTGCTGCTTCAGTGAGTTGGCGTGTGATGCTAAGGAGAAGTAATTCTCTTGTGCGTCATACCAATACTTACTTATAGCGTCGCTTGGATAAAATAGAATGCATAAAGAGTGCTGACGAGGATCCGTGGCTGGATCCGAAACAGCTGTACACTCTGCCAGACTGAGTTTTTGTTTAGTTGTTGTACTCCCCTTTTCCAAAATTAGTTTTTTGGAAAATGAGCTAAAACCCATAATTAATACATAAATTATGAAAAGCTCAATAAAAATCTGAATTTTTTACTAAAAAAAAAAAAAAGTTTTCGTTTTTATAAAAAAGAAAGTTTTTAGTCAAATAATATAATCCTTATATTAACTTGCTTTGGGCGGACTATATATATATATATATATATATATATATATATATATATATATAGTCCGCCCAAAGCAAGTTAATATAAGGGTTATAAAAATAAAATTATTTGACTAAAAACTTTCTTTTTTATAAAAACAAATTTCAGCTCTCTAGCTCTCTAGCTATATATATCCTCAAATCTGCGGCGAGCTTTTTCATACACTTCCACATGAGCTAGAGAAATTTGGAACACAGATAGAACTCCGGTGACAATGCATTCTATTTTGGGGTCCATCAGAGGCATAACTTCCGATTCCTTCAAGCTACAATGATGGGTAGGTGGGTTCTTATTGACAAAATGATTTTTTATACCCTTTGGAAAGGTGGGTGTGGGGGCAAAGGGGAGCGGAATGGAGCCAATTTAAAGTTCTAGCTTTCGTATTTTTTAAGCTACAGGGCTGAAATTTTTCACTTAGGCTAGCATTGGGGAAAAAGAGTAAAAAAGGGGAAAATAAAAAAAGAGTAAAAAACAAGTTTTTTAAAATGTAACCCTTTAACCGAATAAAAAGCAGAAAATAAATTTCCTTTAAATTAATTTCCGCAATTTCGATTTAAAATTAAGGGTTTTTGGCTACTTTGTTCCCAATATCATTGCAAATTTTGAAGTCGCCAAAAACCCTTAATTTTCAATCGAAATTGCTGAAATTAATTTAAAGAAAATTTATTTTCTGCTTTTAGGTCGGTTAAAGGGTTATATTTTAAAAAACTTGTTTTTTATTTTTTTTAAATTTTTTTTCCCCCCTTTTCCCCCCTTTTTTTTCCTTTTTTTACTCTTTTTCCTGAATGCGAACCTAAGTAAAAAATTTCAGCCTTGTAGCTTACAAAATACGAAAGTTAGGTCTTTAAATTGGCTCCATCCCGCTCCCCTTTGCCCCCACACCCCCCTTTCCAAAGGCTACAAAATTTCATTTTGTCAATAAGAACTCACCTACCAAATTTCAACATTGTAGCTTGAAGGAATTGGAAGTTATGCCATGTTTAAAAAAAAAAGTTAGAGTCTCCCCACGACCCCAACATTTAATAGAATGCATTGTCACCGGAGTTCTATCAGTGTTCCAAATTTCAGCTCTCTAGCTCATGTGGAAGTGTATGAAAAAGCTCGCCGCAGATTTGAGGATATATATATATGTATATAGTCCGCCCAAAGCAAGTTAATATAAGGGTTATAAAAAGGATATGTGGTCTATTTAAATGAAATAAATTTAAACCCATGTATGTATGTGAATTAAGATTATGTCATTATCTATAAAAATTCCTATTCTCTCGTGCTAGTGGAAATACTCAGTATGGGAGAGCGAACGTTGAGAAAAAAAATGTAAATTAATTGTTTATAATTTTTGCTTTTCCATTGCTAGAGTTATGAAGTGTGATGATTAGTTATATTAGTATTCTATATTCTAGTTAAATCGGTTATAGTGTTAAAGAATAATTATAAAAAGAATTGAAAAATTATATAAAGATAACGCGGTATAAAATCGCGACACGAATGTTGTTGTTTTTATTGTTTGTTTTGTTTTTTTATGTTTCCCTTTTGTTCGGGGCGACGGGCGAAAAAAATCGGAGGAACAAAATCACACACGCACTGACCGAATTAACGCACTGCACAATTTTATTGATTGTCACTTTTTATATAAATATATTTGTTTTGCTTAATTTGTTAAGCAAAACAAATTCGACACTCGCGGGTGAAATGCGGCCGGCGCGCGGAAGAAGAAAACTGAATATTTTGGTTTGAGCTGTCAAAGTTCTCTTGCTTTCTTCTCCTTTCTTTCGCTTTTGCTTTCGTTAAGTTAGCTCAGTGAGCGTCGGCGATCCGATGAGGGTATTGCCAGCCTCGCCATTACAATAGTAAATTGTCAAAACCTGGACTAAAGCTTTTGTACTTTTTGAACCTGTTTGAGGGAGAGGAATTTGAGAACATTTATGCTTTCGCCTATACGTACATGAGTGCCGCCAAAATGTATATTTCATTTTGGTGGGTGCAGGGGGGTATATGTAAATTTGCCAAACACACCTAGAAAATTCTGAAGAGATTTTTCGCATATAGGTATGGGTAAAGACCCGACTGCGGACACTGGTTTCTGCGTAAGCCGCACTCTATGTATGTGGGAAGATAAATGGAAAGTGAGCGTCATAGGCGCTCATATATTCTAATTCTTTTAGTTCTTTTTGAGCAGGGAAGAAGGAGAGTGGCAAAAGCTTTGGTTTTTTTTCTAATTGAATTGAATCTTAAATTAGTTGTTTCCAAAATTTGGATAATTTTCTTTCCTTTTTTTTTTAAATTGTATTTTTTTTGAGTGGTGAAGTGGAGCTGTTGCCATCGTCGGACTGTGGCTGGAGGACAAGTGTTCCAAAGGGAGTATTTTTGTGCGCTGGTTTAGTTTTGCCAGCTAGTGTTTATTTTGCTTTGTTTTATTTGTGGCAGTCGGCCATTTAGTGTTTTGAATTTGAGGAATTGAATAGAGTTGGACAGGTTGTGTTCGGTCGTGATTTGTTTTGGTGAAGTGTTTCCGTCCAAGTAGTTTGCTTGGGATTTGTTTGGCCGTTTCCCCCCCCCCCTCTTCCTTATTCCTTTTTTTTTGTTTGTGTTGTGCCGCATCAGAGCCAAGTTGTTGCTGGACCTCGAATTTTATCGAAGTCCAGCTGGTGAATAGTTTCTGCAAGAATCGTGCGAGGGATTTCAGACAGGTTGGTCTGGTCCCGCAAATCAATTGCGTTTAAACAAATATAATTTTTGATATTTGGATATTGGGTCGTCTTGTGTCAATTTTGAAACGGTTTGTGTTCGGTATTATTTTCTTTGTGTCGGAAAAAAATTTCCGTTTCTTTTATATATATATATATATATATATTCGGTGTAGGGTTTTAAAAGTTTAGTTATCAGGTTTTCGCGGGTTCGTGTTGTTCGTTCGGACGGGGAGACCATACCGCGAGGGTCGTCTTAAATCCCACGCTTCGCGACTGTGCTATTCGGGCAAATAGGGAATTTAATTATCGCGTGGGGATTTTCGATTTTAGTTTGTTTCATAAAGTTTAGTTAAAAATAGCGCGATAAGCTGGCGCCCAACGTGGGGCTATTTTTACTAAAGTTTTTAATAATTTAAAAAAAATTTTTTTTTATATAATTTAAAAAAAATTTTTTTTAACAAATTTTTTTTAAAGTTTTTTGTAATTAATTTTTTTTATTTATATCAAAATCTTTTTGTGCTGTTTTTGTTGGTTGTATTTTTTTCTTTTTTTAATTTACTAATTCGTATTTTTATTTATTTAGTTTTTTGGAATTTCTCTGGTTTCCAGTGAGAGTGCTGTCGACGGCGGAGTAGCGGCAGCGGGTTTTTTTTTTGTTGTTCGGTGAGTCCGTTCCGATTTTTTTTTATTTGGTACAACACCAGTAATTTTTTTATTTAATTAATTTTATTTTAAATTTTAATTTTTTTTTGTAATTTTATTTAACAGTGGTGGTGTCGTCCGCCTTTAGCTGTTGTTTTTGTATTATTCTTTTTAAATTTCTTTATTATTTTATAGTTTTATTTTTATCAATTTTTTTTATATATATATTTTTTTTGATTTTTATTAATTTTTGATAATTTTTTTTGAGTATTTAAAAAGAAAGAAATTTTGTTTTAAATTTTTTTTGCGGTGCCGCCCGCCCTAAAAGTTTCGTCGTTCCTGTTTTTTTTTGTCCGTAATTTTTTTTTTTTTAAAAAAATTTTTTTTGGGTTTTTTTAAAAAAGTTTTTTTGTTTAAATTTCTTTTTGGTTTCAATTTTTTTTTAAATTAGTTTTGTTTTTTTACATTTATTATTTTTTGTCTGTCCGAGTTAATTATGGAGATTAACCGATTAAACCAAGAGGAACTGGCATACGAAATGGAGGCTCGTGGGTTGCCAGTGACTCCGGTAGAGTCTATGAGGAAGTCCTTGAGGGCATCAAGGCAAATAGAGCGTAGGGAATCCGTGGATGTCTTTGCGGGATATCCGTTTGTTTTTGAGGAAGATAGGTTGGGTGTGGAGGGGAAGATTTCCGAAGTTGAAAAACTTATGGAAACCCCTCCCAAGGACGCAAAGTCGCCCGAATATTTGAAGATTTTGGCGAAGTTGGAATGGGCTTTAGGTCGCCTTACTCGTTCGAGGCCAGCGAGTAAGGAAGAAGTAGTAGAGCAGATGGCGCTCAAAAATAGGGTCCTTTTGTTGTTGGGGGAACTCAACGAGGCGGTGGAGGATGTTGGTGGCGGAGATGATGCCTTCGATGACAATCCAAGGCCATCCCGACCATCCAAGGGACTCAGTAGGGAGTCTGCGGTTGAGGAAAAGCCTGAACCCGTTCTGAGACGTGAGCCATCCACCTCGTTGAGTAACGTAGGTTTTCAAAAAGTAGAAAATTTGTCCAAGTGGGGTATTCAATTTACCGGGGAAAAGGCAGACATGTCCCTACATGCCTTTCTACAGAGGGTAGACGAGCTATGCGATGCTCGGGGCGTTAGTGAAGCCCAGTTGTTTAGGGGAGCAGCGGAGATTTTTTCTGGAAAAGCCCTGCTCTGGTTTAGGGATGTCCGCAGGACAGTTTCAGGCTGGCGAGAGTTGGTCGCCGAGATGAAACTGAAATTCCTGCCCCCCAACTATGACGACATTTTGATGTCTGAGATTAGGCGACGGACTCAGGGTGGGACTGAGTCCATAGGTATCTATGTAGCGGCGATGAGGGGGTTGTTCGGTCGTCTGTCCGACCCCTTGTCAGAGAGGCGTATGCTGGGTCTGGTGATCGCAAACCTGTCCCCGTTTTACCAGACTCAGCTGGGCTTGGCTGAGCCTAAGTCTTTATCGGAGTTGGTTTCCTTGGGTCGGAAGCTGGAGGCTGTGCGGGCGAATGTGGAAGCATTCGTGCCGCCGCCCAGCAGCCGATCCAAGAATTTGTTGGAGCCAGACTTGGCGTACGTCTCTGCTGAACCCGAGGTTTCAGTGGTTAGGGCCCCTTTGCGTGACGCTAGGTTGGAGAGGAGAATTCAGGCTCCTCCCCAAAATTCTTTTAGGTGCTTCAATTGTAAGCGGTTTGGGCATGTTTTGAGTAACTGCCCTAGGGAAATTCATTGTTTCGGTTGTAGGCGGCCTGGATTTTTAAAGCGTGATTGCCCCCGATGCTCTCAGAGAGCAGGGCAACCGCAGAAGCGCTCGGACAGGGAGGCGGCCCCGAGAGCTGCTCCGAGGGCCCGCGAAGAGTCGGGAAATGGGGAGCGAGCTCTTGTGGAAGCAGGGCAAGAAGTTCGCGAGGTTTAGGTAGGTTGCCTGCGGGCAACCAGCTGACTAGGGAAAATAGTGATAGGCCTCAGAGGCGTCCGTCCGGAGTATATTTGAGTTTCACTTTGTCGGGAAAAGATTTGGATAATAGGCCATATTTAGGTGTTAAAATTTTTGGAGTGCGTATGTTAGGGCTTTTAGATTCGGGGGCCACCAGGACGATTCTTGGTAGGCCAGGCTGGGATACATTAAAGTCCTGGGGGATAAGTTTATTGGCGTCTGCGGTCAGCAAGGTTGCGCTTGCTGATGGTGAAGAAGTTCCGGTTAGGGGGGTAGTTTCGGTCCCTTTCGAGGTAGAGGGCAAGTCGGTCCTCGTTGAATGCCTCGTAATACCGGATTTACCCCAATCATTGATTCTTGGAGTAGACTTTTGGTCTAAGGCCGGTGTAGTGCCAGATTTGGCCAAGAATCAGTGGAGGTTTTCCGACCAAGTCGAGGTCTCGTCAGTAGCGGCGATAGTTGATAGGTCTTCGTTGTCAACTAGGGAAAAATCGGTTCCTGAGGAGTTTGTTGCAGATGTTTTTAGGTCTATGCCTGAGGGACTTGGTTGTACACATTTGGTCGAACATCGGATTCGTACAAAGCCAAATGTGGAACCCGTCAAGCAGCGATACTATCCGGTATCGCCCGCTATTTAGAGGCGCATAGATGAGGAAATAGAGGATATGTTTGAAAAGGGTGTGATTGAGATTTCTCACAGCCCTTGGGCATCACTGGTTGTGATGATTAGGAAAAAGGATGGGAGTTATAGGTTTTGTGTCGACTATAGGACACTGAATAAAAATACGGATCGAGATAGTTACCCCCTCCCTTATATTTCGGCTACTTTAGATAAGCTAAAGGACGCCAAATATCTCTCTAGTTTGGATATAAAATCCGCTTATTGGCAGATCCCAGTAGAGAAGGAGTCTAGGGCCTGCACGGCATTTACAGTTCCGGGTAGGGGGCTCTACCAGTTAAAGCGCATGCCTTATGGCCTGCACAATGCGCCTGCAACTTGGCAGAGATTTATAGATGAGGTCCTTGGGGCTGACTTGGAACCCCATGTTTTCGTGTATTTGGACGATATTATTATTGTTACAAATACATTTGATAAGCATGTTGAGGTTCTGAAGGAGGTCCTGAGGAGGATTTGTTCGGCAGGGCTTAGATTGAATAGGGAAAAATGTAATTTTTGTCTTTCTTCGCTACGGTACTTAGGTTATGTTGTTGATCGACAGGGCTTGCACGTTGACCCCGAGAAAGTTTAGGCAATGCTGAAAATTCCAGCGCCCAAAAATGTAAGGGAAGTCAGGTCGTTTGTTGGCACCAGTTCTTGGTATCGTAGGTTTGTTTCGAATTTCGATGATTTGGTTAAGCCTCTAACTGATCTTCTAAAGAAGAAGAACAGGTTTAGATGGTCGCCGGAGTGCGAGGACAGCTTTTTGAAGGCCAAGGAGCGCCTAGTGACGGCGCCGGTCCTGAGCTGTCCTGATTTCGAACGACCCTTCGTAGTTCAGACTGATGCTTCCGATTTTGGAATAGGTGCCGTTTTGACACAGCAGTTTGATGAAGGGGAGAAGGTCATTTCGTATTTGAGTAGGTCGTTGAGTAGATGCGAGAGGAATTATTCCACTACCGAGAAGGAGTGTTTGGCTGTTTTGTGGGCAGTTGAGAAGTAGAGGCCATACATCGAAGGGGTTAGGTTCACAGTGGTGACAGACCATTATTCGTTGGTATGGCTCAACAATTTGAAAGATCCTTGCGGTAGGTTGGCTAGGTGGGCTTTAAAGCTCCAGCAATACGATTATGAAATCATACATCGTAAGGGGAAAGATCATGTTGTGCCCGACATGCTTTCTAGGGGTGTCCCAGTCGTAGGGGAGGTAGATAGGCGTGTTAGAGATCCATGGGTGGATTCCATGGATAGGAAAGTGGAGGATAAACCACTCGATTACCCAGCTTGGAGAATTGAAAATGGGGTGTTATATAAAGACATAAAGGCAGGGACAAATAGTTTGTTTGGTGCTGGGTACGAGTGGAAGAGAGTTGTAGGCAAAAGTGATAGGAGTAAAATTTTACGTCACGATAATCCATTATCGGGGCACATGGGTGTTAGGAAAACATACGCAAGGGTAGTTGAGAAATATTATTGGCCAAAAATTAAGGCAGAGATAGCTAGATATATTAAAGGTTGTCAGGTTTGCCAGAGGGTGAAACCTGACAACAATAAGCCAGCTGGTTGTATGGTAGAGAGGACAAAGAAGTTAGAACCTTGGGAAATGATCTGCGTAGATCTGGTGGGACCCTTGGTGAAGTCTAGTCGGGGATTTTGTTATATTTTAACGGTGGTTGACTACTTCACCAAATTCCCATTGTTGTTTCCGTTGCGAAATGCAACGGCAAAGAGTGTTTGCAAGGAGTTGGAAGATAATGTCTTCCTGCTCTTTGGAGTTCCGAGGTCCATTGTATGCGACAATGGGCCACAGTTTCGCAGCAAGGATCTGGAGAGTTTATGCGCGTCGTATGGTGTGCAGATGCGGTACACTGCACACTATCATCCGCAGGCCAATCCGGCCGAGCGGATCAACCAAATAATTAAGACCACTTTGAGAGCATATATTTCAGAAAACCATCGGACATGGGATTCTCATCTCTCAAAGGTGGCGTGCTGCATTCGAACATCGCAGCATGAGGTTTTGGGAGCGTCTCCATGCTTCGTGAATTTTGGCCGAAATATGGCGGTCAGGGGTGATAGAGATTATAGACGAGTGGAAGACTCAGACCAACCGGACAGTAGTAGTGAGGACCGGGCCAAGTTAATGGCAGACTTGAGGGAAGACATACGGAAAAAGTTAGAAATGGCAAGTGCCAAGACAGCGAAAACGTACAATCTCAGACGTAGAGATGTGCAGTATTTACCGCACGAGTTAGTATGGAGACGTAATTTTGTTTTGTCCGATGCTGCAAACTATTTTGCAGCGAAGTTAGCTCCGAAATTTGTTGGACCGTTTAGGGTTAAAAATAGGGTGTCTCCGTGGACATATGTTTTAGAAGACGAAGACGGACGAGAAAAGGGGACATGGCATGTGCAGGACCTTAGGCCGCACATCGACTCAGGGTGATTTTCTCCGGTTAGATTCGAAAGTTGGCTGGTCTCAGGAGACCAAGCAACTTTCGCGGAGGTGGAGGTGAGGTTGTCGCGGTATAAAATCGCGACACGAATGTTGTTGTTTTTATTGTTTGTTTTGTTTTTTTAGAGGAACATAATCACACACGCACTGACCGAATTAACGCACTGCACAATTTTATTGATTGCCACTTTTTATTTAAATATATTTGTTTTGCTTAATTTGTTAAGCGGCGGCGATCCGATGAGGGTATTGCCAGCCTCGCCATTACAATAGTAAATTGTCAAAACCTGGACTAAAGCTTTTGTACTTTTTGAACCTGTTTGAGGGAGAGGAATTTGAGAACATTTATGCTTTCGCCTATACGTGAGTGCCGCCAAAATGTATATTTCATTTTGGTGGGTGCAGGGGGGTATATGTAAATTTGCCAAACACACCTAGAAAAATCTGAAGAGATTTTTCGCATATAGGTATGAGTAAAGCCCCGACTGCGGACACTGGTTTCTGCGTAAGCCGCACTCTATGTATGTGGGAAGATAAATGGAAAGTGAGCGTCATAGGCTCTCATATATTCTAATTTCGTTTAGTTCTTTTTGAGCAGGGAAGAAGGAGAGTGGCAAAAGCTTTGGTTTTTCTAATTTAATTGAAATTAGTTGTTTCCAAAATTTGGTTAATTTTCTTCCTTTTTTTAAATTGTATTTTTTTTTTGAGTGGTGAAGTGGAGCTGTTGCCATCGTCGGACTGTGGCTGGAGGACAAGTGTTCCAAAGGGAGTATTTTTGCGCGCTGGTTTAGTTTTGCCAGCTAGTGTTTATTTTGCTTTGTTTTATTTGTGGCAGTCGGCCATTTAGTGTTTTGAATTTGAGGAATTGAATAGAGTTGGACAGGTTGTGTTCGGTCGTGATTTGTTTTGGTGAAGTGTTTCCGTCCAAGTAGTTTGCTTGGGATTTGTTTGGCCGTTTTTCCCCCCCCCCCTCTTCCTTATTCCTTTTTTTTTTGTTTGTGTTGTCCCGCATCAGAGCCAAGTTGTTGCTGGACCTCGAATTTTATCGAAGTCCAGCTGGTGAATAGATTCTGCAAGAATAGTGCGAGGGATTTCAGACAGGTTGGTCTGGTCCCGCAAATCAATTGCGTTTAAACAAATATAATTTTTGATATTTGGATATTGGGTCGTCTTGTGTCAATTTTGAAAAGGGTTTGTGTTCGGTATTATTTTCTTTGTGTCGGAAAAAAATTTCCGTTTCTTTTATATATATATATATATATATATACTTATATATATATATATATATATTGCGCCGGTTTCGGTGTAGGGTTTTAAAAGTGTAGTTATCAGGTTTTCGCGGGTTCGTGTTGTTCGTTCGGACGGGGATACCATACCGCGAGGGTCGTCTTAAATCCCACGCTTCGCGACTGTGCTATTCGGGCAAATAGGGAATTTAATTATCGCGTGGGGATTTTCGATTTTAGTTTGTTTCATAAAGTTTAGTTAAAAATAGCGCGATAAAGAGCATATCATAACAAAATTCTTTATCGATGCGTGTCATGATATCGTAATTCTACGAATCATTAGTTAAAGCTTTTGTCTCCCCCGCTTACAAAACAGAAACCAAAAGTTCTTGCTTTCAGCTCATCGACTCATACAACAACAATGAAAGATCTTTCATTGTGGGAGTAATCGATAAGTAAGAAAACAAAAGAAAACAAAAGAGAGACTCTCTTTTGTTTTCTTCCAGCTTCAGACAGTCCAGAAATACATAACGAAATTTTGAATATAATAGAAGAATTTAAAGAAGAAAATTTATTATAAATGGGTATTGGTAGAAAAAACAATTCATCAAATAATATGGTCTTTTAACCATAATATCAAAAATTTACAACATGAACTTTCTTTTTTTTTTTTTTATAATGTACATTTGAATCACCCTATATTAACTTAGGTCTAGCAATAATTATTCAATAATTCTACTTAATTCTAAAAAAAAAAGAAAAATTCAGCTTAAACTATGCTATGAGATGTTACAATGGCCCAACATCCATTGATTTAGTCAATGTGGAGTTAGCGTATCTAATATATGTGATATATATTAGCTTCGTTTAAGACTTGAGGGATTCAGAGGTCTCTAAGTAAATTTCTAGCTAGAATGTTTGGATGAAACATAAGCTTCTGCTTGTACTTCGAGGTAGGTTTCGGAATTTCGTCTTTTACTGCAGGGATATTCAAATCATTGTGGATGTTTGCATTTCTTATAAACCAAGGGGCTCTGGCAATTTGTCGCAGGATTTTAGATTGGACTCTCTGGAGTTTTTCCACATTAGAGGGAGAGGCTGTACCCCAGAGATCAACTCCATATGTCCATATGGGTTTTATTATACTTTTGTATATTTGGACTTTATATGTGAGATTAAGCTTTGATGCCCTTGCGATTAGCCAATTTAGCTCCAACTGTTTTAACTTAATCTGAGTAATTTTAGATTGGATGTGCTTGTGCCATGTGAGACGGCGATCAAGATGCATTCCAAGGTACTTGGTTTCGGTACTTTCGGGCACAACTTGCCCGTTTATCTTCAGAGCAGGACATGTGCCAATTCTTAGGGTGAAGGTTAAGTGGCAGCTTTTGGATTCATTGACTTTGATTTTATTTTTAATTTATTTATTTATTTATTTAAGCCAATGATTCAACTTAGGATCTACAGGCTAGATTTACAAAAAATAGTACTTATATATTAAAATTTAAAAATATATGTACATAAAACTAATGGTAATTATTATTTACACGCTCTTTAAACATGAGTTTTGGCAAAGAAAAATCTATTTCAATACTTAAAGCTACTTCATTAAATTCAATAAGCGACCTCATAAGCGGTTGATTCGCAGCATAATTTGTTTTATAACACTTAATAGCAAAAATCTTATTCTGACGAGTAGTTCTGATTGGAACAAAAAAATTGATTAGACTTAGCAACATTGAGCAATCGATATTGCCACAAATGATATCGTAGACAAACATCAAAGAATTGATAATGCGCCTACTCTCTAACGATTTCAGATTAATGAGTAAATAACGCGACTTATCAGAAGGAATCGGTTCTTGAAAATTTAATGAAAAAAGTGCAAATTTTAAAAATTTCTTCTGTACCCTTTCAAGGCGATTTGTATGAATAGCATAAAACGGATTCCAGATAATTGCAGCGTATTCCAGCCTTGATCGTACACATGCAGTGAAAAGAAGCTTATACGTGTAAGGGTCCCGAAATTCGGAACTATTACGACGTACAAGTGCTAACATTGCATATGCTTTCGGTATTATGTAATTCAGATGATTAACAAATGTTAACTTAGAGTCAAGCAAAACACCCAGATCCAACATTTCATTTAAAAACGAGAAGTCCCAATAAAAAACGACGATATAATATTGCTGTTTAATTTAGAGAAAGTGACTTGAAAACACTTTTTAACATTTAGAGCTAAACAATTTGTAAGGCACCACGCATTTAACCTATTTAAATCATCTTGTATTAAAAAAGCATCGGTTACGCAGTTAGCTTTTAAAAATATTTTGAGATCATCCGCATATAAAAGATAATTACATTTATGAAAGCATGAACCAATTTTCCATCGTGATAACCAATTGCTTAGAGAGTCCAAATGTTTTTGCACGTAAAGAGTTGCCATGTCTGGGTTTGAGTGGGAGCAGTGTCGTCAGCAAAAGTCGATTAAAGAGTTCTGTCACTTTTGGGCATATCTGCAGTATATAGAATATAAAGCAGGGCCGCGAGGACACTACCTTGTGGTACTCCGGCCAGTAAATCTTATTTTTGGGAGACAAAGCTTTTATATTTTAGTACAAATTTTCTATTCGTGAGATAGTTTTTAAGTAGGCAGTGCATATTAGCGGGGAGAATATGCTGTAATTCGAAAATAAGTCCTTCGTGCCACACTTTATCGAAGGCCTGGGTAATATCGAGAAAAACAGCGGAGCAGTACTGTTTCTTTCCGAAAGTGCCTTTTATTGAGTCTACAATACGGTGCACTTGTTCGATAGTGCCATGATTTTCGCAGAAGCCAAACTGGTGATAGGGAATCACTTGTTTTTCTGTAATTTTGGGTGTAATCAGTTTTATTAGAAGTTTTTCGAAGAGTTTCGATAACACAGAGAGCAAACTTATGGGGCGGTATGAAGTCACATTGTTGGGATTTTTTCCAGGTTTTGGAATCATTGTAACTTGAGAAAGTTTCCAATCATCTGGGTAGTGACATGTTCTAAGGATTGCATTAAATATGTGCAATAAATGGGTTATTGCAACTGATGGCAGTTCTTTTATCATTGTGGGCGTTATCAAGTCCGGTCCTGGAGCTTTTTTTGGGTCCAGGCATTTATTTATTGCCTCCATTAGTTCATGGTTTTTCATCGCGACTGTACAGGTGTTATAGAGTGGGATTATTGTTGGTAATGGGATATCACCAGTTGTTTCGTTCGGGGTGAATACGGTTATTAGGTTTTTATGAATCGCTTCTGGCCCAATTTCCGTTTGGCAGCCGTATGGGAGGTTCTGCCAGTACCGGTTTTTTCATATTTTTAGCAGCTCGCCACAGAGTTGTTGAAAGTCTCTTTCGGATTTCCATTTAAGCTGTTTTTGTAGATTTCGAGTGATATCTTTTAACTGTTTTCAAAGTGGGCGATTTGTGATTTTGCCATTCATGACGTATTTTTCTTTTATTTTTTAGAAGCTGCTCTTTTGGAGTACATTTTTTGGGCGGGAGTGGCCGCTGCAGCTGCTTGGGAAAGCAAAAGTGTGAATTTACTAACAGCTGTGTTTATTTCGTATTTCGTTTTTATTGACACATTAGGGTTAATGTGAGAGCTTATATACTTCCGATATTTGAGCCAGTTTGTGAGTTTACTAGTCAATTTATCTGGTGGGTTTACCTCAGAGCTTGGGATGTACTTTATTATGATAATAGTAGGCGTATGGTCTGATGAGAGATCTAGAGAAGATTCTATAGTAAATTGGCTCCTTCTTATAGTTTTAAATACTGCAAAGTTAATGACGTCGGGAGTTTTTCGGCTGTCAGTTGGCCAGTAAGTTGGCGTGACAGAGGAGACAACGTCAAGGCCGACGCTTTTGACAGTGTTCAACAGGAGCCTGCCCTTTGGTGATATAAGCCGAGAGCCCCAGTATGTATGTTTGGCGTTGAAGTCGCCGGCAACGAGAAACTTTGATCCAAGAGAATGGAAAAAAGTCTGGAATTGTTGCTCAGTTATTTTGTGTCTGGGCGGGCGGTATATAGCTGTTAATGTTAGGCCTTTTAAGCATTCATCGAGATAAATACTTGTCGCTTGAATGTATTCTGTGCAATAATTCTGTAGAGCATAATGCTTTATTCGGCTTTTTATGAGAATATCGGAACCACCTCTAGCGTTTCCGCTTGGATGCTTTGTGTCATAGAGTCTATATCCAGGAAGATTGAAAAAGTGTTTTTCGGTGAAATGAGTTTCAGAAATTAGCATAACGTCAATTCTGGACTCTTTCAAGAACTCGAGAAGTTCTAGTTTGTGAAGACACAGGCCGTTTGCATTCCAAAATGATATTTTTAAACCATTCATGGTTTAGACATGAGATGTTGTAGTAAAAGACTTTGATTTTTAATCATTTCTTGCATCATATTTTGCATACCAAATACCTTGTCTGGTATTGTGACATATTTTGTATAAACACTTGCAGAGTTTATTCGAGAGAACTGCTAGGAGGAGCAGGTTGCGTGAACTCGGGGACAGAGTTTTGTCCTTTTAAAGCGCTGGCGTAGGAAACGCCTTGATTTATATTGGGATTTACATAAGTAGGTACAATGGATAGTGAGGGATTTGTTTTGATTTTTCTTAAATCCTGTTTTGGAGGGAAAACATCAGCTTTGGGAATAGCCTTGCTTTTGAAGGATTTGTAGATTGGACAGTAGACCGTATCACCTTATAGGGGGGAAAAAAAAAGTTAACCGCACACCATCTAATTCGAAGCATATTTGGAAGGAGATTCCGGAAAAAAATTCCCTTTTTTTTTTGGCCGATCGTAGAGGTAGCGCATCGACATATTTCTTCATATTGTCTCTATTTATGATCCGATTTTAATGTATAATATATCAAAATTTCTCGAGGAGACCTACAATAATGCCTCAGAGGTCCTTGCTCTTAAGTACCCACCAGATCTCAGTTAGTACCACCCTAATGTACCATTCTAAGTGCAGAAAATTAAAGCTCTCAACAAATCATTAAACTCTTGCAAAGGAAGTATACCGATTATACCATTAGAACTATTTATAAAAAATATAATTAATATTTTTACCGAACGTAGGGGTAGCGCATTGACATATTTCATCATATTGTCACCATTTATGATCCGATTTTAAAGTATAATATATCAAAATTTTTGTCTCCAGGAGACCTACAATAATGCCTCATACGTCATTGCCCTCAAGTACACCCTTCTAGTACTTACCTACCAGATCTCAGTTAGTACCACCATAATGTACCATTCCAATTGCAGCTCTCGAAAAATCATTAATATATTTGCCGAACATAGGAGCAGTGATGCTACATACTTTTTAAAAAATCCCTACACTGGCTGAAAAAAAAAACGTATTATTCCCTACGATTACAAAATTGTTTCCCTTATCCCCCCGTAATTTTATTTTTTGCAGATTTTAGAGATCTTGTATGCTGGCGCCGCCAGCAGAGAACTTGCACAAAAGTGAGTGCAGTTTAATTATTTTGCATATTCTTGCCCCCACTAAATTCGTTCAAACGAAAATTGGTTCAAAAGTGAAAACAATGGTGAAGCTCATAATTCATTGCATTTTTAATTCAAGAGTTGCTTTTGTTCATTCCGATTAAAAAACCGTACAAAATTGTTTAAAAATATCTTTTTTTATTAGTGAATTAAATAACACCCAATTGCCAACGGAGCGCGATGTGATTAATTTCTTGTTATATCTGCAGCGTAACAGTGATCGAAGGCGGAAGTTGGATGCATTTAAACAGGAAGCTGTGAAAAACTTTATCATTTTGTGGAAACGCGCGGGTATTCCAATTTTATCGGAATCAGCTATTCGTAAACGTTTAGAAAAGCTTGTGAATGATTACTATAGAATTGCTAAAAAACCCTTAAGATGCAATATAAATAAGCATTGAAAGACCTAAATATTTACACAGCTTATCCATGCCATTCTCAGAACACCGAGCGCTTTGTTCATGTAGTGCTTGAATCTGCCATGGCGGTCACCGATGAACAACGCATGGGACATATTTTAGCTAAACTCGAGAGCCGGCACAAATACAGCCAACTTGAATCACGTCGAGATTTGATCGATTAAAAGTAGGTTAATAAATAAATTAAAGTGGAGGTCCTTCGAGTTGCTGGACATCGACTTTAAACACTTAATTCGATTTTACTTTAATTTCTTTAATTCATGTTGTAGAAGTTGAGAAGTTGAAAAAGCAAACATTCCAATGTAAACATTAGAGTACATTATGGTTGTACTAACTGAGATCTGGTAGGTAAGTACTAGAAGGGTGTAAGTGAGGGCAATGACGTATGAGGCATTATTGTAGGTCTCCTGGAGACAAAAATTTTGATATATTATACTTTAAAATCGGATCATAAATGGTGACAATATGATGAAATATGTCAATGCGCTACCCCTACGTTCGGTAAAAATATTAATTATATTTTTTATAAATAGTTCTAATGGTATAATCGGTATACTTCCTTTGCAAGAGTTTAATGATTTTTTGAGAGCTTCTATTTTCTGCACTTGGAATGGTACATTAGGGTGGTACTAACTGAGATCTGGTGGGTAAGTACTAGAAGGGTGTACTTAAGAGCAAGGGCCTCTGAAGCATTATTGTAGGTCTCCTCGAGACAACATTACAATTATACATTAAAATCGGATCATAAATAGAGACAATATGAAGAAATATGTCGATGCGCTACCTCTACGATCGGCCAAAAAAAAAAAGAAAATTTTTTCCGGAATCTCCTTCCAAATATGCTTCAAATTAGATGGTGTGCGGATAACTTCATTTTTTCGAGACGGTCTATTGGACAGCCTCTATAGTTTGCTGTATGGTTGCCACCGCAGTTGCTGCATTTTTTAACATTTGCATCCGCTTTAGTTTTTTTGCACAAGTTTGTGGGGTGGAGATCGCCACATATTACGCACACGCTGGGAAGTGTGCAATACGATTTTGTGTGGCCGTATTCTTGGCAATTTTGGCACTGAATTGATCCTCGGCGCTTATGAGGCTCTTCCACTGTAATTTTGCGATGGAGGAGATACCGCAGTGAGTAAATTGGGTGAGGTTCCCCCTTTTTAGGGACTTCGGATCAAATTCCAGTTCCACTCGGAATAGTGGTTGGGGAATTTTATCTCGATTTTGTATGTTAAAAACGGATTTAACGTGGAAGCGCTCTTCGATTAAAGCGCTTTTGATTTCATTGCATTCAACAAACGAGTCAATGCCTTTTATGACAACGGAGAGACCTTTATGTGTAATAGCTCCTTTTTTATTTATCGAGGGATTCGATAAATTTTCTATAATTTGCCTCGTTATAGATTTGAATTTTAGTCTCATGGTCTTCCCTTAAGAATAGGGATTACATGAAATGTGTGATCACCAATGATTTGAGAAATTATTTTTATTACGGAATTTGAGTTTTTTTCACGTAAGTAAATTGATCTCTAGAGATAGAGCTACTTTGAAGTTTTGTTGTTTTTAACTTATCGACATTTTTTTTTGCTCATTTAAGTTCTGAGCGGGAGTAACGCAAAAGGGAATTTGCATGCTGTGATGAAATGGGATTTCAACCAGGGTGCGGAGAAACTCGCCAACGATCGATTCAAAATTCAATCTTCTCGCGATCAATTCATTTTGCGATGATAAATTGACGTGATAAATTCACTAGCGTCTATCCGCGAACGAACACATTTGTACGCTCGCTCGTTAAAAATGTGTATACATGCAACGAGTGCAATTTTTTTGTAAAAGCTCGTTTTCTAATGAATTTATTACGTCAATTTATCATTGCAAGTGAATTGATCGCGAGAAGGTTGAATTTTGAATCGATCGTGAGCTTATTTTTTAAAGTTCGTGGGTTAAGCGCTGGTGTAAAAAGTAAACAATAATTTAATCGAAAATGTAAATTTTTTAATTGAAAACCCTTTTCTTGTTATGGTTTAAACTTTTATCCTTAATTTTAAGTAATTTTTTTTTAATATTGAATTTTTTTATTGTTTAACAATAAACATTTTATTTTATTAATAAAAATAATATTATAAAAACCCTCAAGTGTCTTTATAACTTGCCTGCTTTGAAAACAAGTCGTTGAGGATACAAAATGTTTACTGCAAAAATACGCTCGCGATTAATTCATTCAATCATTACCATACAAATGAACGAATCAACGAGTGAATCAATCGCCGACGCTTGCAGTGAAGATTTTTCGTTCGTGATATATACGAGCTTTTCTTTCGGTTGCGAGCGATCGTAAATGCTTTTGTTCGCTGCGTAACTTTTTCACTCATGAGTTATTGAAAGCAACGAATTATTGGTGCGATTAGTTGTGAGAACAATTGTATTTTGATCGTTCTCCGCACCCTGATTTCAAGAAAAAAAGGCGAAACAGAGTTACCTGTGTGTGTGTTTGGAGTAACACACTCTTGACTCCATGTTAGAGCAGCCCTGCAAGTAAAAACTGACCCCCAATTTAATGGATCTATAGGGTATATAGTTATTTTATAGCTACAATCGGTAAATCAAGAACTGGTAGAGCTGTAGATTGGTTCCGAACTAATCTCAGGTAATGCAGTGGTAGTGTGCTCAAACCAAACTCAGTGATTTGCGCTTGGCTTTGTTTCGTTTATCTTTGAGAGAAGATTGCCGAACAAAAACCGAGTAATCTGTGAGGAAACCAGTTTTTCTAATCAGTTGCCATTTGTGAAGTGAATTAGAAGGTGGCGCTCCAATTTTTGTTTGGTTTTCGTATAAAAAAAGAATAATTCAAAAAAATTAAATAGAGTTACAAAAAAAATGGTTAATATCTCTAAAGCGTGTTTTTGTTTTGCAAAATAATATTGTTTTGGAGAAATGGCATTCGTTTTGTGTAAAGTGAAATATTTTCTGATAATTGAAAATGTTTGAAAAAATGTTGAATTTTCTAAATAAAATTTAATAAAAATGTGAAAAAATAAACAAAAATGTGAAAAATAGTGATTGTGAGTGATTTAATGCTAATAGAAATTTTTTTTAAAACTACCTATATTTTTAAGCACGCCGATGCGCGACATAAATACAAAAGCAACGATTTTGGTTTTGGCATTCGAGTATTAAAATTAGTGCGTACAGAGTGGTAAAAGAGTGAAATGCATAAAAGGGTAAAAAATTAATTTTGTTGAGAATGGTTTATATATTTATTTTTACATAATTCCATATTTTTATTTTTACAGATTTTCGTTTATCTACTTTTTAATTTTTCCGTTTCTTCCTTTCGTTTCTTTGCAGATTTCAAATTTTCATTATGTAATTTTTATTTAAAATTTTTCTTTTTTTTTTACAGTTTTATATTTTTACAATTTTTCATTTTTATGTTTTCAGGTAATACCTTCGAAACCAGTAGTCGTGTTTTGTTTGCAAACGAATAAAAAAATAAACGACAAGTTTCGACAAGATTTCGATTGCACCCAAAGCACGACTAATGAATGCATTCATTGACCGATGTTATTAAAAATTATTAGCATAATTACATTTATACAAAACTATTTATAATAATAAAGTGCTACTTAAAAAATTTAAGATTGGGTTTTTTTTTGCGAAAATAGTTTTTAGATTTACCGAAAGCTAGTATGTATCTAAGTCGTAGTAACTGGTTCTTAACTGGCTAAAAGTATTGTATAGGGGCCAATTTTCCACCGCTAGGAAGGAGCTAGATCGTAGTGGCTACTTCCGAGCTGACCGGAGGTAATGCAGAGGTGGAAGCAGGTAGCTTCCTCCAATGACAACGCCATGTTAAATTCGCCACTTCACGACATGTGAAAGAGATTTGGGTGCGACCAGTACCCCCAACTGCATAACTAGTTCGGAACCATTTTGGAACTAGACCCATTTCTTGCAGGGAGGCGTGAGAGATTCAGCGTGTGATGTCATCAATGGGGGATATTGAACAGGAGTAGTTGGTAACATTGGCGATACAGAATGCTTAGAGAGCGTTGCATTCTGCAATGATGGACGAAGAGCGTCATCACTATTGGGGGCAAGCGGGGACACATAATTTTTCGCGGTTCTCGCACTTTCTTGTTGTTGTTTTAATTGTGTCGCACTTTCTTCTGTTTCGCTTTCGGCTGAGCGGGAAGCAGAAAACGGCGTGAGAGTCACGCTCGATTTTTTCGGGGAATGCTTTATTCCCATTTTTTGCAGAAATAATTTATATTTATAATTGTTTTTTTAGTGTTTTGCAGCGGATCCGACGATGCCGACTGCGTGAAAAAAGTGGCGATTACTTTATTTTCTTTTTTCGCGGAGTTTGTATTTGATTTGGGAAACACTTTCGAGTTTATTTTTTCTTTTGTGTGGAACGGAAAATTTTGCGACCACATCAGAAGAGAAATTGGCTGAACATTCTGATATCAAGAAAGAATTTCAAGATATTAAGGATCGTATCAACGATATGTCCCCATTAATTTTAAAAGTAGCATCAATAGAAAAAATGGTGTTAAATTTAAATATTAAAGTTGCAAAATTAGAAATCGAAATTAATAATTTATAAACTATGTTACTAAAAAATCTTAATATTATGAGTTCCAAGATAAGTACACTTAAAAATTTAAGGAAGAAAATCTGAAAAAAATAAATAATATTAATACTAATAAATTTACAAATAGTATATCAAAAATATAAAATGTAATATATAAGCTGGCCATTAACTAGCTGGGCTTTAACTAGTTAATAAGTTAATAGTTAATTAACGAAGTTAAATTTTTGCTTAACTTTTAACGTTTCAGTTAATTTCGAAACCATTAACTAGTTCATTTAGTTAAGTTAAATTTCTTCGATTAACTAGAATTAGCTAATTTTAAAACGAAAAAAATGTTTTATTATAAAATGTAAAAAAAAGAGTAAAAAACAAGTTTTTTAAAATATAACCCTTTAACCGACTAAAAAGCAGAAAATAAATTTACTTTAAATTAATTTCCGCAATTTCGATTTAAAATTAAGGGTTTTTGGCTACTTTGTTCCTAATATCATTGCTGATTTTGAAGTCGGAAAAAACCCTTAATTTTAAATCGAAATTGCGGAAATTAACCCATTCACGACGAGTGTTACCATATGGTAACGCTGATAGCGTTCTACGGTATATTCAATTAAAAAAATATTTGAACAAATATAACTAATCTGTTTTTTGATTTTAAAAAAGCATGCTTAGATCTTTCTTTTGATATATAACTCATTAGCGACCGTGGCGGATGATTGAAAAGTAGTATTTTCAAAAAGATTTTTTTCGGAACGATGAGGAGCACCGACTATCAACAGGGAACCAATAATAATAATATATCTCATGGCACAGAAAACACAGGTTTTAACCAATATATTCAATGCATTTATAATCTTACAATATTAACTTTAAATATTTATATCTTTAGATTTTCACTTCTTTATTTTAGACTGATTACTTCCTTAAAATGTTTCAATTTATGTAAAACCTTTATTGCGTGTGTTGCTTTGTATATTGTACCAAAACACTCCAAAACACTGAATACCTTCTCTTTTCTATGTAAGAGAAGGTTATCAGTGTAAACTAAATTGTTGTTCCTCCTTAGATGGTAATATTGAATACTTATTCATTGACGTTATTTGTGATATTAGAAAAATACTTGTTGGAGCCGTATATAGACCTCACAGGAACATTGACTGTTCGGGTGCTCGGGGAGCAGTAGAACGATGCAGAAAAGAAAGTATAAGAACAAAAACGGCAGCGTTAGTAAAAGGAAATTAAAGTCGTGTAGTTTAGATTTTTTGTATATTTTTTATTAGGAAGTAGAGGCAGAAGGATGCTTACTTTGAATATCGATGACGATAGATATATATGCAATATAGTTGGTAGCTGACAGGAGCGGGTAAATAAAAACGTCTATTCACTTTTCGATCTTATTACAAGAAGAAGGAAGTGAAAGTTGGGAAAATGGCAGAAGGCCTCCATATTGAATTAAACCAGTTTTGGGACACAGCTTAACAGAATGTTAAGCGGTGTTCCAGTAGGTTTAATAGTATAAAGTTGGTTGCCGTACAATTCCGTATACAGGGTGTTTTGGCGTAAACATTGCCGCCCACCTTGCAGTAACCAACGCTGCAAAATAAGTGTAAATTAAATACATGTAGTTTTAAGCAATATAAAAGCATAGTATATTTTTTAAAAAAAAGAGAAATTCATTCAACTATTTAATTCAGGTAATATGTTTAAAAATTATAAAAAAAAAGAATGCTAGTAGGTTAGCATGGGCCATAAGGGACCCTACGACCCCGGGTCAGAAGGGACCCGGAAGTCTTTACGTATAGCACGGGCCAGAAAGGACCCAGCCGAAGATCGTGTTCTGGGCAAGAGGCACCCCAGGATTGCAAATCAATCCAGGCTGCACGACCTTCGGGTAGACATCCGAACCCAGAACCATGGAGACGGCCGACGACGTAAAAAAGTTGGGGTCCGCCATGTGCATGTTCGAGAAACACGCCAGAGCCGGGCTCGCCACATCGCTGACCGGAGTTCGAAACTGGAACCGAGGTACGACCTTGCAGTGGACCGTCACTCGCGATGCGGAGTTGTGCTGCGACATCAGCGTCAACACCGCCACCTTGCTACTGTCCACACTGCTCGTGGGGATGCGGAACTCGGTGACCAGTGACTCGGAGATGCGGCTCATCTCCGAACAGGAGTCGATGAGAGCCCGCGCGAAGTACAGCTTCCCGTTCAGCCGGAAGTGGACCACTGCGGTAGGGCACAGCGCGTTGATTCGCTGCAGTGGAGCAAGGGCTCCTGCAGCCTCGCTAGTGCGAGGCTTCTGGACGCGAGACTTCTCGTTGCGATGCTTCTGGGTGCGGTGCTTCTCACTACGAGGCTTCTGGGTGCCAGGACCCCGGACGTCCAATCGTGCGCTGGTGTGAAGCATCGTGTGATGGTCCCCACCGCAGTAGTGACAGCGCGAAGTGCTGTGACAGTGCTTCGTGGTATGCGACTGGGCGAAACACCGTGCGCAGTAGCGGTGCTTAACGACAGCACGTAGTCGTTTTTCCACGTTCAAGGCGCGGAATCGCTTGCAGAAGCACAAGGAGTGATTGCGCTGACACAACGCACAGACGTACTTCTTGGCCGCGTCGGAGCTGGTTCTGGATTTGTCCATAGTTAAGCTGTAGAAGGAGCATATAGGGAGAAGAGAAAGCGATTGCAGCGGAGAGTTAATAAGGGAAAATGTAGCGGAGAATTAGTTAAAAGAAATTAACATAGAATTAATTCGGAAGGACAATTAATTTTACTAGCGGACGCGTTATCGTGCCGCGTTCGGTGCGGATGTCCGCAACTCGGACTCGTCGATCTTGACCGAGATAAATTTTGATTACTCGTCCTAACCGCCAGTCGGTAGGAGCTAGGTTTTCGTGCCGAACTACTACTAAATCGTCTACCGCTAGGTCACGCGTAGGAAACTTCCACTTGTAACGTTTGTGGAGTTCCTTTAGATATTCCTCCTTCCATCTCAAGCTGAATTGTTGGCTTATGGCCTTGATTTTCTGCCACCTGTTGACGATACTGATCGGATTATCAGTTAAGCAGGGTTCAGCTGGAGCCAGTAGGGGACCACCAATAAGAAAGTGACCGGGTGTAAGGGCGGACAGCTCTGCGGCGTTTTCGGACAAAGGACTAAGCGGACGCGAATTCAGGCACGCCTCAATACGTGTGAGAAGAGTAGAAAACTCCTCAAACGTATATTTGTGTGGCTGCGGCATCTTCCGGAAGTGCTGTTTGAAGCTTTTAACGCCCGCCTCCCAGAGCCCACCCATATGGGGCGCCCCAGCAGGAATAAAGTTCCAGGACAAGTTGTTGTGATGGAAGGAGTTGACAGCAGCGTCACGAAAATCGCGCAAAAATTGATCAAATTGTTTTTTCAGTATTTTAGCGGCGCCCACAAAGTTGGTGCCGTTGTCGGAGAACACTTTTTCGGGGCAACCCCGTCGAGAAGTAAACCGGTAAAAAGCCGCAAGAAAGGCTGGAGTTGATAGATCACTAGTGACCTCTAAGTGAATAGCCTTTGTCGTGAAGCAAACAAAAACACAGACATAACCTTTCGTAACACGGCACGCTCGGCCAGTGTATGTTTTGATGTCGAAAGGACCCGCGAAATCCACCCCCGTATTCTGAAAAGGACGGTCTAAGGTGGTTCTTTCAGGCGGCAACGCCGCCATTATTTGCGCGTTCTGCGTCTTTTTTTGCAAAAGACACGTCTTACATTTATGCAGGGTGGTTTTGATTAGGTTTTTTAACTTAGGGACCCAATACTCCTGGCGAAGCTGTCGTAAGACCAGCTGATTACCACCATGTAAGGTAATTTTGTGAGTAAAATCCACCACTAATTGTGTGAATCTACAACTGTACGGTAGGAGTATTGGGTGTCGCTCGGAAAAGGACAAAACTGGTGAATTTGCCAAACGGCCATTAACGCGCATGACCTGATTGCGGTCCAAGTACGGGTTTAATGGTAAAACACGGCTTTTTGCGCTTAAGGGCCGTCCCTCGAGCAGATTGTCGTAATCTGAATTAAAATGCGTTTTCTGACACAAAATACACAGGCGTAATTTAACCTGCTTAATCTCTGAGCCTGAGAGGCAACGAGATTCAAAGCGAGAAGAAGCTTTTAAAATAGGATGCGTCCGATTATAGAACCGCAGCATGTAGGCTATCACACGCAGTGCACGCGGAAGCGACGAGAACCTATCAAGAATATCCTCGTAGTTGTCAATAACCGTCGCATGTGACTTAATGGTCTTCATTTCGACTGAAGTTTCAAGGTCTTCTAGCGAAAGAATCGGCCATTGGGATTGGTCTAGGCTCAGCCATTGAGGGCCGTGCCACCAAAGAGAACTCTTAAGGAGATCTTGAGGCGATACTCCTCTGCTGCCTAAGTCGGCAGGGTTTTCGTGGGTATCCACGTGAGACCAAGTGTGTATGGAGGCGCATTCCTGTATTTTGGAAACGCGATTGGCGACAAAAGTAGTCCACATACAAGGTGGCTTTTGTAACCAGGATAGGACAATTGTAGAATCAGTCCAACAATAAACTCTTTCGATTTCAATTTCAAACTCATTTGGAAGGGAACATAGTATTTCGGACAACAAAACAGCACCACAGAGTTCCAACCTCGGAAGGGAAATGGTTTTTACGGGTGCTACTTTGGTCTTTGAAGTCAACAAATGAGTAGTAATGTCCAATGGAGATTTTTGAACACGAATGTAGATGGCCGCCGCGTATGCTTTTTCGGAAGCATCGCAAAAAGCATGAATTTGCATTTTCGATTGAGGGGTGTACTGAACCCACCGAGGGATTTTAATTAAATTAATGGAAGTGTAGTTATACAAAAACTCCTTCCATTTATTCGCTGTTGCTAATGGCAACGCGTCATCCCACTCAATCTTATCCAACCAAACTTGCTGCATTACAATTTTTGCAACGACAACAATTGGCGCAAGCCATCCAACTGGATCGAATAGTTTTGCTATCAGCGACAGTACTTCCCGCTTAGAATACGACGATTTTTGTTCTAATGGGGGGGCAATGAAGTAAAATTCATCTAACCTAGCGTTCCAGCGCACCCCAAGAGTTTTGACATTGCTAGTGGCATCAAACTCCAAGAAATCTTCATCAAGTAGATGGTCTTTAGGCAGATCTCGCAGAATTTCTTTACAGTTGGATGTCCACTTTCGCAATGAAAAACCAGCTGACGCCAAGGCGGATGTCAATTCATCACGTGCCTTGATCGCTGTGTCCACATCATGGGCACCAGCGAGCGCATCGTCTACATACATAGACTTTCGAAGAATACGCGCCGCCAAAGGGTGAGTGCTCTGAACATCGTTAGCGAGTTGCAGAAGTGTGCGTATTGCAAGAAAAGGCGCACAATTAACCCCAAAAGTTACTGTCTGAAGCTCAAAATCGGAAACCTCTTCGTTCGGTGAACGTCTAAACAAAATTCTTTGGAAGGGACTATGTTTCGGGTCCACAAGAATTTGACGGTACATTTTTTGAATGTCACTGTTAAATACGAACTGGTACAGCCTCCACCTCAAAATCAAAAAAGGCAAATCAGCCTGCAAGACAGGACCAATATGCAGCATGTCATTCAAGCTGCATCCATTCGAAGTGGAGTTGGTTGCATTGAAAACAACGCGAATCGCTGTAGTTCGGCTGTCAGGTTTAATAACTGGATGATGGGGCAAATAACAGTGAGAAGGACTGTACTCAAACTTTGGAGCAGGGACTTGTATCATATGATTAAGGTCACCATACTCGGAAATAATGGCATCGTAGAGTGCCTTAAAATCTGGCTTTCGCAGCAGAGATGCTTCGTTTCGGAGAAACTGTTTAAGGGCTATATTTCGTGAGTAGCCAAGTCGAGTCTCTGATGGAAAATTCGACTTAAAAGGTAATGTTACGATGTAACGTCCAGATGGGTCACGCCGGGTAGTTTTGACGAAATTGTCTTCGCAGAACTTATCGGCCGCAGATACGAACTTTTTCTTGGGAACTTCCTCAAGTTCCCAGAATTTTTTGAGGCTTTTATCTAAGGTTTCATCCGTAGGACAGGAAACCTTAGTAGCAAAACAAGAAATTTGTTTGGTCGGTACAGGACCCGTAAGGATCCAACCGAAGACAGTCTGTTGAGCCATGAGACTGCCCAGAATATCGCGTTTGATTCCATCCAGCATAACATATGGATAGAGATCGCCGCCGATGAGAATGTCCACCGGCGAACTTTGCCAAAAGTTGGCATCTGCCAACGGAACGTTGGGCAGCGATTGATCACGTAGTGATGCGATAGTGTAAGAGGGCAAATTGTTCGTAATATGGGGCAATACAAAAGCCACTGCTCCGATTTGTATATTCAAATCTAACGGAGACCCGATCGTGAAACAACACTGTTTGCTAGATGTAGCAGAAATCGATTGATTAATCCCAGAAATTCTGGATTGAGTTGCAGTCGCGGGAAGTTTCAATAACTTCCGCATGCGGTCAGAAATAAACGAAGCTTCCGACGCAGAGTCAATCAACGCACGGGCTGAGTAGACGGTGCCCAAGTGGCAAATGTTCACCATGGCTGTGCCTAAAAGGACATTAGTAGCGCAAGAGGTGAAGCATTTCCGAGCACCAAAAGGTGGCTCAGCTTGGAGAGAAGTGGACTGTAGTTGTTGGTGAAAAGTTTGTGAATTATGGTTATCCTTAGGGCGAGACCCTGAAGAATAACCTCCACTAGTTGAGGGTTGAACTTGTGACACGTCGTGATTCAAAGGGCGTGACCCTGACGGAAAATTATTTTGCGATGATTGGGGAGCAGGCTGCTGTGTCCCTTCACGATGCAGAAGTGTATGATGACGCTTCTGACAACTGGAGCAGCTGTAATTACTTTTACAACTTTTCACATCGTGATTTTTCGCTAAACAATTTACGCAGTAATTAAGGCGCTTGACATTGGAGTACCGATCGGCGACACTCATATCCAAGAAACGCTTGCAAACGCGCAACGAATGTTGTTGGCGGGGACAAAGCCCACAATTATTATTGTTAGCTACCTTAGCATGATACGAATTGAACTTTCGCGGATTATTCTGAGTTTGACTTAAAATTGAAGATTTTTTTGAAAGAGAACTACTGCAAGTAGGAACCCTCATGTCCAAACACTCAAGGGTCCTAAACCTATCAGTTAAGAATAGGTCCAAGTCACTCCACTTGGGAATTTCGGCTTTGTCGGTGATACCCTGCTCCCAGATAACTACCGAGCTTTGAGGCAATCGTTGCACACAAAGGTAGATCAGGATCGGATCCCAATGCGAGGTATCCACACCGAAACTTTTTAAATTGTTTAAACAATTGTCAACTCCGCTCTGGAGCGACTTGATTCCCGAAGCGGTCTCAGTAGTAAGCACTGGAAGTTCAAAAAGTAGCTTGATTTGGTTATGAACCAAAATCCGCTTATTTTCGTATCTGCTAATTAAATTTTCCCAAGCAATATTGAAGCCATTGTTGGTCAAAGGGCATTTCTGCACAATTTCACGGGCATCTCCACTGGTTTTCTGAATCAGATGGTAGAGCCGCTCCACATTACTTAATCGGGAATTGTTAATGTAGATGGCGCTGAATAAATCCCGGAAAGTGGGCCAAGAGAGATAGTCGCCTCGGAAAATGTCCGTATCACACGGAGGAAGCTTCAGAGAAGTCTGAAACAGCGCATCAAGTGGTAGAACCGGAGGAATGTTATCGGACGTAGGCGCAGGCGAAGACTTTACGACAAACTCATGCAGAAGTTCATTTATTGTTGCCAAACATTTTACATATGTCTGGTATGTATGCGCATACTTCGCCTTGACAACCGCGATATCCGCGTTGATATCCTCCGCCTCCTCCGGATCGGACTCAAGATAGGACAGACATGACCTATAAGCAGGCTTAAGAGCTGACCAGAGGCCTTTTAATTCCTCACTCTGAATGTCCAAAGTGAACTTGCTGTGAGTAGCTGGAAGCAACTCAGCAAAGGTAGCCTCAAATTCGACCAAATGGTCGGAAGCCTGAATAAAAACATCTAAAGCGGTCATGCTTTAAACGCGAAAAAAAATTTTAAAATTTAAAAGAAATTTAAAAAAAATTATTTTTTTCTTTAAATTCAAAACGAACTTTAAAATGTCCGTTGAATCGCGAAGTACACTAGGATGTACGAAGGTACCGACAAAAAAAAAAATTAATTTCGAAAATAAAAACTGCCAAAAAATTAATTTTGGGAAATAAAAAATACCCAAGAAAGTTTATATAAAAAAAAAAACAAGTAAACGCGCGGTAATAAAAAACGCCGAAAAAATTCGTACAAAGCGACGAACAAGGTATATGGAAAAAAAAAAAAATCCCAAAAAATTCCCAACAGTTGGATATTAAAACCCACTGCTCACGAATGATTTTTTATATATTCAATGTATTTAAACAATATAGTGTATAACAAAATATAATATATACAAAGAAAGGGTATACGTACGAAATAAAATGTGGAAAATATTTCGCAGCTTTGGAATAAAATTATTTTGAATTATTACAAAAAAAAACGATTTTTATCCCTTACAGTTTTACTCAAAGGCGCTTGGATTGTTCTTTTTTTTTTTTTTTTTAAATTTATTTTAAATTAATTTAGTTTAATGTAATTAAAATTTGAATCCAAAATTCAAATCCAAAATTCAATTTGAAAAAAACCTTTAAATTTGTAATTTAAATCCGCAACAAAATTTTTAAGACAAACTTTGTATTAAAGAACGGATACGCGCAGCCGAATTTATGTAGGGCAAAAACCACAGCACCAAATAAAAAAAAATAATTTTTGCTTTAAAAAAAACTTGAAAAAAGAAAAAATTTCTTTAAAGAAAAGACACTGCCGTTTACATAAAACACTTTGAATTCTAAATTCTAAAATTTCCCAAACAATTGCCGGCAAAAAAAAAATCCGACGAATTGAGAAACTGAAAATGCGCTTTAAGGGTTTCGCGCAAAAAAAGTGTGCCGAGCGAAGCTCACAAAATTCAAAATAATTTTATTCCTATTGCCGAAATAAAAAAACACCAGCGACTGTGCAGACTCTTCTATTTAAGCAGAAGGCAGAACAAAGCTTCACTTTTAATTTGATTCTGCAAAGGAATCACTTTTAAATTTAAAAAACACTGAATTTAATACAAAATACTGCTTCGGCTGCAGTCGCTGATTGTTGTTTTTTATCTCGTTCTCACTTCGTTCAGTTCACGGGCACTTTTTATTGTAGTTTTTTTTTCTTTTTCACTTTAGAACCTCAATGTAGGTATATATTTATTTATTTATTTAAGTTAATTTAATTTAATTTTACTTTACTTTTAATAAACTAAAAGAAAAAGTAAACACAAAAAAACCACAAACCAAAGCAACTGTCAAACTAGATCAGTGGAACGGCTGAGAGCCAAAAGCTTTTGGTTGTGGAACCTATTGAGGATGTGAGCGGCACGTAAGGTGGCCAACTAACTTTTACTCTCAACTTAAGAAAAATATAGGTTTTCAATTAAACAAATATTTAAGAATTTGACAGAATTCAGTGCTGAAGACTCTACTTTAATACGAATTTAAAATTTTCGTTAAAACAACTACGAAGCACTATATACGATTTCGTGTCGTTTTTTCCCGTTTTCACTTTATTTAAGTCTGAATTTGTTCGCTTTGCGGTAACCTTATTTCTCTTTAGGTACTTTGAGCCTTTTCTTTTGTGGCCTTCCGCACTTTCCACCAAAACGAACAAATTAGCACAGAGAGGATTTTACTTTTATAATTTTATATTCTTTAGTTGAGAGTGTTGGATTTTAAGCTTTTGTAATTTGTATGAAAATTACACACAAAAAAAAAACAAAAAACTATGCTTTTATATAAAAAAAACTACACGTACCTTAGAGATTTTGTATGCCGTTGAATTTTAATTTCTTCCCAGTTGGTGATTCGTCTATCGGTTGCCGGTGGCTTTCTTTCGGAGAAAGAGACGTCTGACGATGAAGATGGAGCGTCGTAGATGCTGCCAAAAAAGAGTGCAAATTAAATTTCCAGATTCCGATCTGGTTCGACTGGACCAAATGTTCGGGTGCTCGGGGAGCAGTAGAACGATGCAGAAAAGAAAGTATAAGAACAAAAACGGCAGCGTTAGTAAAAGGAAATTAAAGTCGTGTAGTTTAGATTTTTTGTATATTTTTTATTAGGAAGTAGAGGCAGAAGGATGCTTACTTTGAATATCGATGACGATAGATATATATGCAATATAGTTGGTAGCTGACAGGAGCGGGTAAATAAAAACGTCTATTCACTTTTCGATCTTATTACAAGAAGAAGGAAGTGAAAGTTGGGAAAATGGCAGAAGGCCTCCATATTGAATTAAACCAGTTTTGGGACACAGCTTAACAGAATGTTAAGCGGTGTTCCAGTAGGTTTAATAGTATAAAGTTGGTTGCCGTACAATTCCGTATACAGGGTGTTTTGGCGTAAACATTGACATTAACCCGTTATTAGATATAATTGAACAAGTCCAGCTTACTTATAGTGATGGTATTATAACAGGAGACTTCAATAGTAATATTTTAAAAGAGAACTACCTCATACAGAGCATGAGTGGTCTTGGACTCTATGCAATAAATAGTTCAATTGCAACACATTTCACAAAATCAAGTGATACACTTTTGGACATGTTCTTTGTAAATGATACAAAAAAACGACTACTGTATGATCAAGTATCTGCACCAATATTTTCAAAACGTGACCTTATTTTCCTGACATATGATTTCCCGCTTCACACAAATACTCAAACCTTTTATTATCGTGACTTCAGGCATATTGATTATCCCAACCTTAACATTGAAACTAAAAATATTGACTGGGCCTTAATATAAAATTACTTCGGTTGACGATCAAGTTCTGTTTTTCCAAAATAATATTAATTACCTATTTGATAAATTTGTTTAAAATTAGATACAAAACGATTAAAAGTTCAGACCGACCGTGGTTTAACCCCCACATAAAATTGGCAATAGCTAAAAGAAATAAAGCATATAAAAAATGGAAAGGTTATAGAACCCCGGAGCTTTTTAACATATATCTCTCTCTTAAGAGAAATGCAATGCACTCTGTGAAAACCGCAAAAACTATGTATTACGAAACCAAGTTTAAAAAAATTACTGACAGTAAAAGTATATGGACGCAAATTCGTTAGGTAAAACTAAACCAAACTCGAATATGTCAATCACTAATATCAACGAACTAAATAAAAAGTTTGTGAATATAAAAATCCCTACAGTTACGGCAAATTCTTATGAGAATATTGACAGTTTGCTGGACAAAGAAATCGACTTTGGTTTTACCTGTGTGGACGGTTCGGATGTCCTGGAAAGCTTGTTTGATAAAGTCTAACGCAACCGGTGCTGAAAATGTGCAGCCTGTATTTGTAAAAGCTTTGTTACCGCAACATTACCATATCTGACTCACATCTTCAACACGGCACTGACTACCTCGGTGTTCCCAAGTAGTTGGAAAAATGTCAAAGTTATTCCAATTCCGAAAACAACTGATACTCATCAGACCAATTGCTATCCTACCGTACCTTTCAAAAGTGTTTGAATCAATAATGAACAAACAGATGACTGAGTTTCTTACAAAAAATTCGCTGATGTCAGATAAACAGTCTGGATTTAGGGCAAATCGAGACTGTATAACTGCACTTATTGATGTATCCGAGGACATTCGAGAAGCCATAGACGATAATAACGTGACATTTTTAACTTTGCTTGACCACTCCAAAGCTTTTGACACTGTTGATCATAACATACTAATGACAAAGTTATCAAAACTTTTTGGATTTTCCTCTACTGCTATAAAACTTATTCGATCCTATCTTAAGTTTAGATCACAGACTGTTTACAGCGGGGGCTTGTACTCGCAGTTTTTGCCACTGTCGCGAGGAGTACCGCAAGGCTCTATTTTAGGACCACTTCTCTTTTCTACTTATATTAATGACCTACCTGACATTTTAGACAACTGCTCCATTCATATGTATGCGGACGATGTTCAATTATACGTCTCTTGCTGAATGGACGAAATCGGAACTTGCCTCCAAAACTTAAATTCCAGCCTACTGACTGCCGATGAATGAGCCCTAAAAAACGGTCTATCTATTAACCCTAAAAAATCTCAGTGAGTAGTGATTTATAAAAAAGCCTTTGACATCTCCCAATTACCTAAACTGACTATAAATAACTCTGAAATTGAATTTGTTAACCACGCAAAAAATCAGAATCCTTTCGTGGAATACGCATATTAATAATGTTTGCGGAAAAGTATATGGTATCCTTCGCTCGCTTTGGCCCACACAGTTTTTCACACCTATTAAAATCCGATTTTTATTAGCTAAAACCAACTTAATTCCGACGCTCCTTTATGGATCTGAGATTTTCTCGAACTGATAATTCGTAACAAATAATGTAATAATCATGTAAAATATATGTATATTTGTATGTTTTTGACTTTTACTGAATGCTCTCCTGCTGGTCAGGTAGTATAAGGAATTCAGTGGGAGCTTATAGACTCTTATATATGTGTATGCTGTTTTTTCCCACTTATATCTTTAATTTTTTCTATTTAATTGTATTTAATTTAAGTTATAATTATATATGTGCTGTGACCAATGGTTTTAATGTTAAGATTATTGTATCTTGTACCATTGGGCTGACTTAATAAATAAATAAATAAATAAATAAATAAATAAATAAATAAATAAATAAATAAATAAATAAATAAATAAATAAATAAATAAATAAATAAATAAATAAATAAATAAATAAATAAATAAATAAATAAATAAATAAATAAATAAATAAATAAATAAATAAATAAATAAATAAATAAATAAATAAATAAATAAATAAATAAATAAACAAATAAATAAATAAATAAATAAATAAATAAATAAATAAATAAATAAATAAATAAATAAATAAATAAATAAATAAATAAATAAATAAATAAATAAATAAATAAATAAATAAATAAATAAATAAATAAATAAATAAATAAATAAATAAATAAATAAATAAATAAATAAATAAATAAATAAATAAATAAATAAATAAATAAATAAATAAATAAATAAATAAATAAATAAATAAATAAATAAATAAATAAATAAATAAATAAATAAATAAATAAATAAATAAATAAATAAATAAATAAATAAATAAATAAATAAATAAATAAATAAATAAATAAATAAATAAATAAATAAATAAATAAATAAATAAATAAATAAATAAATAAATAAATAAATAAATAAATAAATAAATAAATAAATAAATAAATAAATAAATAAATAAATAAATAAATAAATAAATAAATAAATAAATAAATAAATAAATAAATAAATAAATAAATAAATAAATAAATAAATAAATAAATAAATAAATAAATAAATAAATAAATAAATAAATAAATAAATAAATAAATAAATAAATAAATAAATAAATAAATAAATAAATAAATAAATAAATAAATAAATAAATAAATAAATAAATAAATAAATAAATAAATAAATAAATAAATAAATAAATAAGTAAATAAATAAATAAATAAATAAATAAATAAATAAATAAATAAATAAATAAATAAATAAATAAATAAATAAATAAATAAATAAATAAATAAATAGATAAATAAATAAATAAATAAATAAATTAATTAATAAATAAATAAATAAATAAATAAATAAATAATTTGTTTTCTATCATTTGAGGAGAATATCAAAGTATAATAAAACGTATTTCAAAAAAATCTTTTATTACTTCGGTGTTACTTTTTTATCACTTTGCATTTTGCTGTTACCATATGGGCACGCTCGTCACAACCCTAGTAAATTTAAATTTGTACTAAGAAACATTTTTTTTTTAGCTTTTTTCATATAAAATTCTGTATATTTTATATACAAATTGGAGCACATAGTGCTGTGAGTCGGTGGAATGAGCGGAAGATGGCGACCAGGTATCAGATGGAAAGGTGTACGGCATATATAGATTCACTTCGACCGGCTAAAACTTACTCACTTGTTTTTTTAGCAAATTTACATTACGATGAAGATATTTCTAATGTTATTGAAAACCTGAGCAGTATTATTGGTGTACGGAATTATACATATTATATACAATGGCGGACTGGTAATTAGGGCCAACCTTTTGTAGTAATTTTGAGTGGCTACCCAAACAGAACATCACCTTGATGGCCATTGGTCTATTGGACCCCATTATATGATGACTACCAGGACACAAGAAAATCCTATTTAAAAACTGACCTACTTTTCTAACTTTTTTCCTGGGGGCTATATATTTTTAGATGCTAAAATGTGTGTTTTTTAAAAACAAACTACTTTGCTGAAGAATCTTTTCCAATCAAAAATTATCCTGAATTTATATAAATTTAAAAAAAACTAGAGAGTGGACTATCTTCGGCTATACCGAAGTTGAAATACCCCCACACAGTAGGAAGAAGTACCTCGAACATATAAAAATGTGGTCTCCAGACCCTATTTTGAGCTAATTATAGGTGGTTTTGGAGCCCGGACCATGTCCAAAATCCATTTCTAAAAATTTCCAATTAAATCCACAAAAAAAAAAAAATTGGTCTCAAGACCCCATTTAGACCCTTATATATGTGGCTTCGGAACCTCGGACCATGTCAAAAATACGTTTCTAAACATTTCCAATCGAATACAACAATAAAAAATTTTTACCTTTTTTTTCGGTGTATGGGAGCCACGCCCAGTTTTTGTCCGATTTGGCTGATTCACGAACTTGATCTCAGTATTCACGAGAAAAACATGTACCCAAAGTTTCAAGTCGATATCTCCAAAACTGCGACCGCTATCGTGCGGACGGACAGACGGACAGACGGACAGACAGACGGACATCGCGAAATCGACTCAGGAGGTGATACTGATCAAGAATATATATACTTTTCCATACCGGACACTCCTCCTTATGGGCGTTACAAACGTTGTGACAAAGTGAGTATACCTTGCCACAGTGAGTGTGGGGGTATAACTAGTAAGAGAATTATCTTTGGTCTGACCGAAGCTATAATACCCTGCACATGCGAGTACGATACATTCTGAGACCATATGTTAGTAATTTTTATCGAAAATCCGTTTTTTTTTGTAGTTTTTCGATATTTTATTCATAATTTTTCGATTTTTTATCGACATTTTTTCGATAATTTTTAAATTTTTTATCGATAATTTTTCGATTTTTCATCGATAATTTTTCGATTTTTTATCGATAATTTGTCGATAATTTTTCAATATTTTATCGATAATTTTCCAATATTTATCGATAATTTTCCAATATTTATCGATAAATTTAGTTTCCTAATCCATTTAAAAATTTGGTTCCAATTCCATTTTGTTCCGATCCAATTCCATTTCGTTCCGGTTGCATTCCCATTTCGTTCCCGACCTCATTTCCAACCCAATGCAGAAAACCGCATCCAAATCGGTTAAGTATTTCTCAAGATAAACGAAAATAATAGAAAATTGGAGGCCATTTTGTATGGGAGGTAGGCGTGGCTCTTATCCGATGTTGCCCATTTTCAATACCGTCCAATCATTCGCCAAAATAAGAGGAATCCCAAAATTTGGAGGCGATCGGTTAAGTATTTCTCAAGATAAACGAAAATAATACAAAATTGGCGGCCATTTTGTATGGGAGGTAGGCGTGGCTCTTATCCGATGTTGCCCATTTTCAATACCGTCCAATCATCCGCCAAAACAAGAGGAATCCCAAAATTCGATAGCTCAAAAGCTACGACAGTTATCGTGCGAAATGACAGACGGACATGGACTAATGGACTCAAGAGGTGATGCTGATCAAGAATATATATACTTTTCCATACCGGACACACCTCCTTATGGGCGTTACAAACGGTGTGACAAAAACCATATACCCTTGGATACTAGTGTGCAGGGTACAAAAATTGTTTTGAAAAAAATTTTAAAATTATTGATTAAAAATTTTTTTACAAAATAAATGTTAAAGGGGATGACACACTGGCGTCAATTGACCCCGAGTGCTGTCAAAGTGTTGTTGTTTCCAAGGCTGAATATTTTCTCAGGGCTTTTTTTGAAGCTTCGAGCTGGGGTCATGAATCAAAAGAGTGTTGCATCTTTAGTAGCAAAAACAAGGTTGCAAAAGTATTAAAAAAGCGTACGAAATGCTAATATTTTCCGATTTTGTTCGTTGCAAGCAACACTTGTCAGGAATGTGTTCATCGTTACTTTATATTTACATTAAATTTGTTGAAGCAATACGAAATGTAAGTAAATAACACAATTAAACATGAATATTTTAATAAAATTCTACAATCGTAGGTTTATACAAATATTATGCATGAACAGAAATGTGCATGGGTTGCACTCTTTTATCATTTAGGCACATAAAATATGAGTGATTGCAACCCTTTTGTGATATAAAGAAAAAAGGGAGCAGATTGACCCGGCGTCAAATATTTTTGCGTGTTGCTCGTCCAGGCGTCAAAATAATAAAAGAGCATAAAAGAGAGTAAAAATACAAATGAATAGGGGTCAAATGACGCCTGTCTGGCATGCAATTAACACATTGCCAATTTTTCAAAAAGTAAAAAAAAAATAGTTATAAACAATAATATCTTAAATTAGGTAATTTTTCTAGGGTTGTGACGAGCGCCATATGGCAAAGGGCAAACAGCAAGCGGTCCAAAAAAAAAGTTTGGAATTCGTTTCTTAGGTCATTTCTAGGTAATCCTGAACAAATCTTGAAAAAATTCCTATTATTTCGCTCTCGTCATTAATGGGTTAATTTAAAGGAAATTTATTTTCTGCTTTTTAGTCGGTTAAAGGGTTATATTTTATCATTTGTGAAATATGTGAACTTTTATTAAATTTTGTAAAGAATAGAAAGAAATTTTGTTTGATGATGTAATTGTCGCCTAATGTGTAAAGTTGAACTGTTACATTAAAAAAGAATTAAAAAAAGAAAGATTAAAAAAAAAGAAAAAAATATGATGCAATGGAATTAAAAAACAAAAACTAAATCCGGCGGCGGGCTTGAACCTATGACTGCCGAAGTCATAGGCCGATGCTCTACCCAACAGACCACAGCCAGCTATAAAATAACTTCAGCTAATGGCGATATAGTTCATCAAGCTGTATGGTGAATGTGTATATACACACAAAAAGTAACAAATATAGCTTTGATTTGCCATTGCCACCTTTAAGGAAATAATACTGCCAAAAGGCTAGCGTTGCCACCTAACAATGTTTTCACCTGTTACGGCTAAACATTATTTCCGATTGTCGATTATTTTTATTGCAAAGCGATTTAATCATTGGATTTTTTCAATTTTTATTTTCGTATTATGTATTTTGACGTACTAAAACCGAATCTGAATCTTTTATTGTAGCAAAAATCTGCTTTCCGAGATATACATTTTTTTAAGTTTTGATTTCCCCTTTTACAATTTCTTGAGTGACTTCTAAGAAAGGTGTTCATTTTGTAGTATTTTTTTTCAGGAATTTTAATTTATAAATGATTCACTTTTTTATTTGTTTTTATGAAATTTCTCACTTCAAACAAATATATTTTCGCATTTGCAAGAAACATTTTTGAGTAAGTTTCGCTGCGGCTGCGGTACTTCGCGTTGATGTGTGCGGACCTTAATGTTGTACTGGGAATATATGCAGTGTATATGAAAGTGTAATATGAAAATCTAATTCACCACCGTAATAGGTGAAAATAGTGTTAGGTGGCAACGGTAGTCTTGTGGCAGTGTTATTTTCTTAAAGGTGGCAGCTTTAGGTCGAAGCTATTTTTGTTTATATATCAAAGATGATTTTTTGTGTGTGTATTTTGCATGCGGCTTGATGAAGTTAATCGATATTAGGTAAAGGTATTGTATGAGCATTAGTGGCTCTGGTGAGAAGGCGCTTAGTTCGCTACTTCATCTTACTTACAATCGCTGCGTTGTGGGTTCGATACCTCATCAGGGCGGCTAACATTTATAAAAACAAAATATATGTGTGAATATATTGTAAGTGGCTCTGGTTCCTTCTCACGACCGGAGCGTCGTGTGGACAAACCACCAGAATTGCTAACATTAAAAAAAAGAAGGTTAACAACTTTAAAAAATTTTTTTAGTGAAGTTGTAAATTTTGAATTGGTTAGCGTTGGGGACAAAATGTTCTCTGAGTGCAGGCATTCAATTGAATATAGTTTAAATGTTTTTGTTATGCGTTTTTTTGTAAAAAAAAATGTTTGTTTTCTTTAGAAAATTTAACTATTTAATTTAACTTTGAACGAAGTTAACTTTTTAATTTAACGAAGTTAAATTTTTGATTAACTTTTACTGGGTTATCGAAGTTAAATTCTCGATTAAGTATGCCCAGCTTTGCATATAAGTGTATAAAAAAAAAATGATAATAAATAAAACGAAAAGTGAAACGAAAAGTGTAACGACTTTTTTTGTAACAACAAATCTTATATACTAATTGTAACGATAAAAATAAATAATTAATTTATGATAGTGTAAGGTTAGGTAACGTTTCAAATTCATTTATTTTATAATGTCCATGAGCCAACTTTGAAACAACATTTTCTTCTAAGTACATGTAAAATTTATTGTCATAAGGTGATAAACCAATTTTCTCTTCATTGGTTGTAAATAATTTCAAATCAAATGATCTAATATTATAGACAACTTATTTTTTATATTGTCAGTCAAGTAGACACTCTTTATAATCCTCTAACTTTAATTGTTTTATATTTAATTTTTTGATACCTTTACAAACTTTTTTATTATTTACATCTGTATGTAGTGAATACATTTTATATCGTAATCCACAAAATTCTCTAATAGGAATTCCGTTGTATTCATCCTTAAATTTTCCAGGCATTTTTTTATTTTTATTAGATTTTAAATCTTTAATTGGGTGGTTTTCTGTATTCACTAGTGTCATATATATCTTTGTATATATCAAAATTATGTTCAATAGAACATGCTTCAATATAAACAATGAAAGAATCAGTATCAGTTCCTAATAATTTCATTCTTGATTGATACTTATTCTTTAAGTGTACATAAAATTTAAACATTAATAACTTACTTAAATCTAAAATATTCATACCACCAAATACAGGTTTATTTAGACAAATTTTTGAATTCTTATCAAAAACTAATACCAAATTTTCATCAATTATTTTCCTACTTTGGTACTTATTTCTACAAGTTAATCTTCTCATTATTTTTTCATGACTTACAATTCTAACATTTAATCTATTTCTAACGTTTTCCACTGATGATAATCTTAGAATGTCCTTGAATGTCCAAGCGTTTCTTGTTTATTTTTAAAATTATTCCAAAATTTCTTAGCAAATTTATAGTCATTATAAGATAATTTTGAATCGGAGTCATTGTATTTTGGAAACTCTTTACTATCAAGTTTTGTTATACAATCTATAAATTCATATGTACTCAGGAATTTTTAATACTTTCAAATCATTTGATTTACACTTAGAGCACGATGTTCTTTGAATATATTTATTGGATTGATATTTCAAAATTTAAAGAGTCTAACTCTTTTAAAATTAATTTAGAATCATAATCTTTTAAATTGTAAATAACAATTGGTACAAATTTTGGTAACTTACATGCAAAATTACAGGTTGTACAAAGAGCCATTCTGTATTTGCAAAAATGATCATGATCCCACATTTTGACAAATTTTTGTTCAGTTTGAATTTCATTAAATTCATCAAACGTTATGTGACAAATTTCACAGCTTTTAGTATTATCAAATTTTTGACTTGATTCTTTGTCTTGTATTGGTGGTACATTTATTTTTCTAATTTAATTATATTTTTTTGCAGCATTTATTATAGTTTTATGAAATTCCTCAATTAAACCTGAACCTTCTTTAACAAAATCAACATACGTTTTAGAGTAGTTATTATAAATTCCAAAGCTATTTGGAATGTGTTCATTAACTAATCTAATACTTGTATTTTCTTTTAGTGTACCATTTTTTTTTTAACGTACACTCAAAATCTAGAAATAATGTATATGGATGTAAAATTTCCGATCCATTACATTAACCCAGGTGTCCCTGGGTACTAACATGGCCTTTCAACTGACTAGTCCAAATGTCAACAGATTTGACAACCATCAAAATGATGTTATGAACCGCAGAGTGTGTAACAGTGAGTTTAACAGATAGGAGAACATAAAATCGTATATCAGTGGCTGTTAAAAGGTTACTGTTCTTTTAGTTCACACAGTGTTGCCAGGTTTACCGCAAGCTTGTCTCCTTTTTGTTCAACTACAACTAAACTTTCATTGGTTTTGATTGTTCATTGTTCGTATTTATTAAAGTTTTCTAAAATTTTCATGAATTCCTTGCCCATTTCTTCTTTTGATACGATATGTGAAAGTCCTTTCATATGGCAACTCTGGTAGAGCACATTTAAGTTATTAATTTATTGCCATGTGCGCATGAATGGCATCATTGGATAAGATGTCGGACTATCAACCAGAAGGTCGCAGGTTCAAGCCTTGTCTAGAGCGACTACAAAGGTACAATTGTAACTTACTTTAAAAACATTTATAAATAAAGTTAAGAAAATTTAGAGTTGAGACAAAAAAACAAACAGAAAACATTTTTTTTTTATTAAAAAAAAGTTATTTTAAAAAAAATTAGCGACGGTTGTACCGGGATTTGAACCCAGGCCTCCCGGGTGGCAGTCGGACATCTTCCCACTAGGCTACGGTTATCAACAGCGCAGCAACTGTCAATTTACCAGTTTAGACTATCGGATGGTTTTTAACCGCGAAAACTGTTAAATTGACCTACTTTTTCGTTGATTTTACAGTTTTTTTTCTCTCGGTGTACTTTTCATAATTCTTTCATGAAATTGATGAACAATAGAGTCAATCATTTCATTAAATGTTGTTGACTAATTTTCTTTATTAATTAATCTCATTTTAGACCGAATATAAAAATCTTTTATTTCGTCACTGTTTCTACTTTTTACTAAAATATGAATACACAAATTAACTTTAAAGTTTTTATATTTTTTAATGCCTTCGAAAAAGTATTTTATACAATCCTTTTTAACTAATTTTAGATGTAGTTCAATATCATATTTTTCTTCGTTTTCAAAGTATAAATCCGTTATTAAACCACCAAATTCAATTCCAGTTCCATAAACCTTTCTAACTTTATTTATAGGAATTTGTTCATCAATTTCATATAAATAAAAATTATTTAATACATTTTGATAGCACTTGTCATTGTGTTTTATGACTCCATTATTTATAATTTGTACCAACTCAATTTTTGGTAGTTTGTGCCAATATTTTGGTAAACACAAAGCTTATTTTCTTGCAAATTTCTTAAGTTGTTTCAAAGTTAATTGTTTAAATAATTCTGAACTTATTGGATCCATTTATTATAAAAAAAACATTTAAGCTTTTTAGTTTGGCGTTTTAGTTTCACTCTATTAACCAATAATATAATCTTTCACTCTTACAATCTAATTTTTTCTTTATAATCTAATTTTTGTGTACACTAAAAAAATACATATGTGATGTAAGGTAAAAAAAAAATAATAAATAATATTGAAATGTTAACAAGTAAATCAGATATTTTTTGTATTTGGAGTTTATGAAATTTTGATGTCTTTGATGACGACATATATTTCTTTTATTATATTCTTTTCCACACTCACAAGTGAATCTTACATTATACAATATATTGTAACAATTTCTACAATATACCTTTTTAGAATAATATTCACATATATGCTTTTCTTGTAAACATTTAATACATGTTTTTTTATTGTCTATTGGAGATAAACAAATTTTATTTCCATTCACATATCTATAAGAATATCTGTTTTTATCTTGTGAGTTTTCCATTATTTATTATTACAAATTCCTTAAACAATTTTACGAATGTGTAATCATATACTTATTTTTTCATTTCTAAAATCAATTAAGTCATTATCTTGATCAACGATTCTAATATCAATGTCTCTTATTGTATTAGTAGTTATTGGAAAATATATTAAATTATTAGGAATTTCATTAATTTTTTCCCCAGGTCGATCATAAATAAAAATTTCATGAATAATATTTGATAATAAAGAATTTTCGTAACTCCCAGTAGCAATATTACATTTAATTCGAATAGAATTAACTTTCATAGTATTTACTGGCATATCTGATTCGACATAATTATTTGCAAAAATTATTTGTTCGCTAAATCCTAATAGTGACCGAATAGAATTATCTGTTGTAAAAGCTATTTTAAATTGGCTAATAATTTCTACCTTCAAAGTATTTACATTTGGCTTTATTTCAATACCCTTTTTTTTGTTTAATACTATTATCAATATCATCAATTTCATCAATTTCATATGAGCCGGTTGGAAAAATAACTTTGTTAACTCTTTTATGATAAAGCTGGGCATTAACTAGTTAATTAGTTAATAGTTAATTAACGAAGTTAAATTTTTGGTTAACTTTTAACGTTTCAGTTAATTTCGAAAACCATTAACTTTATCATTTAGTTAAGTTAACTTTCTTCGATTAACTAGCATTAGTTAACTTTAAAACAAAAATTTTTTTTTATTATTGAATATACCAAAAAGGAAAAATTAAGAATTCATACTATTTTTGAACTGATTGACACTTAATTTAAAAATTATTTCACAAAACAATTAAATACACAGGCCGATATATTTCGAAGTGTTCTATATTCTATAGAACATTCTAAACACAATGGCGTTCTCAGCCATTACGTGAGGTTTACATCGTCAGGATGTTTACATCGTATTTTCCATTTCTCAAGTTTCTCAAAATGGCGAAAAACTGAGAACGCCATTGTGTTTAGAATAGCCTGTGCTATTTGTTCTTAATCAAACTTCGTTAAGTTCATTATTATTATTTAATATTCTAATAAAACTTGTATGCCTTCATAGACGAAATTTTGCTTTTGATAAAAATTTCTATAATTTATTTTAAAGCCAATTTGCATTGCTGAAACCAATTGGAAAAAGGGTCTGTGAGTGCAGGCATTCAATTGAATAAAGTTAAAACGTATTTTTTATGTGTTTTTTTTTTTTAAATATTTTTTGTTAGTTTTCTATAGGAAATTTAACTATTTAATTTAACTTTTAACGAAGTTAACTTTTCAACGAAATTAACTTTTTAATTTAACGAAGTTTTTGATTAACTATTACCGGGTTAACGAAGTTAAATTCTTGATTAACTATGCCCAGCTTTGCTTTTATCAGTTTTAAAAAATGTTTAAGTATTGTTTTTTAATGTTGAAGATATATTTGAAATGCAATTATAAGTGCTAAAATTCAATAAACAGATTTAATAATTAAAATTTGTATCTAACTTAATAGGTTCTTAAAATTCACAACGAATTCTAGAAGAATCTAACGAAATAGTAGCCATTATTTAGATAGTATTTTATATTTCATTTTATTATTAGTATCTTATTTATTCGGTTAAAAATTTTAAACAAAGATGACCACAAATAATTTAATTTATTTTTTGATCAACACTATTATTTAAGAAGACATTGTTTTTATCTATTTCAAAATATTTTTCAATTAATATTGGTAATTTATTCAATGCAAACGAATTATAGTAAATTACATGTTGACCTTCCTTTCTGTAAGCAACCCAATGTGTTCCATTACCTGAATAATTACACTGTGCTACACGAAAAATGTACAGGCATTCCCACCTATATAGTTGGTTTGACACCTTAAAATAATGACTTCCTGCGTTTACAGAATGTTTCTATCACATGAACTTTTTTTTTGAGTGTATTTTTAAGTCGAGACTATAGAATTGGCTACTTCTGGTTACTCTGATGGTCGTAGCTTATCTATTTTTGATCCGATTTTCAAGTTTGGCATTGTTTGAAAGGTGAAATCTTTTCCAAGTCCAAAATGTATAAAGTTTTGAAAACCGGTTGAAAATTTACCAAGTTATTAAAAAAAAGATGATAAGAAAATTAAATTTTTTTCCAATTTTTAATTTTCTATCACTATGGAAAAATACTTACAAAACATAAATCATCTATGTTTTTCCATATTTTTTTAGAAAGTTTAATTACCTTTTCAAAAATACTAATTTCAAAATTGGGAAAAAAACGGCTGATTTTTGGTCGAACTTAATCAGTGGGTACTTTTTTGAAATTTTCTTCGATTTTTCGGTACATATTGGAAAAAATTGTTTAAAAAAAAAAAGGTTAATGTACAGGCATTCCCACCTATGCAGTTAGTTTGGCGCTCAAAAATAACGACTTTCTGCGTTTACAGAATGTTTATATCACATATATTTATTTTTTAAATTAATTATTAAGTAGAGACTATAGAATTGGCTACTTCTGGTTACACTGATGGTCGTAGCTTATATATTTTTGATCCGATTTTCAAGTTTCATTTCATTTCATTTCATTTATTAATGTCTAATGGATACAATAATCCTTACAGACTAGAAAACAACTAACAATATATTTATTAACTTACACTAGCTAAAAATAATAATTCAATACAATTCATTCAGTAATAATTTAAATGCAAAACGCGAAGAGGAAAAATCTATACCATTTTCATTTTTACTAATTTTATTAAATTCAAGAAGAGTCCGAGTAATTGGCTCATTTAAAGCATAGTTTGTTCTATGTAAACTTACACAAAACAAATCATTGTGACGCAAATGTCGATTGGGAATCTTAAATAAAATTAGTTCCAACAAAGATGGGCAGTCAATATTGCCACAGATTATGTCGAAGACAAAAACAAGAGATTGAAAAACTCTTCTTTTTTCAAGAGATTGAAGATTTAATAACAAACAACGGGAAGTATAGGATGGCAATGGATCCCGAAAGTGCAATGATCTCAATGCAAACTTCATAAATTTTTTTTGAACACGTTCTAAAGTTTTTGGCATTGTTTGAGAAATACAATCTTTTACAAGCCCAAAATGTATAAGTTTTTGAAAACAGTTACGAAATGAAGCAAGTTATTTGCTAAAACCTTATTAAAATTAAATTTGTTGTTTTTTGAAAATAAAATTTTTCTGCATTTGCAGAATTAATTGAATACCTTTAATATATTGTAATCTAAGCTTAGTTTTCGTCAACATTTTTTATTGCTCGTTTCATTTTATTAAAATTTAAGATTATGTAAAGAGAAAATTACTGTTACACTGATAGAATCTGATTAGAGAGCGTGTGAATAACGGTTAGCTATCTTGTTCTTTACCGTCTTTAACCTTTTTTTAAAAAACAATACGTTTATAAACATTTTATCTTCTAAAGCTGTGTTGTGTCGAATTTTTTCTTCCAATAATTTGTTTTTTGTTTTTTTTTATCATTATAAGCTTTATAAATAGTATGTAGTACCAGCAGTTACAGCTGCTGCAATTGCTGGAATAAATGGTAATAAAGCTGGTAAAAACCCTCCAATTTTTTCATTATTCAAGCTTTGTAACTGAGTTTTAGATAAATTTGTTCATATTATTTTTGAGGTGTTTATTTTTTGAATTAATTTGTTGTTGGCTTAAAGGTAAATAAGTTTCTCTCATTACACTTTCTTTAGTTCTTTGTAATTGTAATGGTTCTATATTAAGTTCAATAGATTTTTTTGTTGTTGCTCATCGGGTAATGAAATAGGATGTTTAATATACCTTCCAAATTTTTGTTTAAATTGGCAACTCTTTCAGAGACACTAGAATCGTTAACCGTTTTTGTTATACCCATACCCATTTTTCTTTTAAATTTCATTGCATTAGTAGTTAAATATGCATTTACTTTTTCACCTAAATTGGAATCAGAAGCAATAAGTCGTTTCCAAGCTTTTTCTTCTAATATTTTATCAGCTTCATGCCTTTTACTTAATTCTTTATTATTCGAATAAGCAATGTCATGTTCTTTAGCTGCCATATCTAATTTATTAATTGGTAAAATATTTTTTCTTTCTTTAATTGAAGATTAGTACCAGGTCCAAGATAATTATAACCTGGACTATGCAATTGAAATGGAAGTTTATTTATAAAACTGTTTAATATTCCTTTACCATTATGCCTAACCATTTGTTCAGAAAAAAAAAATTTTAAATAAATAATAAATGCTTTAAATATACTGTGATGTAAATATATTTTGAGTCAGAACTTTTTAATCAAACCCCTTTTTTTAAACATGGCATAACTTCCGATTCCTTCAAGCTACAAAGTGGTATGTGGGTTCTTATTGACAAAATGATTTTTTATACCCTTTGGAAAGGGGGGTGTGGGGGCAAAGGGGAGCGGGATGGAGCCAATTTAAAGTTCTAACTTTCGTATTTCGTAAGCTACAGGGCTGAAAGATTTTTACTCTTTTTTTTATTATTGTTTTTGTTTTATTCCTTTTTTATAAGTTACTAGCTGGGTCCGGTCCGCTTCGCTGGGCCTAAATAATTTTTTGTTGTTGCATTGTCTGCAATGTAATGGATGAATGGATGAAAGTAATTTTTAAATATATATGTTTAATTGGTGTTTATACTGTGGAGTTAATTTTATACAATTTTATAGAGAGGAAAATTGATGTAGCGATCGGTATTGAAATAGGTTTTGATGAATGAATGAATGATTCGTATTGTATGTATGTATGTAGCGCAGTAAAGTATGTTTGGAAGATTATTGAAATTAAATTAAATGACATGTGGTATAAGTATTTGAAACAAATCCAGTAATTCGGCCGGTGCAAACGACTGGATTACGATCTTTGAGCTTTGGTACGTAGCCGAATGCTCGCACAAAATGGCCCGGCAGTGTACACACTTAAACCAAAAATTCCCTTAGGAAGGGAAATTTGCCTTAAGTTGGCTGCACTGGTTGAGCGCCCCGTCTGTGAGGAGTGTTGCCACATTGAGAGACGTTCTGTTGTGTTTTTGTAAATTTTTCTTGTGGGAAGAAAGTGATTTCTATAACTTGTTGGAACAATTTTGCAGTGCTTATTTGACGAAAAGGCCTTTTGCAGTGTGTGCATTTAAGTCAAGTTTAATTTAATTTTCATTCGCAATGGACGTCTTCTCGTAATATTAATGGCGGTTTGCCTGCATTTAGGTCCCCATTAGCCAACGCGAAATTCCGCAGCCGGTACGGAACTTGAACAAAAATGTTGCTTGAATATGCGATACTGCGTTTTTTAAAAATAAATTTATAAATGATACACATTTTTAGTTGTAGCTTTGAAATTTTTCACCGCAAACAAATTTTTTTATTCCAATATCTTTGCTGGAAGAATTTTCGATAAAGTACCGCGGCGGCGGAATTTTGGGTATTTTAAGTTGTAATGAAGTACTGTGTGTAGGGTTACTGTGAAAGTGGGCGACTTTCGCAGTGCGCATTTAAGGTCGCAACACATGAATGCAAAATTTCGTTGGTGTCGTGGTACTTTTTTGAAAATACGATAATGCGCTCTAGAATGATATGCATTGGTTTTTGTTTTTGTGAAATTTTTCAGCACGAAAAAATTTGTCCGAGCCGAATATCGCCTTGCAATTTTTGAGCAATTTTTGGGGAAATTTCGCGGCAGTGTGTAGGAGCATTAAGTTGGGTATAATTTAATTTCCATTCACAATAGACATTTTTCCGTAGTTATTTGGAATGTAAATGGCAAATGCATTTAAGTGGAAATGAAGTACTGTGAAAGTGGGTGTAAAATGTGCACTGGGAGATTGGGGCAAATTATGGAATTGCGAATATGTAATACTCAAGGAGAAGCTGTGTTATTTTGGCATTGCCTTAGGTTTTTTCCATTGTTGAAAAGTTACATGCAATCAAATATAAATAACCTTAATTATTACTCCCTGCTGCAATTAATGTTGAAAATACACGAAGTTGTTGAAATTTGTGATCGGTACATCGACGTGAAATACTTTAGCAAATCGATTTCATACTTTGAAAGAAACCGAAAGGTAAAAAACACCGCAGACATGGTAACACTGCTTGGGTGGGGAAAAATTAAGTCCTAGGTGGCAACCAAGTTGACTGTTGATCATATATTTGCTTTAAAAGATTCACAAATGTGAGAGAAATACGTATTTTCTAACTTGTGGGCGGTAAAAGTGGGCGTGTCAAAACCAATCCTATGTCACGACTCACGACCCCTAGAACACATATATAAATTTTGGTGAGAATCGGTGCTGTAGTTTTCGCGTCTACTCGAGACAAACATACACGTCTCTTTTATATATATAGATATATAGATATAGATAGATTCACATTTTTATTTGTTTTTATGAAATTGCTCACCTCAAACAAATATATTTTCGCATTTGCAAGAAACATTTTTGAGTAAGTTTCGCAGCGGCTGCGGTACTTCGCGTTGATGTGTGCGGACCTTAATGTTGTACTGGGAATATCAGCAGATATGGTAACACTGCTTGGGTGGGGAAAAATTAAGTCCTAGGTGGCAATCAAGTTGACTTTGCTTTTAAAGATTCACAAATGTGAGAGAAATACGTATTTTCTAACTTGTGGGCGGTAAAAGTGGGCGTGTCAAATCCTATCCTATGTTACGACTCACGACCCCTAGAACACATATATAAATTTTGGTGAGAATCGGTGCTGTAGTTTTCGCGTCTACTCGAGACAAACATACACGTCTCTTTTATATATATAGATTTCAAAAGTATAAAAGAACAAAATAACATTATTAAAAAATTATTTGTATAGTAAATGAGAGTAACTGAAGAGAAAGGTACTGAAAGTTATCAATTTTATGATCATCTCCCAGCAAATTCATCGCAATTAAAAACTCCTGGTAGATCAATAGTAATTGACATTAATAATCAAGATATTAAAACTGAAGCTACTGAAGCTACGGTCAGATTAGGAAAATATTTGCCCAAATACTGGAAAATACACTCAGTAAAATAAAATACTGGTTCAGTCACAAACGATTTTAGGTGATTTTAAAAATATCTGAGTGTATTTGGGCGTAGCTTGATGGCAAAATATTAGAAAACATTGATTCAGATAAATTTTGTCAACAATGGTTTATTACATTTGTTTAGAAAAATATCATATTCTTAAATTCCCTTGCATCTTTAAAGATACAACCATTACAAATTTTATATCTTGGTTAATATTAGTATAAAAGATATAGATATTTAAGTTTTGTATTCTATATACCCACATTCTTCAATAAAAAATATATATTCCCTCAAAAGGTTTGAATTGTATATGGTATTGAGAAACAAAAAAAATATATAAAACTTTCGAAAGCATAAAAAAAAAATTGAAAAATTCTTCTCTAAAATGGCATTTAGAGTGGATATTTACAAAGAAAAAAAATATTTCCATGTGCATATATGATTTTTGAAGTGATATAATATAGCTTGAACAAATTTCCTTTTACACGAATCACAATATATTGCTTTAATGGGTTGTATCTTTAAAGATACAGTAGTCAAAAGAGGGTGAAATAAATTTTTATAAAATAAATCATTATTAAATTCGTTATCTACGTAAAATTTTACATATAATATGTTTTTCCCGTGAAAATCGGAGTCCTTAGGCATTTAAGGGTTAACTCAGTTGAAATTGATTCATTAGAAAATCCTGGAGTTACAACAACTATGAAAGGATTGTCATCATATTCAAATGATTTATTTTTAAATAATGCAGGTTGGCAATTGCTAAATAAACCACTCACTAATGATACACCAACTGTTTTGAATAAAAGAGGTTATTTTAGTATTTCTATTCAGATGAGTACAGTAATGGGATTTTTTGAAGATTTCAAAAGTTTTATTTTTAGAATTAATCCAAAGTTAGAATTAATAAGATCAAATGATGATACTATTTTTTATTTTGGTTGCTGGATCTCTAAAAGAACATACCTTTGAAGTTGACATTTTGAAATAATTTGGAGAATGCCTCACATTAAATTTAGTGTTGAAGTTAAATAAAAATATTTCAAACAATACTAATTTTAATATGTACTTTAGAAATTGGAAATATTTTTGTACAACAAGTATTCCAGATGTTAAGAATATACTTGGAGAATTACAACAACAAGCGCTAAACCAAGATACTTCTTGATTGGTTTTCAAAAAAATAGAAATGTCTACAAAGATAATGGAAAATTTGATCTATGTAATTTAGAAAACGTTCAAGTTAATTTGAATACAACCAAGTATCCAAATAATGAACTACGATTATCTTATTTACAAAACAAATGTGATCTTCTGTATAATATGTTTATGGATTTTAAAGACTCATTTTATGGACCCAGTATTCATCATTTACCAATTGTAAATTATAATACGTTTTTAAATGAGTATCCAATAATAGTTATTGATACTTCTAAACAAAATTAAGTTATAAAGGAAGCTGCTATAGATATAAAAATAGATTTTAAATGGTGTGAAAGTTCTCCAGTTGATACTATTGTTCATTGCTTAATAATAAGTGATGATAGCCATTCATATAATCCTGTAACTAATCAAGTAATTCATACACAAATTTAATAAAATTCTTTATGAATAAATGGATTCAATGAAAATAAAATCCTTTGATAATAAATCAAAATTAATTATTAAAAATTTCGATTCATATAAACCCATAAAAAGGTTAAATATTTTATTCCCTAATGTTATTAGAGCTATTATTTGTGGACCAAGTAATTGCGGAAAAACAAATGTTTTGTTAAATATTTTATCAAAAAATAATCATTCTGATATAATAGTTTGCTCAAAAACTTGCTATCAAGATAAATATAAATGTCTTCAAGAAATAATTAATGAATTTAATAAAATTTGTGTTAAGTCTGATTTGGAACCAAAAAGTTTAAAGTGTTTATCGTTGTATTTATTACCCAATCCTGAAGAAATTAAACAACATTCTGTTGTTATATTTGATGATATTTCTACTGAACAGCAAGACATAATTTCTAATTAGTTTGTTTATGGAAGACACAACAACATTTCATGTTTTTATTTGTGTCAAACATATTCAAAAATACCCTAACAATCAATACGAGACAACGTAAACTATATTATTTTTTTTTTTTGTTCAAGATAAAAGAAATTAAAAAACATATTTGATGACCATTGTAGTGATATAAACTTTGATATTTTAAAAATTTGTGTACTTCATCTTGGAAAGAAAAGTTTGGATTTCTTGTAATTGACAAAGAAAGAGAAACTAACGATGTAAGATATAAAAAAATGTTTGAGGCTTATTTTGTTTGAAATTTTGTTTTATATTTATATTCAAGTACCATTTTTATTATAAGAAATATTTAATATTTTTAAACAATGTAAAACTATGAAAAAGTTACAATTATTGTGGAACTCGCCACTCATTTCTTAAATGTTTATAATTATCATTATACAATAGATTATCTATAAGTTTCTTATATTTATAAATTTCTTTAACTCCTATACTTAAATATTGAATTTTTCGCTACTAATTTTACCCAACCATCTTAATTTCCTAGCATAACCTCCGGTTATATGAAATTTTTTATAAATTTGTTCATTTGTATTTTCGGTAACTAGATATAATTTTAGCTTTTTTAATTCTAGATATTGTTCTAATATATAACAAAAGTAGCAATTATATTTAAAATTATTAGAATCAATTTTTAGTTTTAAATTTAGTTTACACAATTTTTCACTCATTTCTTTTAAATTATTTAATTGTTCAAATTCTACATGAAGGTTTTCGGTATTGTTAATTTTAGTTTTTAAATATATATGGAGTTCATCCACAGTTTTTATATTTATATTCTTATTTTTTGGATATTCATCTTCATCAGCTGTAAAAGTATTTACAATTATTTATATGAAATAAAACATTTATTAAATAATTTTGCTTACTTATATGTTCATTTTCCATATCCATGATGATCCAATAATATTTTCTGCTTGTCCGAATCGTTTGCTGTACTTAACCCATTCACGACGAGTGTTACCATATGGTAACGCTGATAGCGTTCCACGGTATATTCAATTAAAAAAATATTTGAACAAATATCACTAATCTGTTTTTTGATTTTAATAAAGCATGCTTAGATCTTTCTTTTGATATATAACTCTAAGCAATCGCACTTCAGTAGCGACCGTGGTGTATGATTGAAAAGTAGTATTTTAAAAAAGTGGGAAAAAGCAGCGAAATGGCGCGACCTTTCCGCTAAGAATATTTTTCAGTGTTACAAAATGTTATATATTACGGATGTTTGTTATCTATCATTTGAGGAGAATATCAAAGTATAATAAAACGTATTTCAAAAAATCTTTTATTACTTCGGTGTTACTTTTTTATCACTTTGCATTTTGCTGTTACCATATGGGCACGCTCGTCACAACCCTAGTAAATTTAAATTTGTACTAAGAAATATTTTTTTTTAGCTTTTTTCATATAAAGTTCTATATATTTTATCTACAAATTGGTTTTAAAGTAAGATTGTGTACTTGACATACTTATGAAAAATTAGCATAGCTTCTTGAGTGGATTTTGCCATATCCGTATGTCTGAATGTCATTCAGTATGTCCATCTTTCTGATTGGTAAGAAGATTGAAGCAAGCTAGGCGGTTCAAACTTTCGACTTAACTCCTGCAGGTCCTACAAGGAGTTGGTATTGCAAATGGGCTGAATTGGTCAACTGCCACGCCTACCTTCCATACAAGTGAAAATCGTCTTTAGTAACAAATATAACCCAATTTCATGGCAAGACCCCGATTACTACATGACATCATGATAGCTAGGTCATGCCGAGCTTATGAATGTAAAAATTCTACATCTAAAAAATGGAGCACATAGTGCTGTGAGTACCGTCGGTGGAATGAGCGGAAGATGGCGACCAGGTATCAGGTGTACGGTATATATAGATTCACTTCGACCGGCTGAAACTTACTCACTTGTTTTTTTTTGCAAATTTACATTACGATGAAGACATTTTGGCGAGCACAATTTTCCTCGATTTATTCGGCTGGAGAAGAAGATTAGGATTAAGATGACAGAGGTACTGCCGATGGTCTTCATCGAACACCTCTTTTATAGCCACGTAAATTGGACCTTTCTAATTTCAGTCCATATGAAGGTATTTCTAATGTTATTGAAAACCTGAGCAGTATTATTGGTATACGGAATTATACATATTATATACAATGGCGGACTGGTTAAAGACAACCTTTTGTAGTAATTTTGAGTGACGTTACCATATGGTAACGGGCAGAGGTGGGCAAACAGCAAGTGATCCAAAAAAAAAAAGTTTGGAATTCGTTTCTTAGGTCATTTCTAGGTAATCCTGAAAAAATCTTGAAAAAATTCCTTTTATTTCGCTCTCGTCATTAATGGGTTAAGCATACTATCAGTAAAATATTATTTTGTGTCAGTAAAAGCTGACGTTGCTAATTGCTTCATATGCACTCGCACTCAGCAACTGCATGTTCTCGAAGTGTCGAAATTATGATCAGAATTTAATTCAACTTTATCGACAGCAAGGTGCATAGTATCGTTTAATGCTTGTGCACAACATAAAAGCAGTGTTGCCAAAAAAAAAATTTTGAAATCATCCAAACTGGTATTTAAAATCGTCATTTGGGGCTTCAAATCGTCATACACACAAAAAAAAAAGTAGGTAAATCTAACCAAAAAAGACGGTTAAAAATGCAGCAACCAAAAAACGTGGTAAATGGAACCAACTCAAAGTTGTTCGCGTACAATGAAAAGTTGTTCGCGTACAATGAAAAATTGTTAGCGTACAATGAAAAATTGTTAGCGTACAATGAAAAATTGTTAGCGTACAATGAAAAATTGTTCGCGTACAATGAAAAATTGTTCACGTACAATGAAAAATGGTTTGCATATGAGCAATGAATGCATTCATTAGTAGTGTTTTGGTTGCAATCTTGTCGAAACTTGACGCTTTTTTTTTTATTTGTTTGCAACCAAAACACGACTATTGATGCCGCATGTATTGTCTGAAAATATAAAATTTTAAAAATAAAAATCTGTAAAAAAGAAAAATAGAAAAATAGAAAAAAAGAAAAATAGAAAGAAAATTTAATATTACAAAATTGAAATCTAAAATGCTAAAAATGAAAAAAGAGATAAACGAAAATCTGTAAAAACAAAAGAATAAATAAATGTAAAAATATATAATAAAAACCATTCTCAATATAATATTACATTTACTTACCCTTTTATGAACTTCACCCTTTGACCATACTGAACGCACTGATCGTATACACGAATGACAAAACAAAAATCGTGGCTGTTGTAGTATGACAGACACGAAAGCACGCCGCTGAGCATGTATGAGCATGTGCTCATACATCGCAAGCAACCAAACTCAGCTGAGTTGCGAACCGCAATTGGGTCTTTACAATTTTTTTGGTTGGCGAACAAACAAAAATTTTTAAGGAACAACTTGATTTGTTTGCTTTACAAATTTTTTGGTTAAAATTTGAGTTTTACAATTTTTTTCGATTAGCTAACCTGTTTTTGTAGTTAAAATTCATTTAACAATTTTTCGACGATTAGATTAACCAGAAAAAATGTAGTTGTTGTTTGTGTTTTCCATATAAAATAAAAAATTGTTTTTTTACAAAGTTTTTCGGTTAGATTAACCCATCTTTTTTTTTCTGTGTACGAAGTTACGGGCCGAGTTTTTGATAAAGAGTCGCTCAAAGTCCCAGTTTCTAAAAATTTCCAATCCAACCCACCAACAAAAATTTATCTCAAGACCCCATTTTGAACCCATTTATATGGGGTTTTGGAAGCTAAATATTTCCAAGCAAATATAGCAATAAAAAAGACTTATGAAATGTTGACCATTTTGATCAGTACTACTTCTTCTAATAACAGTTATTTCTATTAAAATACTAAAATTATAAACGAAATATTAATTATTGGTTTATATAAAACTCGACCCAACTTTTTTTTTTTGTAAAAAATAAATGCAAAAATTTTGAGTTTTTTACAAAATATTTGGATTTTTTTTGTAAATTTGGATTTTTTTTATCAAAATTATGATTTTTATTACAAAATGGATGATTTTATCAGAATTTTAGCAAAATTCTGATAAAAATCATAAATTTTAGCAAAAAAAAAGTAAATTCAAAACGCTGCGCCGCCGCCTGTAAAAGCCTTACTACTTATGTGGGAGTAAAACCCTAGCTGGGTTTTGCTCCACCACATCACAATTTTTTTATAGACGTCATAATGTTTTTTTACAGCTTTTCATTAGTATGAACTGTTTAGCGGTTGAACTGATTTAGATAATCCCGTAATATTTTTTTTGTTGGAAAGGTTTTTACTCCCACATACAATACTATCATCCCACAAAAATTTGGTTGGGGCCCTAAAAAATTTGCCTCAAATTGTTGCACAGTGTTATTTGAATAATCTGCCAAAAATATAAATTGTAAATTGTATCAAACTACGCACCAATAACCAAAATAAAAAGCATATGTGAAAAGTATATAAAAACAACAATTACCAAAAATCTTAATTTTTACAAGTATATCAAAAGTTTATCAAAATCATTTGAGAAAAGTACAAAATTCTTTAGCGAAAAAACAAAAAAAGTCAGCGTAAAACAGAAATAGCTTGAATTGTTTCTTTTTCCCCTCAGCGTGCGTTAATTACAAGTACCATATCGTTAACGTTTTCTTGTAGAGAAAAAATTAGAGATTGGACTATATTCGGCTATGCCAAAGCTGAATTACCCCCACCAGGCGCGTGCGCATTAATTTCCAATGGGCGGGGTTCTATACAAAATAAATTTTTGAAAGTTCAGCTAAATCGGACAAACATAGAAAACAAAAAAGTGATGATTTTTCAAATTTTTTTGTTGCTCTATTCGATTGGAAATGTCAAGAAATGGATACATTTTGTTTTGGGACGAAATCTTTTTTTGTTGGTTCGATTGGAAATTGTTAGAAACGGATTATGAATTTAGGTTTTGGCTACAAAATAAGCTACAAATAGTCAAATAATAGAAATTTAATTAAATAGCACAACCCCACCAAATTTGAATATTTTGAAATTGAATTTTATAACGCTGAACAAGATGACAATCTTGGAATTTTTCTATCACTTTTTTGAGAAATGTAGGATCAAGAAGTTAAAAAATGGTCAAATAGGCAAAACCCAATAATTTATCAAAACAAAGCGAAGCTTTAGAAAGCTGTTTACGTCATCGTTTAGAGCTAATACTTTTTATTTTGAATATATGAACGACTTAGTTTAGAGCCATTCATTTTTTCGGTAAAGATTACCAAATTTTGTATTCAAATAAAAAGAAATAGCTCAATTCAACATATAAACATACATATTTTTGTCGAGATATTCATAATACTTAGTAACTAATGTATTTCTCGGACTAATTTCATCAAAAACAAAAAAAAAACATTAAAAAATCACTAAATAAGCGGACTTGCGTTATATAGAAATTTCATTTAAAATTTTTCATAATGTTTTTTTGGCTATAACAAAAAACTTTCCCATAAAAAATGTTTTTTTTAGAGATTTTTTTCAAAATAAGCTTACGAAAAAAAATTTGCTTCGCAACATCATAAAAAGAAAATTTCAATTCCATAAAACTTTGTAAAATCGATTAAATTTGAGTATCGTTTCAATAATTTTACACTGAAAAATTAACCTCTGGGGGGGTTGGAATCCCTAAATCCCCCCCTTGCGCACGGGCCTGACCCCCACACAATATGGTTCATTTAGAAGTACCTCAAATACCTCCACACCCAGTCCAAAATCCGTTTCTGAAAATTTTCGATCGAATATACCAAAAAAATAGTTGGGCCTCAAGACCCCATTTTGACCTATTTATATGTGGTTTTGGAACCTCGGACCATATCAATAATCCGTTTCAAAACAATTCCAACCAAACACAGCAATACAAAAATTTCGCTTTTTTTCGTTTTGTATGGGAGCCCCGCCTAGTTTTGGTCCAATTGGGCTGATACGAGGTAATTGATCTCACTTTAGGGGAGAACAAAATTTGCCTAAAGTTTCAAATCGATATCTCCAAAATTGCGACCGCTATCGTGATGACGGACAGACAGACAGACGGACATGGCTAAATTGACTCCGGCGGTGATGCTGATCAAGAATATGTATACTTTCCCATACCGGACATGCCTCCTTATGGGCGTTACAAATGGTTGGACAAAAACAAGGTTTCAGAGTATAAAAAACAATTGCCAAAAATCTAAATTTTTACAAGTATATCAAAAATTTATCAAAATCAGTATTGTCCAAAATTATTTTGTAAAAAAAAATTCAAATTCATTTGAGAAAATTCTTCAGCTATGCCAAAGCTGAATTACCCCCACACAATATGGTTAATTTAGAAGTACCTCAAAAACCTCCACACCTAGTCGAAAACCGTTACTAAAAATTTTCGATCGTATATACAAAAAAAAATAATTTGGTCTCAAGACCCCATTTAGACCTATTTATATCTGGTTTTGGGACCTCGGACAATACAGCTATAAATAAAAAAGAGTAAAAACCAAGTTCAAAATCTGCAATGATATTAGGAACAAAGTAGCCAAATACCCTTAAAATCGAAATTGCGGAAATTAATTTAAAGGACATTTATTTTCTGCTTTTTAGTCGGTTAAAGGGTTATATGGGAACTAGGGCTTTCGATCCCGGGATCCCGGTCCATTTTTAGTCCCGAAAATCCCGGGATATTTTTTCCTAAATCCCGGGATTTTCGGGACTACATTTAAAATAAATTAGTCCGTAAAAAAAGTTTAATACAACAAAAATAAAACTTTTCATCGCTCATAAAATATAAAAAAAATCGTGTAAGCAGAAAAATAGGGTTTGACAACATTTGGACAACCCCAAAATGAAAAAAAAGTTAGTCTGAAAACTCAAAACATAAAAAATTTGAATTTATTAAAAAAAATACGAATAAAATTGTTTGTTCTTAAATTTTTTCTTTAAGAAAAAAAAATGTATATTTATTTCAGAAGAAAATTGGTATTTTCAGTCTTAGCGAACGCACAAAATTGCTTAGTAAAAATAATTAAGTAAAACTGAAAACTGATATAAAAGTAATTTCAGAAACCTTACTTAAGCATATTTTGAATTGAATTGTGTCATTCCTAAAGAAACGGAAACGCAAATACTGAAAATAAAAAAATTCATTAATTTGAAATAATAAATAAATAAATTGAAATTAATGTTTATGTTTATTAATTTAAGCTAAAACTATCAGTTTTCCAATAAAACATATAAAAAACATTTTTTTATTTTTGTAAAATGCATTTTGCTTGTAAAAGTAGCAAATCCCGAAAAATCCCGGGATCCCGGGATTGCAATTTTCAGTCCCGAAAATCCCGGGATTGCGAAAAGCTTTCGGGATCGAAAGCCCTAATGCGAACCTAAGTACAAAATATCAGCCCTGTAGCATGAAAAATACGAAAGTTAGAACTTTAAATTGGCTCCATCCCGCTCCCCTTTGCCCCCACACCCTATACAATTTAATTTTGTCAATAAGAACCCACCTACCAAATTTCATCATTGTAGCTTGAAGGAATTGGAAGTTATGCCATGTTTAAAATAAAGGGGTTTGAGTTCCCCCACGCCCCCTACGCCTCTGATGGACATCAAAATTTAATAGGATGCATTGTCACCGGAGTTCCAAATTCAGCTCTCTAGCTCATGTGGAAGTGTATGAAAATATATATATATATGTATATATATATATATATATAGATATATTGTCCACCCAAAGCAAGTTAATTTAAGCGTTATAAAAAAGGTCGCTTTTTTTCATCGTTACAAACGTTGTGTCAAAGTGAATATACCCTGCCACAGTGTGTGTGGGGGTATAATTATGTTTGTTTTTGTCATTGTATTTGTCTGTTAAATCTAAATTATAATATTGTAAAGTAGAGAAGATAATTGTTATTGATCAAATTCATATTCGGCGCATGAATTTTAATATTTTATCCTTCATTGAGTTCTGGTTGGAAGAATTCATTCTTGCATTCATAACCCAATTGGGGTTTTATTAATATGCGGAAATGGACTTTTTCGGGTGACAAAATAAAGTTTCGAAAAATGTTTTAAAATTCAATTCCACCGTTAATATGTCTTCAAAGTAAGCACTTTGGTTGTACTTATTGGTCAGCAAAATAACTTGACAAATAAAAAAAAATCCATCGAAAGCAATTTTATGCATTAACACCTAAGAAAAATTTAACAAACAGAAGATCAAAACATTCAAAATTAATTTGGAAGACCTTGTATAACTGCATCTGCAATGGTGGTTGGTATTCGTGGTCATTGGTGCTAGTGGTCAGCGTCACAATGGTTAACCACTCTTGATCATTTTCGACCTTTCCTGACCACTCGAAAGTCATTGTCCAATAGATGTTAATTTCTTTAGCTGACTATTTAATGCCACCAAATTGCATAATTTGAAGGCGTATTAACGGTGGAATTGAATTTTAAAACCTTTTTCGAAACCTGATTTTGTCACCCGAAAAAGTCCATTTTCCTCGGAAGGGTGACCGAGCGCGCGGAATCAAAAATATTGTTTTTTCTCGTATTTTTCTGATTATAAAATGAATTTTTATTAAACTACTAGCTGTTACATACCCGGAGTTGCACGGGTTGCATAAAATTTTAAAATAAATATATATAGGAATTTGCGCCAACTTCAATGGACGCTGTAGTTTATGGTTAATTCCCCCGTGAAACTTCGTGGCAGCTGTAATCCCACCCGGTATGACCCACCCAAAAAAGGTCCAAGGAATCACTTGGTGCCAGTTGTAATACCACCCGGTATGACCCACCCAAAAAATGTCCATGCAAGTACTTGGTGGCAGCTGTAATCCCACCCGGTATGATTCAACCAAAAAATGGCCAAGCAAGTACTTGGTGGCAGCTGTAATCCCACCCGTTATGATTCACTCAAGGACGCAAGTCTTATTGCAAATTCCATTACTAACACAATTTTACCTTAAAATTTCAATAAAATCAGTAAAGCCGTTTAACCGTGATATGGGGTAGAAAATTGTATGGGCGGTGCCACGCCCATTGTCCGATTATTCACATATTCGACACATAGCAGGAAAAACATACTATACAGCTCCATTCCAAATTTCATTAAAATATATCCAATAGTTGCCTAATTAGCTGTTATTTAAGTTACGTAATGTGTGGGCGGTGCCACGCCCCTTTGTCCAATTATGCTCATATTTGGCATACAACTTGGAAAAGTTATTATGCAACTTCGTGCTAAATTTCGACAGACAGACGGACGGACAGACAGACAGACAGACAGACAGACAGACAGACAGACAGACAGACAGACAGACAGACGGACAGACAGACAGACAGACAGACAGACAGACAGACAGACAGACAGACAGACAGACAGACAGACAGACAGACAGACAGACAGACAGACAGACAGACAGACAGACAGACAGACAGACAGACAGACAGACAGACAGACAGACAGACAGACAGACAGACAGACAGACAGACAGACAGACAGACAGACAGACAGACAGACAGACAGACAGACAGACAGACAGACAGACAGACAGACAGACAGACAGACAGACAGACAGACAGACAGACAGACAGACAGACAGACAGACAGACAGACAGACAGACAGACAGACAGACAGACAGACAGACAGACAGACAGACAGACAGACAGACAGACAGACAGACAGACAGACAGACAGACAGACAGACAGACAGACAGACAGACAGACAGACAGACAGACAGACAGACAGACAGACAGACAGACAGACAGACAGACAGACAGACAGACAGACAGACAGACAGACAGACAGACAGACAGACAGACAGACAGACAGACAGACAGACAGACAGACAGACAGACAGACAGACAGACAGACAGACAGACAGACAGACAGACAGACAGACAGACAGACAGACAGACAGACAGACAGACAGACAGACAGACAGACAGACAGACAGACAGACAGACAGACAGACAGACAGACAGACAGACAGACAGACAGACAGACAGACAGACAGACAGACAGACAGACAGACAGACAGACAGACAGACAGACAGACAGACAGACAGACAGACAGACAGACAGACAGACAGACAGACAGACAGACAGACAGACAGACAGACAGACAGACAGACAGACAGACAGACAGACAGACAGACAGACAGACAGACAGACAGACAGACAGACAGACAGACAGACAGACAGACAGACAGACAGACAGACAGACAGACAGACAGACAGACAGACAGACAGACAGACAGACAGACAGACAGACAGACAGACAGACAGACAGACAGACAGACAGACAGACAGACAGACAGACAGACAGACAGACAGACAGACAGACAGACAGACAGACAGACAGACAGACAGACAGACAGACAGACAGACAGACAGACAGACAGACAGACAGACAGACAGACAGACAGACAGACAGACAGACAGACAGACAGACAGACAGACAGACAGACAGACAGACAGACAGACAGACAGACAGACAGACAGACAGACAGACAGACAGACAGACAGACAGACAGACAGACAGACAGACAGACAGACAGACAGACAGACAGACAGACAGACAGACAGACAGACAGACAGACAGACAGACAGACAGACAGACAGACAGACAGACAGACAGACAGACAGACAGACAGACAGACAGACAGACAGACAGACAGACAGACAGACAGACAGACAGACAGACAGACAGACAGACAGACAGACAGACAGACAGACAGACAGACAGACAGACAGACAGACAGACAGACAGACAGACAGACAGACAGACAGACAGACAGACAGACAGACAGACAGACAGACAGACAGACAGACAGACAGACAGACAGACAGACAGACAGACAGACAGACAGACAGACAGACAGACAGACAGACAGACAGACAGACAGACAGACAGACAGACAGACAGACAGACAGACAGACAGACAGACAGACAGACAGACAGACAGACAGACAGACAGACAGACAGACAGACAGACAGACAGACAGACAGACAGACAGACAGACAGACAGACAGACAGACAGACAGACAGACAGACAGACAGACAGACAGACAGACAGACAGACAGACAGACAGACAGACAGACAGACAGACAGACAGACAGACAGACAGACAGACAGACAGACAGACAGACAGACAGACAGACAGACAGACAGACAGACAGACAGACAGACAGACAGACAGACAGACAGACAGACAGACAGACAGACAGACAGACAGACAGACAGACAGACAGACAGACAGACAGACAGACAGACAGACAGACAGACAGACAGACAGACAGACAGACAGACAGACAGACAGACAGACAGACAGACAGACAGACAGACAGACAGACAGACAGACAGACAGACAGACAGACAGACAGACAGACAGACAGACAGACAGACAGACAGACAGACAGACAGACAGACAGACAGACAGACAGACAGACAGACAGACAGACAGACAGACAGACAGACAGACAGACAGACAGACAGACAGACAGACAGACAGACAGACAGACAGACAGACAGACAGACAGACAGACAGACAGACAGACAGACAGACAGACAGACAGACAGACAGACAGACAGACAGACAGACAGACAGACAGACAGACAGACAGACAGACAGACAGACAGACAGACAGACAGACAGACAGACAGACAGACAGACAGACAGACAGACAGACAGACAGACAGACAGACAGACAGACAGACAGACAGACAGACAGACAGACAGACAGACAGACAGACAGACAGACAGACAGACAGACAGACAGACAGACAGACAGACAGACAGACAGACAGACAGACAGACAGACAGACAGACAGACAGACAGACAGACAGACAGACAGACAGACAGACAGACAGACAGACAGACAGACAGACAGACAGACAGACAGACAGACAGACAGACAGACAGACAGACAGACAGACAGACAGACAGACAGACAGACAGACAGACAGACAGACAGACAGACAGACAGACAGACAGACAGACAGACAGACAGACAGACAGACAGACAGACAGACAGACAGACAGACAGACAGACAGACAGACAGACAGACAGACAGACAGACAGACAGACAGACAGACAGACAGACAGACAGACAGACAGACAGACAGACAGACAGACAGACAGACAGACAGACAGACAGACAGACAGACAGACAGACAGACAGACAGACAGACAGACAGACAGACAGACAGACAGACAGACAGACAGACAGACAGACAGACAGACAGACAGACAGACAGACAGACAGACAGACAGACAGACAGACAGACAGACAGACAGACAGACAGACAGACAGACAGACAGACAGACAAGTAAGGATATAGGGATTTTTTTTTTCGATGTACTGAAGTGTTTTACAATTTTTCCAACTACAAAACGTCCAAATGTCGAAAATGTCCTAATAACATATCTTATTTATAATCCTTTTGAGCTTCCATCCCTCACTTGCCATTAGTGATATCTAAAAAAATATTCTCCCATTCATGCTCGCTCCACCTTAGTGTTTACGTCAAAAAAGAAAAAAATTATAAAGCTAGGTTCTAATACATTTTCTAATGACATTATATAATTTCAGATTAAGTTTCCTCAAATAAGAGATTCTGGTATTTACGAATGTCAAGTTTCTACAACGCCTCCTGTGGGATATACAATGGTTTTCTCAGTAGTTGGTAAGATATTTTTTATTATTCAAGGTATAGTCCAGAAATTCTATCATTTTTTTTTCACAAAAATTAGCGTACGCGACTTTTTCGCTGATTCAGGGCGTCTCCTAAGCTTAATTTCAAAATGGCGGGAGTCTAGAGGTTGTGCTTCAGCTGACATAAGGAGAAACGCGTTATTATGTACATGAAAAAAATGCAAAATGCATAAATGCGATTTAAGTGGTTTTAAGAATTGATCTAGAAAAACTGAGAGACACGGGTACTTTTTTTTAACCCCCTCTAACAGAATCTGTCAGTCCCAATTATGTGCGTTACCAAAAATTTTTTTTTTCGAACGGTGTAACGTGTCAAAGTTGTATAAATCTGATTTTTGTGTAATATCTTGTAAACAGTGGCATGCACGTTAACAAGACTTTTTACAATTGATTGATACCAAATTGATACCAGACTATTTACTGTAGGATGCACCATTTACGAGATATTAGTGGAAATGCGTTTCTCCTTATGGCAGCTGAAGCACAACCTCTAGAGTCCCGCCATTATGGAATAAGGCTTAGGACACGCCCCTGAATGAGTTCAGCAAAAAAAAATTGAGTACGCTAATTTTTTTAACTTTTGTATGGAACAAATCACAGAATGACTGGACTAGTAGATATAAGACAATTTTATAAAAATGTGCATAAAACAAGTGAGTAAGTTGCAGTCGGGCAACCCGACTTATATATACCATATTTAATCCGACATCCTGAATTTTGAAAATGCGACATCAAATTCGAAATCAGCGACCTCAAAAATCCTCCTATACAAAATTTCATACTGTTTTGTTGAAATCTTAAAATTTCGGCCGCCATATTGGTTCCGCCCTCTTGAATTTTGAAAATGCGACATCAAATTCGAAATCAGCGTCCTCAAAAACCACTGTTCTGATTTTGTTCCGATCGGTTCAATTAAACATGCAAAGGGTTAACTTTCCTTATTTATTAACTATATTAATCATGCGATGATGAGGTGCGAGGCGAATGCGTTTAGCTCAAGAGATAGACTAACTTAACAAAGTATAAAGAAGTTTGCTTAAGGCAGAATTAGAAAGAACAGTTAGATGAGAATTCTGATTTACACTAGTTAACAAGTAATTAATTCGAACATTCCGCCCGCTTCGTCACCGCAGGAGACGATTAATTCAAATTTTCATACATAATTCAATGTGATAGATAATTTCAAAAAATATTTCAATTTAAGATTATTTCTTAATGCTATAAAGATAAAGTTACAAAATGTGTGAGATAAAAAATTCAAATGCAGGGTGATGCTTCATCAGCATCCTTGATGTTTTCAACTGGAAGAGGACAGAGTTTAACCACAGGGCGCTTGAAGATTGACGATGCATTCTGGACAGTTGCGACTCTTATGAGGCCATCAGACCCTGGATGGACTTCTAAGATGCGAGCCAAAGGCCATTTGGTAGGAGGATATCGTTTATCGGCTATTAGTACCAAAGATCCCTTTTTTAGTGAATTTCCTTTGTGTTTCCATTTGGACATAGATTTGAAGCGCTGCAGGTACTCTTCGGACCAACGCTTCCAAAAGCTTTCGACCATTTGCCGAATGAGCTGCAAGCGCGATAATCTGGAAACTGGTAAATCAATAAGAGATGGCTCTGGCACCATATTCAGAGTTGCCCCAATCAAGAAATGGGCCGGAGCAATTGCGTTGACATCTGAAGGATCGTCGGATAGCGCGCAGAGCGGCCGTGTATTAAGGACCGCCTCAATTTGAGCTAAAAGCGTCGACAGCTCTTCAAATGTTAAGGAGGTATCACCGATGATTCTGCGAAGATGAAATTTCACAGATTTGACGCTGGATTCCCACTTTCCCCCGAAATGTGGGGCGGAGGGGGGGTTGAACTTCCACTGAGTTCCGTCATTAGCTAAGAGAGCAGAGATTTTTGCGAACTCTTTAGATGACTGAGTGAATAGACGCTTAAGCTCGGCATCAGCGCCGATGAAGTTGGTGCCACAGTCACTTGTCAGCGTGGAACACACCCCGCGGTGAGCTACGAATCTTTTGAAGGCTGCCAGGAAGCCATCAACAGAATAATCAGAAGCGACTTCAAGATGCACGGCAGACGTTGATAGACAAACAAAGAGCGCAATATAGCCTTTGTATTGATTTGCTCCGCGGCCACGCCAAGTTTTAATGGATAATGGACCGGCGTAGTCAACGCCGGTGTGAAGAAACGACCTAGCAGGTGTTGAACGATTGCTGGGGAGTTGGCCCATAAGCTGTCGAGCTGTTACTCCTCTGATTCTTGCACAGCGTACGCATTGGCGATTGAAGGCTTTGATTGCAGAGCGGCCACCCAGTATCCAGTAGGTTTGCCATAGATAGACGCACATGACCTGAGTGCCACCATGCAGAGTTTTCACATGAGCTTCCGAAATGAGAAGATTGGTGATCGTTGATTTGGATGGCAAAAGCATTGGATGCTTTGCATCTGGATCGATGAGCGCGTTGCGAAGCCGCCCGCCAACACGGAGTAAGCCGAATGCGTCAATAAATGGCGTAAATTTGCTGAGAGGATGAGTATTTGGCAGCGGCTGACCTACCTGAAGAGCTTTCATCTCAGACTGAAAGTAGGAATTTTGGGTTAGCTTTATTTAAAACTTACGTTCATGGTCTAGCTCTGTGGGATTAATGGGGTGCAGAACTATAGATTTCTTGCCACCTTTTGAGCAAAATCGACGGCAGATGGCAGACACTCTTAACAAACGAGATAATTTTGAGAATTTGCTGACCAAGTCCCAGATAGGCTCCTGTTGCTGACGACGCACGATGTTGATAACTCGATGAGGAGCTCCTTCTTCTAGGTTGATGTCGCCTAAACTGAAGTCTTGAGCCGGCCATGATGATGAATGTTGCAAGAGCCAATCTGGCCCATGCCCCCATTGTCGCTTCGTAGGCGCAACCTTGGTTTTTGCTTCGATGATATGCACAGATATAGAGTCGAGATGAGTGGTAATACGTAGATATATAACAGCTGCCATGGCATGCTCAGATGCATCTGAAAACCCATGAATTTCAATGCCCAGATTCGCTGATGACATGCCAACCCAACGGGGAATAGAAATCTTCTTGAGGATGTCTAAATCGTTGATGAATTTAGACCATCTATCCGCCAAATCTTCGTTGACCATCTCGTCCCAATCTCTATTCGTGCGCCATATGTCTTGCATTAATATTTTAGCCCGAATGGTGACTGGAGAAATCCAACCAAGCGGATCGAAAAGGCGAGCAATCTTTGACAAGATGGAACGTTTTGTAGGCTTGCTTGATGATGCAGATGAAAACGGTGATGAAAATACAAACGAGTCTTCCTCTGGCTGCCAGCAGATACCCAGCGTGCGGATGGATGGATTTTCTTGAAGTTGAAAGGCATCTTTAATGACGCAGCGATCTGATGGATTGCCGGAGAAAACCCTGGAGTCATTGGCGGTCCACTTTTGCAAATGGAAGCCGCCCGCCATGCAGAGCTTATCCAACTGAAGCACCGCGGCTTGAGCTTCTTCTAATGTGTCTGCACCGCCGAAGGTGTCATCAACATAAGTGCTATTATGTAGAATCTCGACTGCCAAAGGATATGTAGAGCCTTCGTCAGCTGCAAGTTGCTTCAGAACACGATTTGATAAATATGGCGCAGGGCCAAGGCCATAAGTGATGGTTGTGAGATAATAAGACACCAAGCTCGCTGCTTGAGCTGGCTTCCAGAGTATTTGCTGATACGGCCAGTCGCGTGAATCAACCATCACTTGCCGGAACATCTTTTCGATGTCGGCTGAGAAGACATCAGAGAGCTGAAGCTTAGGTCCAGTGTAAGCAGTCGTTTAATGATAGACCACTTGTCGTTTTGCAGGACCCGTTGAACACAACTCGCAGCTTAGTTGTAGTGCTGGACTCCCGAAGGACCCCATGATGAGGAAGATGGTATCCTGATGCTAGATTCATAGCAGAAGCTGCAGGCACCATATGATCCAGAGATTCATACTCCTGGAGAAAATCCGAGTAGAGTTGGAAAAATCGTGGATCTGTTTCGGATTTCTGAAGCATCTTGACGAGCATTCGCTCTGCTGTGTTGCGAGAATTTCCAAGTTCCTTTGGCGATTTCTTGAACGGCAATCTGACGATGTATCTGCCTGATGAATCTCGTCGATGTGTTGCTTGAAAGTGAGCCTCACACTCTTGCTCTTCTGGAGACAAAATCGATGTTTGGGTAGCGCCTTCTTCTTGCGTCCAAAAGCGTTGCAACAAATCATCTAGAGTGTGATCAACACGGCATTGAAACGCTTGAACGGATCGAGGAGAGGTTGCATTTGGATGATTGAGGACACTGCCTGACAGTATCCAACCGAGCGATGTGAGCTGAGCGACTGGAGAATGTGCGTCGCCCTTGAGAATTTGGCCCTCTAAAAGGTAGCCATATAAATCAGCGCCAATTATAAGATCGATTTTGCTCGTGACCATAAAGTTGGGATCTGCCAGCTGAATGCCCTCAAGATACGCAGTGTTGTCGAGCTTGACGGTGCACGATGGCAAATTAGTAGTGAGCTTTGGCAGAACGTATGCAGATACAGCAAGTTCAAAGGTTGAATCAAAATGTGGGCAAAGCGTGAAATTCACCAAGCCCTTGGTTATGCCTGATTGAATAGCGCCAACGCCGATTAGGTTCAAGTTGCCGTTATGTTTTTGAAGATGAAGCGATTGAACCAATTCTTCGCTGATGAGTGTAATTTCTGATCCTTGATCAAGCAACGCATGCGCGGTCACAGCGGCACCATGAGATGATTTGATGCGTACTAAAGCTGTGGCAAGCAGTATTTGTGACTGACTACCTATGGCGGCTGAAGACGTGTGATTGCTAACAGCTGATGTTGGAGGACTGCTTGCGCTAGCAGTGTGACTGGAAGTCTCCGGTTGAAAGCGATGGCCATGAATGGAAGAGTGATGATTGCCATTGCAGTATCTGCAGCGCTTTGTGCTCTTGCATTGAGCAACTCGATGAGGGCCGAGACAATTGTAGCAGAGATTCTTTGTGGTGAGAAAATCATGTTTCTGTTGGAGAGTTTCACCATTATAAACATCACAGCTCGAAATGTAATGATTTGAGCTGCAACGAGAACAAGAAACATTATTTGATTTAAAGGGTACTTTATTTGGAACCTCAACAGGACGTTTGTGAGTTGCAAATGTGGCTACGTGCGAGTTTGCTGATGACTTCTTTAAAGGTTTTGATGAACATGTCCTAAACTCCAAGCTCTCCAAGGCTTGAATGCGGCCCAATCTCCAATTCAGAAAATGCAGCTGGCTTTTTAGATGAACTACGGCACAGCTCCCATGCTTCATGTGATGACGAGTCCAAACGGCGCACCAACATATATACGATGATATGATCCCACTGCCGCACAGGTGAGCCCAAAGCTTCAAGGGCGCCAAGTGACTCTTTGACGACTGCTAGTAGGTAGTAGTAGGTAGTAGGAAGCTCAAAGACAGCATCCAGATGAGAATTAATTAGCATACGAGTATTCTCATATTGCGCGCACAAAAGATTCCAAGCAGGAGTAAAATTCTCGGAGGAGACAGGCAAATTTGAAATGCATTGCAGCGCTTCGCCACTGAGACTGCTTCGGAGATAATAAAATTTTTCTACTGCTGATAATTCACTACTGCAATGTATCATGGAGGTGAACAAATCGTGGAAAGGCCTCTAATCATGATAATTGCCTGAAAACTTCGGTAATGTGATTTTCGGCAAAGAGCGCAAATGTGATGAATGACTCATGGACTGATTAACTATGCTGTTTTCGAGAGACAGGTTAGTGCGAATTTCTTCCAATGAAGTAAGCATTGACGATTTGGCATTTACGTAAGTCACCTCGCACTCGGCATACAAATCTTCCGTAAAATATTTATTTTTCCTTATTTCCTCAGGAATCCTGGTGCGAGTCAGTCTGTCATGGTCATTCTTGAATTTAGTCCAATTCGAATCGATAGTGGACAATCGCGTTTGCACTTGGGCTGTAGTAAATCCTTTCTCTGTCAGCTCTTTGAATTTAGCAAGTGCTGTTTTTATGTGCGAAAAGGTCAGCTCTTGGCGATGGAGTAGCGATTCGTGACTTTCACTCATATTGAATTTATTTTAGTTTTCACTGGCACATATACATATTGTATATTTCGTATAAATGTTTGATTGAGTGATGTGTAGAATGAATTTAATTATTTTGATAAAAACCGATATACGAAGAGTTGAGAATAAGAAAGAACCGCGATAACTGCAGGCATACTTAAGCCACAACAGAGCGCGGCGAAGAGCAATAGCAGAGCAGAACCAAGCAGCGATTCCGTGGTGAGATGAGATCAGCGAGATGCGTTCCTCCAGATGAGAGTATATGACTAGCGGCATCAGTCAAGTCAGCAAAGATGGAGATGAGCTTACTCGGGCGAATTGAAACAACAACAATTTGCATACAAATTGTTGATGATTTTCAATTTTTGCAATAATTTTTAGTCAAATGCAATATTTCCCTGATTTCACAATTCGCGCATGATATAGTCTCTTGTTTATTATTAGAACCGATCCGGTTCGAAGGACCATTCTGTGTTGAAATGTCTGATTTTGTTCCGATCGGTTCAATTAAACATACAAAGGGTTAACTTTCCTTATTTATTAACTATATGAATCATGCGATGATGAGGTGCGAGGCGAATGCGTTTAGCTCAAGAGATAGACTAACTTAACAAAGTATAAAGAAGTTTGCTTAAGGCAGAATTAAAAAGAACAGTTAGATGAGAAAGTCGAATTCTGATTTACACTAGTTAACAAGTAATTAATTCGAACAACCCCCCTATACAAAATTTCATACTGTTTTGATGAAATCTTAAAATTACGGTAAAAACACGATTTTCACTTATATGGGAGGTAGGCGTGGCAGTCTACCGATTCCGCCCATTTGCAATACCAACTCCTTCTAGGGCCTAAAAAGGATAAATCCAAAATTTGGGATCCCTAGCATTCTTCTAGCCCCTGCAATCGTGTTTACAAGAAAAGAGGACGGACAGACGCTCATTTTCAGTACCAAAAGACGACGGACAGACGGATAGGGCTAAATCAACTCAGGAGGTAACGCTGATCAAGAATATTTATACTTTTCCATACCGGACACGTCTCCTTCTTGGTGTTACAAACATCAGACCGAAGTGAATATACCCATACCTCATGAGGTGTAGGGTAAAAAAACTGTGAACATCACATAAACAAAAGTTGGTCTCATTTATACGTGGTTTGGAACCTAGGACAATGTCTAAAATTCGCTTCTAAACATTTTAATTCGAATCAAAAAAAAAAATTAGTCTCAAGACTCTGATTATTTATCGCATTTCGAGCCTAAGGAAATTTCTGTTTTTGGTAGTGTGGCGGTTAAGGTTTTGTTACTTGTTGTAAAAACACTTTTTTTTATTGTTTTCAATTTGTTTTTAAAGAACCTTTTTCGAATACTAAAAAAAAAAAGATTTTTTATAGAAAAATTAAAATTGAATTTGTATAAAAAGAAAACGATTTGCTATCAATATTATAATTGTTTCATTGGTGACCCACGACTTGAGAAACGATGTCGCTTTTCCGAACTCCTACAAGAGGGGAAGAAGATACGCATGGAGCCGAAGGAGATTATCAAATTTTTCCTTGTTTGCCAACACCACCGCCAGTGAGCAGGGAAAGTTTCCGATGAGCTCCTAAAATCTTTGTGGATGCAGCGGTTGCCAAAGCAGATGCCATCCATTCTATCAGTCAGTAGTGAATCTTTGAACAGACTCGCGCTTATGGCAGACAAAAAAGCTGATACATATGAGGCTTGGGAGTTGAATGCAGTCTCCGTCGAGTCTCCTACGCCACACTCTTCATACACGCATAATTTGGAGATGAAGATTGAAGCTCTAACAAAACAGGTTGAAGAACTTTCGAGCCGTTCACGCAATCAGAGCCGTCGACGATCCGGTTGATCGAAATCCACAAATTCATCCACTGAAAGTCCGATAAACCGTTTTGCTGGTATCACTTTACATTTGGTGATCGAGCATGAAAATGCATACAACATTGCTCGTACTCATTTGCGTCGAATACACGGTCGGAAAACCAGTAGGCGACGGATGGGGCTGGCCGAGATATATGTCGTGATGCAGCGCTTAAGTCAGAGTTTCTCATGGATATTGGTTCTGATGTCTCGTGTATCCTGCTACTGATTCTGAAAGGCTTCAAGATCCAGCACCATTCCAACTATTCGCTGCGAGTCAATCTCCAATTAAAACATTTGGTACAAAAACTCTGTTTTTAAACGTTAAAAAGCCTATAGTGCCGACTTCCTCAGTCATTATGAAGTATTGATTGACATTCAAAATAATCTCATAATCGACCGCGTTTCAAAATCCGAAAATAAGGGAACTCAGCATTTCGGTAAATTGCCATCGACGGTTAGATCGATATCCGAGAATTCTGAATTTTACCATTTGTTGAACGAATTCGAGGATTTGGTTAAGCCGTATAACAAAGACACACCAATCGAGCACTCGATGCTTCATCATATTCAAACGACAGGTCCTCCAGTTTATGTAAAGCCACGTCGATTGTCTCCTGAGAAGCTGCAAATTGTTAAACAAGAGTTTGATGCTATGCTGAAACCAGGCATTTGTCGACCGTCTAAAAGTTCGTGGGCAAGTCCTTTTCATCTTGTACCGAAATCAAATGGCTAGTAGCGTCCATGCGGTGATTATCGCCGATTAAATGCCGTCACTATTCCGGATTGCTATCCAGTTCCGCATATACATTATTTTGGATTTTTGCTAAGCGGTAAGAAGATTTTTAGCAAAGTGTTTCTTGTTAAGGCATATCATCAGATTCCTGTGGAGAAGGCTGATATCGATAAAATTGCAATTATTACGCCGTTTGGCCTGTTTCAATTTCCACGAATGAAGAACATAATGAAGTTCGACGCATATTTGAACGATTCACAAAATTTGGAGTTACAATCAACGTATCTAAATCAGATTTCGCTGTATCGGAACTCGAGTTTCTTGGATATTTGGTTACTATAAATGGTCTTAAGCCGTTGCCATCTCGAGTTGAAGCTATTCAAAAATACAAGAATCCGGAAACTGCAAAAGGAACTTCGGCGGTTTTTAGGTATGTTAAATTTTTATCGTCGTTTTATATCTGAAGCCGCACATCATCAATCAAAACTTCATGCACTATACTCTGGAAACAAAAAGAGCGACAACAGCAAGATTCAATGGACAAACGACCTCCGTGAAGCTTTTCAACATTGTAAAGAACAACTAGCTAATGCAACTCTTTTGTCGTATCCATCATTAAACGCGCCAACATCACTTTGGGTCGATGCATCTGATACTGGAATGGGTGGTGTTTTACAGCAGGAAATTGATGGTCAATGGAAACCGATTGCTTTTTATTCTAAAAAATTGACCCCAACGGAAGTAATATATAGCGCTTATGATCGCGAACTCTTGGCTGCTTTTTCCGCTTTGAAACACTTTCAATACTTTCTGGAAGGAAGACAATTTGCTATACTCACTGACCACAAACAATTAATTTACGCTTTTAATCAAAAACCTGAAAAAGCCTCACCACGTCAGTTGAGGAACCTAGATTACATTGGGCAACATACAGTCGACATACGCCATGTTTCTGGAAAGGATAACATCGTAGCTGACGCATTGTCCAGATTAGATGCGATTACAATGGCATCGTCATTGGACTACAAATCTCTGGCTAGTACACAAGAATCCGATGCGGAATTGCAAACTCTTTGGAATTCTCCTAACTCATCACTTTCATTGAGGAAGATGCAGATTCCCGAAGTAGATGCTGAGATTGTTTGTGACGTGTCTACAAAACATATTAGACCTTACATTACGCCCAGTTTTCGAAAACCTCTCTTTGAAAATCTTCATGGACTCTCACATCCTGGGATACAAGCGACTGCGGATCTTTTAAGAAGTCGGTTTGTGTGGCCGTCAATTTCAAAAGAAGTTCGCAAGTGGACCAGATGTTGCATCGCATGTCAGAGATCTAAGGTTACTCGCCATGTCACAAGCCCACTTGGAGATTGCGAGCTTCCAAAACAATGTTTCAAGTATGTCAGTATTGATCTTGTTGGACCTCTGCCTCTGAATAAGGGATACAGGTATGTTCTGACTTGTATTGATCGGTTCACAAGATGGATGGAAGCTGTACCGCTCGAAGATATCACTGCAGAATCAGTCGCTTCCACATTTCTCTTTGGCTGGGTGTCTCGGTACGGTGTGCCTTCGCATATCACCACAGATCAGGGCCGGCAGTTCGAATCTGCGCTATTTCGAGAGTTTTCGAGATTGATGGGTGTTAAAGTTATATATACGACCCACAAAGTAACGGTCAAATTGAGAGATGGACTTTGAAAGCAGCAATCAAGTCATATCAGAAACTCAGTTGTGTTGATGCACTACCTATTGTCATGATGGGACTACATGCAACTGTAATTCAAGATATTGGTTGTTCCTCTGCTGAAATGGTTTTCGGTTCATATCTTCGCCTTCCTGGTGAAATTTCCGATGAGAAGATGCAAAATTTTAAAGGTACTGCTGCACTGCGACATGGTCAACAGAAAACATTTTTGCCATCGCGTTTAAACAGTTGTTAGCATGTCTTCGTTAGATGTGATGCTGTTCGGAAACCTCTTCAACAACCTTATGATGGTCCATTCAGGGTTATATCCCGGACAGATAAGATATTTAAAATTTGTATATCTGGGACGGAAAAGGTCCTTTCAGTGGACCGTTTGAAGCCAGTTTTTATATTGGATGATGCTGAGTTGGTTTCCAGTTTCATCCCGCCATCAGACCTCCGAACCATCCGACACGGCTCTTGGGCTGAGGTTGAGATCTGGGCGTCGAGTAACTTTTGCTCCAGGTGTTTAAATATCGTTTCACTAGGGTGGGGGTACTGTGGCGGTTAAGGTTTTGTTACTTGTTGTTCAAACACTTTTTATTATTGTTTTCAATTTGTTTTTAAAAAACCTTTTTCGAAAACTTAAAAAAGGAATATTTCGTCATTCAGGAAATTGTTAAAAAGAAGAAAGATTTGTTATAGAAAAATTAAAATTGAATTTGTATAAAAAGAAAACGATTTGCTATCAATATTATAATCGTTTCAGTAGTTTAGTATATTAGTCCAGTATTTAGGGTAACCAGATTCTCTTAAGTAGAAGAGAGTACAGAGTTGCAAGGCTCCCAAACTCATCTGTTTTAAGCAACTTCTTTTTTATAAAACAGAAAAGTTCCAGAATTCAACCCCAAAATTTCAAAATTTTGAAAAACTTTTGAAATATTTTTTTCCAAAAAATTAAAAATTAAAATTTAAGTAACAAAATGATTTATGCACAACATTTTTTTTAAAGCTGAAATATTAAAAAAAACGCATTAAAAATTTGTAAATTTCAATAAGTTTCAGCATACCTTAACTACTTAGGTTTCTTTTGCTAAGTCCAAAGGGTCTAAATGATAAACAAATTAAACGATTAATACTCCTCTGCTATGAAAAAACACATCATAGTGTTGAATACATTTTCCGAATCTCTTTTTGATAGCCTACTCTGCATCAAAACTATTTAAAAATCTGTTACAGTTTTACTTATGCTTTTTCACGAAAATCATTTTTATCGAAAACATATTTTTTCTAGTATTGCGTTTTTTTATTGAACTAATGTTCCGATCCTTCCAAGAAACCAAGGTTTCAATAGCAAATTTAAAGGTTTAGATATATACTAGCTTAATACCCCGGCGTTGCTCGGACTTATACTTAAAGTAGGGAAAGTACCCCTCACGTAAACCTTTCCGTGAACCCCAGAGAATAACATAAAAAATTGTGGAACTCTAGGTTCAGCGGGTCGGGCTGGGGGGGATGAGTCAGTATATCAATCATTCAATCAATCGGGACAAACACTTTTATATTTGTAATTACGTGACGCCTGATTGTAAGTTTTTATTTCTGCAAGTCCATTGGTTCTGTAATATAATAAAACAATTTTGTCTAGCTAACTTATACTAAACGAAACACTGCGTCGTCCTAGCATTTTTTTTTTTTTTTAAACTTTTTTTTTGATTTTTATTATTTTTTTAATCAAAATTTGTTTGTTTAGTCTAGTTTTTTTCTGTCAAAGCTTGACCATTGTCCAATTTTACTTATTGAATTGCACTTTTGGAATAAGAAGCATAATACCATGTGTGCTGGAAATTATCCCAGATGCATTTTGACCAATCAAGTCCAAAGTACACAAACCTTCCGGAGCTCACAAATAAACGTATGGTGTAAGTATGGTTCTGATACGTTCAGTGGTTTAGCCGTGATGTTTACTCATACATACGCACCAACGTTTGTATATATTAAGATATATTCTTGATCAGCATCACCCCCTGAGTCGATTTAGCCATGGTCGTCTGTCTGTCTGACCGTCTGTTTGTCGTTTGGCGTTTAAGCGAAAAACCTGCATAGGTGAAACAAAAATTTAATCCCCATGATTTTTTTTGCCTTTTTCATACAAATTATTTTGCTTTACTAAAACCAGCTTAACTGAAAAAAAATTCGTTCCCAAATCAAAAATTTATACAAATTTAACATCGCATAAATGAAACACGCCCTAAAAATTAAAATTTTTTGAATGTTTTATTTTTTAATACAAAACTAGTAAGAGAATTATCTTCGATCTGGCCGAAGCTGAAATACCCTGCACATGCTACTACGATGCATTCTTAGACCCTTTGTTGGTAATTTTATTTTTCGAATGTTCCATTTCCAGTTCATTCCCGATCCATTTCAAAATTTGTTTCCAATTCCATTTTATTCCGGTAAAATTTCATTTCGTTCCAGTTCCATTCCCATTTCGTTCAAATCGGTTAAATATTTCTCAAGGAAAATAGTACAAATTTAGCCGCCATTTTGTATGGGAAGTATGAGGATTTGTCGATATTTTATCGAAAACTTTTCGATAATTAATCTATAATTTTTCAAATTTTAATAGATTTTTTAACGATCATTTTTCGAATGTTCCATTTCCACTTCATTCCCGATCCATTTCAAAATTTGTTTCCAATTCCATTTTATTCCGGTCAAATTTCATTTTGTTCCAGTTCCATTCCCATTTTGTTCAAATCGGTTAAATATTTCAAAGGAAAAATTTCGTTCCCGACCTCATTTCCAACCAAATAAAAAAAAAACGGCGTCCAAATCGGCCTCCCAGCGTTAATTAATAATTTTTTCGAATAGTTCGGGCTGTAATTTTGTTAAATTAAATTGTTTTGCTTTGACGTAACCAGGTATAAATTGCGGGGGTGTTTTCATAAAATTTGTTTTACTTATACTGAAGAAAAAAATTAGAAAATGCGAACCAAAAAAATCAAAATAAATCTTTTGATTTTTCATAAAAAAAAATAGATTCAAAAAAATATAAAAAATTTGGAAAAAAACCCTAAGGGTAGTTTATAAAAAAAGGATTTATTCTAAAATCGACGTATTGTGTTTATACATTTTGGCCGGTTTGGCACCCTAAAGCACTCCAAACCCCCCTCCCCTTCATGGGTACGTCCCTGCTTTCATTTTAAAAACACTTTCATTTGATTCACTGCAACCAGGAACCAGAAAAAAATTTCGGGGGGGGTTTTCATAAAATTGTTTTTAATAATACTGAAGAACAAAACTATAAATTGTAAACAAAATTAAAATCAACAACAATATCGTTATACTTTTTTTCAAAAGAAATCTTTTGGTTCTTCATTAAAAAAAGTAGATCAAAAAATAATAAAAAAAAAGTTTGCAAAGAAAACCCCAGTCACCTTGGGGTTGGTGAAAAAAGGATTCATTCTAAAATCGACGTATTGTGCTCATATATTTTTGATTTTATTGCATATCAAATTACTAAAGAACATTTTTCAAAAACTAAACCGAAGTATTTACTTATTGTTTTTCAAATAAACCTCAAACTGTATTGAAATATATTATTAAAATTCATATCTTTTTGGATTTCAGATTTCCTCTAATTGAGGAAAAAATTTTTATGAATGAATTGGCGTCATATCCTTTTTTAGCACAGGAAAGTTTTTAATTACAAGAAACATATCTCCTCAGTTCTGTCAAATTTAATAATTTGCTTGTATTTTTTCGAACACCCCAAACCCCCCCTGGTTACGTCCCTGACTATAAACTTTCACAAGGTGTTTCACTTTGATGTAAATGTAAAATATCAAGGAGATACGGAAGTTTCTCTTAAATTCTGTTAAATTTCATAACAATTCCATACATTTTTCTATTACTTCATAGATTTCGGGAGGGTTCGAACTCCCTAAGCCCGCCCCTGGTTACGTCCTTGCTGCATACATAAAATAGAAACTAAAATAAGCTTCATAAAAAATAAATTCAGTGAGCTATACAATAATTTTATCTCGCTGGAGAATCAACTCAGTGTGCTGGCTGAGCGTTGTAATGAGCTCGAAGTTATTAAGGCTGAACTAAGAGACTGCATAGAAAATAATTTAAATAAGAAAACCACTAACAACAGTCATACGGTTGATATCTCGTCTGATGCTGTGTTCTTTGGAGTTCCCTTCCTGGAAAAGAGAACCTCAAAAGCACTTTTAATATCGTTTGCCGTTCAATAGACTTTCTGTCACCTCAAATAAGAGACATATTTCGTGTCAAACCTAGGCAAGACAATCGCAACTCTATCATCATCATCAAATTTTACACTCCATACGATCGGAATCGTGTCCTCAAAGCATTTGGTGATTATCGGAGGAGAACGAAATCTGCGGTGAATCTGAGAGCTGTTGGTATTGACTCTGATAACAACGTTTATATTCATGACAGTTTTACTTCTTTTTTTTTTTTTAATAATATGTTTATTCAATTGAATCACCTAATAATAACTTAGGTCTAACAATGATTTTTCAAAAATTCAGAAATTCAGCTTATTATTATAATATTCAGATTAAAACTATATCCATATCCATTGATTTAGGCAATGTGGAGCTATCGTAACTAATATATGGGGAATATATTAGTTTCGTTTGAGACGTGAGGGATTCAGAGGTCTCAGTAAATTTCTAGCTAGAATGTTTGGGTGAAACATGAGCTTCTGCTTGTACTTCGAGGTAAGTTTCGGAATTTTGTCTTTTACTGCAGGTATATTCAGGTCTCTGTGGATGTTAGTATTTTTTATATACCAAGGGGCTCTGGCAATTTGTCTCAGGATTTTAGATTGGACTCTCTGGAGTTTTTCCACGTTCGAGGGAGAGGCAGTGCCCCAGAGTTCAATTCCATATGTCCATATGGGTTTTATTATACTTTTGTATATTTGGACTTTGTATGTGAGATTTAGCTTTGATGCCCTTGAGATTAGCCAATTTAGTTCCAATTGCTTTAATTTGATCTGAGTGATTTTGGATTCAATATGTTTTTGCCATGTGAGTCGGCGATCGAGATGCATTCCAAGACACTTGCCCCTTCTTAAAGTGAAGGTTAAGTGACAGCTTTTGGATTCATTGACCTTGATTTTCAATCGATGAAGCCAATTACTTAGAGTGTCCAAGTGTTTTTGCACGTATAGAGATGCCATGTCTGGGTTTGAGTGAGAGCACATGATAGCAGTGTCATCAGCAAAAGTCGATATGAGAGTTCTATAACTTTTGGGCATATCTGCAGTATAGAGAATATATAGCAGGGGCGCGAGGACACTGCCTTGTGGTACTCCGGCCAGTATTTCGTATTTTCGGGAGACAAAGCTTTTGTATTTTACTACAAATTTTCTATTTGTGAGGTAGTTTTTGAGTAGACAGTGCATATTAGCGGGAAGAATATGCTGTAGTTTGTAAATAAGTCCTTCGTGCCAGACTTTATCGAAGGCCTGGGTGATATCTAGGAAAACAGCGGTGCAATACTGTTTATTTTCGAAAGTGCCTTTTATTGAGTCAACAATGCGGTGCACTTGCTCAATAGTGCCATGCTTTTCGCGGAAGCCAAACTGGTGATCGGGAATCACTTGTTTTTCTAGAATTTTCGGTAGAATCAATTCGAAGATATTACAGAGAGCAAACTTATAGGCCGGTATGACGTCACATTACTGGGATCTTTTCCAGGTTTGGGAATCATTGTAACTTGAGATAGTTTCCAATCATCTGGGAAATGACATGTTCTGAGAATAGCGTTAAATATGTGCAATAAGTGGGTCATTGCAACTGTTGGCAGTTCTTTTATCATTGTTGGCGTTATCAAGTCCGGTCCTGGTGCTTTTTTCGGGTCCAAGCTTTTGTTTATTGCCTCCATAAGTTCGTTTTTTTTAATCGCGATTGTACAAGAGGTATTATGTGGGATTAATGTTGGTATTGGGATATCACCAGCTGTCGTGTTCGGGGTGAACACGGTTTTTAGGTGGTTGGCAAAAGCTGCACCCTTTTCTGCATCGCTTCTGTCCCAGTTTCCATTTGGCAGCCTTAGAGGGGGTTCTGTCAGTATTGGTTTTTTCATATTTTTTGCAGCTCGCCAGAGGGAGTAGTTTGTTGATTTTGTGGGTGCGAGATGTTCAACAAATAGCTGGAATTCTCTTTCGGATTTCCTCTCAAGCTGCTTTTTTAGAATTCGAGAGACATCATTAAGCTGTTTTTTCAGATTTGGGGATCTGTTGTTTTGCCAATCGCGACGTATTTTCCTTTTATTTTTTATTAACTGCTCTATGTCCTTTGGAGTACACTTTGCATAGCTGCGAGTTGAGCTTTTTGGGATTAGGGCGGGAGTGGCCGCTGCAGCTGCTTGGGAAAGCAAGAGTGTGAAATTACTAACAGCTGTGTGTATTTCAACTTTCGTTTTTAGTGACACATTAGGGATAATGTGGGAGCTTATATACTTTCGATATTTGAGCCAGTTTGTGAGTTTGCTGGTCAGTTTATCTGGTGGATTGGCCTCAGAACTTGGCGCATACTTTATTGTGATAATAGTAGGCGAATGGTCTGATGAGAGATCTAGAGAGGATTCAATAAACAATTGGCTCCTTTTTACAGTTTTGAAGACTGCAAAGTCAATGACATCGGGGGTTTTGCGACTGTCAGTTGGCCAGTAAGTTGGCGTGCCAGAAGAGCACCTCAAGACCGAGTCTGTTGACAGTGTTCAACAGGAGCCTGCCCTTTGGCGATATAAGGCGAGAACCCCAATATGTATGTTTGGCGTTGAAATCGCCGGCAACGAGATACTTTTGTCCAAGAGAAAAAAAGTCTGGAATTGTTGCTCAGATATTTTGTGTCTGAGCGGGCAGTATATAGCTGTTAATGTTAGGCCTTTTAAGTATTCATCGAGAGCCATACTTGTCGCTTGAATATATTCTGTGCAATAATTCTGGAGAGCGTAATGTTTTATACGACTTTTAATGAGAATGGCGGTTCCACCTCTAGCGTTTCCGCTTGGATGCTTTGTGTCATAGAGTCTGTATCCTGGTAAATTGAAAAAGTTTTTTTCAGTGAAGTGTGTTTCAGAAATTAGCATAACGTCTATGCTGGACTCTTTCAAGAACTCGAGAAGTTCTAGTTTGTGATGACACAGGCCGTTTGCATTCCATAATGATATTTATACCCCCACACTCACTGTGGCAGGGTATACTCACTATGTCACAACGTTTGTAACGCCCATAAGGAGGCGTGTCCGGTATGGAAAAGTATATATATTCTTGATCAGTATCACCTCCTGAGTCGATTTCGCGATGTCCGTCTGTCTGTCCGTCTGTCCGTCTGTCCGTCTGTCCGTCTGTCCGTCTGTCCGTCTGTCCGTCCGCACGATAGCGGTCGCAGTTTTGGAGATATCGACTTGAAACTTTGGGTACATGTTTTTCTTGTGAATACTGAGATCAAGTTCGAGAATCAGCCAAATCGGACAAAAACTGGGCGTGGCTCCCATACACCGAAAAAAAAGGTAAAAATTTTTTATTGTTGTATTCGATTGGAAATGTTTAGAAACGTATTTTTGACATGGTCCGAGGTTCCGAAGCCACATATATAAGGGTCTAAATGGGGTCTTGAGACCAATTTTTTTTTTTTTTGGGGATTTAATTGGATATTTTTAGAAATGGATTTTGGACATGGTCCGGGCTCCAAAACCACCTATAATTGGCTCAAAATAGGATCTTGAGACCACATTTTTATATGTTCGAGGTACTTCTTCCTACTGTGTGGGGTATTTCAACTTCGATATAGCCGAAGATAGTCCACTCTCTAGTTTTAAACCATTCATGGCTTAGACAGGAGAATTTGTAGTAAAAGACTTTGATTCTTTATCATTTCTTGCATCATATTTTGCATACCAGACATAAATTGAGACATATTTTGCATGAATATATTTAGAGTTTGTTCAAGGCTACTACTAGGAGGAGCAGGTTGCGCGTGCACAGTGGCAGAGTGACCGCTTTTTAAGGCACTGGCGTAGGAAACGCCTTGTTTTGTAAGTGGGTTTGCGAAGGATTGTGCAGCGGATAGCGGAGGAAATTTTTGGGTTTTCCATGTTTCATGTTTTTGCGTCACATTTTCCGTCTTTTTTATGAAGCTTTGATAGACTGCACAGCCTCTATAGTTAGCAGTGTGATTGCCACCGCAATTACTACATTTTTTAATAGTGGAATCCTCTTTTGTTTTTGTGCACGAACCTGTTTCGTGCAGGTCTCCACAAATTACGCACACGCTGGGAAGAGTGCAGTAAGACTTTGTGTGGCCGTATTCTTGGCAGTTATGACACTGAATCGGTCCACTGCGCTTGTGAGGCACTTCAATTGTGATTTTGCGATGTAGCAGATATCTGAGCGAGTATATCGGGTGGGGTTCACCTTTTTTGAGCAATTTTGAGTCGAACTCTAGTTCCACACGAAAAAGGGGTTGTGGGATTTTTTTTTGATTTTGGATATTGAATACGGACTTTATTTGGAAGCCTTCATCGCTTAGTGCAGTTTTGATTTCGTCGCATTCTACGAAAGGCTCGATACCTTTCAGTACGACTGAGAGGCCTTTGGAACTTTTGAGCTGGTAGGTGTAGTAGCTCTTTTTGAGTTTATCAAAGAGATTGACAATTTTTCTATATTTGGATTCGCTGTAAATTTGGATTTTTGTTTCGTGTACTTGTCCCCTGAGAATAGAAATCACGTGGAAATTATTAGGACCAATATTTTGAGTTATATCTTTGATGAGCGAATTAGAGTTTCGCTCACGCAGGTAGATAGGTGGGGGTTTTTGCGATTTCGGCTTGGGTCCGAATCATTTTCTTCATCAAGAATCGCATATCGACTTTGCCCAAGCTCGAGAGATGGTTTAACGGGATTCGTCTTTTGAGTTTTTGCGGAATGCCTATTCCCATTAGTGGGGGACGATAGTACTCGCTTTGCGAAGTAAATGTCGATTCCTGTCTGCACTGTCGGCATTTTGCTCTTTTGACCTGTAATAATGGAGCGAGTAGCAACCTTTGTTATGCGATTAGCGATTTCAGAAAATCCGCTATTCGTCTCACTTGAGTCAGGAATGGGGGTAAGGCCTACGGGGATTTCAATATATTTGCTAGGGGTATCAACCAAAGAAATTGACGATACAGAGTTACCTGTGTTTGCGTGTGCAGTATCGCTATGGGAACTCCACTGTATATCTGGCGAGGGAATTTGAATAGGTTGTTGTTGTTGTTGCTGAAGCTGCAGCTGCGCACCATCTTGCTGTGGATGCTTTTGCTGCAGGGGTTGCAAGAGTTGTTGTTGTAGTTGCAGCTGCTGATGAGTTGTACCATTTCGTCCACTGTCTACTGATGACGGAGGGGTACGTTGCATGACGAGCGGTCACACTGGTACTAATTTCGCGTTTTTAAGGTTCTGGCCACCCTAATTAGAAAAGCGACGCATAGAGGGCGCGATATAGATGCGGTTTGTGTACTCGCTGATCGCTGTTTTTGTTGATGAAGCGATTTAAAATTGTGATTTTATTTTTCAAAAATTTTCGTTTTGTTTTTAAATTTCACAAAAGTGTCCAAGCAAGTGATCGCGAGCCCAATGCAAACGCGTCACTGTACTATCGCACGAAGCCTCGGGGCTGTTTCAATATTTTCCGATATAAAAAATTGATTTTATTAGAGCAGATTTTTATTCGCACAACCGATTGAACTGACGTTTGTTGGCCGTATATCAGCTCTGTCCGTCCGCACGATAGCGGTCGCAGTTTTGGAGATATCGACTTGAAACTTTGGGTACATGTTTTTCTTGTGAATACTGAGATCAAGTTCGAGAATCAGCCAAATCGGACAAAAACTGGGCGTGGCTCCCATACACCGAAAAAAAAGGTAAAAATTTTTTATTGTTGTATTCGATTGGAAATGTTTAGAAACGTATTTTTGACATGGTCCGAGGTTCCGAAGCCACATATATAAGGGTCTAAATGGGGTCTTGAGACCAATTTTTTTTTTTTTTGGGGATTTAATTGGATATTTTTAGAAATGGATTTTGGACATGGTCCGGGCTCCAAAACCACCTATAATTGGCTCAAAATAGGATCTTGAGACCACATTTTTATATGTTCGAGGTACTTCTTCCTACTGTGTGGGGGTATTTCAACTTCGGTATAGCCGAAGATAGTCCACTCTCTAGTTTTAAACCATTCATGGCTTAGACAGGAGAATTTGTAGTAAAAGACTTTGATTCTTTATCATTTCTTGCATCATATTTTGCATACCAGACATAAATTGAGACATATTTTGCATGAATATATTTAGAGTTTGTTCAAGGCTACTACTAGGAGGAGCAGGTTGCGCGTGCACAGTGGCAGAGTGACCGCTTTTTAAGGCACTGGCGTAGGAAACGCCTTGTTTTGTAAGTGGGTTTGCGAAGGATTGTGCAGCGGATAGCGGAGGAAATTTTTGGGTTTTCCATGTTTCATGTTTTTGCGTCACATTTTCCGTCTTTTTTATGAAGCTTTGATAGACTGCACAGCCTCTATAGTTAGCAGTGTGATTGCCACCGCAATTACTACATTTTTTAATAGTGGAATCCTCTTTTGTTTTTGTGCACGAACCTGTTTCGTGCAGGTCTCCACAAATTACGCACACGCTGGGAAGAGTGCAGTAAGACTTTGTGTGGCCGTATTCTTGGCAGTTATGACACTGAATCGGTCCACTGCGCTTGTGAGGCACTTCAATTGTGATTTTGCGATGTAGCAGATATCTGAGCGAGTATATCGGGTGGGGTTCACCTTTTTTGAGCAATTTTGAGTCGAACTCTAGTTCCACACGAAAAAGGGGTTGTGGGATTTTTTTTTGATTTTGGATATTGAATACGGACTTTATTTGGAAGTCATCGCTTAGTGCAGTTTTGATTTCGTCGCATTCTACGAAAGGCTCGATACCTTTCAGTACGACTGAGAGGCCTTTGGAACTTTTGAGCTGGTAGGTGTAGTAGCTCTTTTTGAGTTTATCAAAGAGATTGACAATTTTTCTATATTTGGATTCGCTGTAAATTTGGATTTTTGTTTCGTGTACTTGTCCCCTGAGAATAGAAATCACGTGGAAATTATTAGGACCAATATTTTGAGTTATATCTTTGATGAGCGAATTAGAGTTTCGCTCACACAGGTAGATAGGTGGGGGTTTTTGCGATTTCGGCTTGGGTCCGAATCATTTTCTTCATCAAGAATCGCATATCGACTTTGCCCAAGCTCGAGAGATGGTTTAACGGGATTCGACTTTTGAGTTTTTGCGGAATGCCTATTCCCATTAGTGGGGGACGATAGTACTCGCTTTGCGAAGTAAATGCCGATTCCTGTCTGCACTGTCGGCATTTTGCTCTTTTGACCTGTAATAATGGAGCGAGTAGCAACCTTTGTTATGCGATTAGCGATTTCAGAAAATCCGCTATTCGTCTCACTTGAGTCAGGAATGGGGGTAAGGCCTACGGGGATTTCAATATATTTGCTAGGGGTATCAACCAAAGAAATTGACGATACAGAGTTACCTGTGTTTGCGTGTGCAGTATCGCTATGGGAACTCCACTGTATATCTGGCGAGGGAATTTGAATAGGTTGTTGTTGTTGTTGCTGAAGCTGCAGCTGCGCACCATCTTGCTGTGGATGCTTTTGCTGCAGGGGTTGCAAGAGTTGTTGTTGTAGTTGCAGCTGCTGATGAGCTGTACCATTTCGTCCACTGTCTACTGATGACGGAGGGGTACGTTGCATGACGAGCGGTCACACTGGTACTAATTTCGCGTTTTTAAGGTTCTGGCCACCCTAATTAGAAAAGCGACGCATAGAGGGCGCGATATAGATGCGGTTTGTGTACTCGCTGATCGCTGTTTTTGTTGATGAAGCGATTTAAAATTGTGATTTTATTTTTCAAAAATTTTCGTTTTGTTTTTAAATTTCACAAAAGTGTCCAAGCAAGTGATCGCGAGCCCAATGCAAACGCGTCACTGTACTATCGCACGAAGCCTCGGGGCTGTTTCAATATTTTCCGATATAAAAAATTGATTTTATTAGAGCAGATTTTTATTCGCACAACCGATTGAACTGACGTTTGTTGGCCGTATATCAGCTTTACTTCTGAGAGCCGAAAAATTAAGCAAGCTGCAATCACCTGTAAATGTCAAAAGTCATTGTTTAATGCATTATCAATTCCAGGCGCTGTGTACATTCGGCTGCATAAGCAATCTAAAGTTTATTGTGTTGGCAGCGAAGATGAATTACTAAGTATCATCAGCGGTGCTGCTCTTGCGGATAACTCCGTTTAAATTAATTTCTCCTGATTTTGATATAGCTATTGACCATTCCTTCTACTCCTATTCCTTTTCTATCCCATCCTCTTCTATATCTGACTTATTTTTCTCTTTATTTCTTATATCTGAACTGAACATGTACATGGTTGCAGCCAACCATCCACATGATTGGAAACTGAACATGTGCATGGTTGCAGCCAACCATCCACATGGTTGGAAACTGAACAAGTACATGATTCACATAATGTGATCAATAAAATCCACTTTTTAAGTTTATTTGTATTTTATTTATTTATTTATTAAAAATTTAATTAAAATTTAATAATTTCAATAAGAATAAAGTTACTTGATATAGAAAATTTAGTAACGTTAACGAACAGACAAAGAATGCAAAATTGATATAAAACCAGAACATACGTGACAACCAGGAAAGGAAAAACAGCTCAACGAATATTAGCGCAGGAGGCGCATAAACTGCGCTGGGTCAACATGGAACGCAGGTAGTCTATGCGCCAACAGAACTCTTTGCAAGTGCATTTCACATATCTACATTTTCGGGCAGAAGCGAAACAAAAGTCCGCGAAGCTGCCGCGAATAGCAAACTGCGCACCAGCACCAAACAAAAGAAATTGTGCGAAGGGGTGCTTCGCGATTGTTCAGACAAACCGCGCCGCCTCCACCAAACAAAAGAATATGTGCGAAGGGTTTCGCTGTTCGCGGCAGCTTCGCACTTTTGTTATGCTTCAGCGCGAAAATGTACACAGAGCTGTGAAACACACATTATTTTATTTCAATACTTACCCTTATTGACAAACAATTCGTAATTGTTTTCTGCGTCAAATATTACAAACACTAATTTGTGGACGCAAGCCCACGATGGCAATAGTGATGTGCCGAATAATACTTGTCGAATACATTTACCAATCGAATAGTTATTTCTAGAATTATTCGATATTCGATACACAAAGTTGTATTGATTTTTGCATGGTCATTGAGAAAAACATGTCCAAGTGCAGTTTTTACGCGTACTTCTTGTCACAGAAATTCAAATTTTTTATAATATAGTGTATTGAAAATTAAAAAACAAATATCACGCAATGTCGAGTACCTAATGAGTACCCAAAACTAGAGAGTGGACTATCTTCGGCTATACCGAAGCTGAAATACCCCCACACAGTAGGAAGAAGTACCTCGAACATAAAAAATTGTGGTCTCAAGACCCTATTTTGAGCCAATTATAGGTGGTTTTGGAGCCCGGACCATGTCCAAAATCCATTTCTAAAAATTTCCAATTAAAAACACAAAAAAAAAAAAATTGGTCTCAAGACCCCATTTAGACCCTTATATATGTGGCTGCGGAACCTCGGACCATGTCAAAAATACGTTTCTAAACATTTCCAATCGAATACAACAATACAAAATTTTTACCTTTTTTTTCGGTGTATGGGAGCCACGCCCAGTTTTTGTCCGATTTGGCTGATTCTCGAACTTGATCTCAGTATTCACGAGAAAAACATGTACCCAAAGTTTCAATTCGATATCTCCAAAACTGCGACCGCTATCGTGCGGACGGACAGACGGACAGACGGACAGACGGACGGACAGACAGACGGACATCGCTAAATCGACTCAGGAGGTGATACTGATCAAGAATATATATACTTTTTCATACCGGACACGCCTCCTTATGGGCGTTACAAACGTTGTGACAAAGTTAGTATACCCTGCCACAGTGAGTGTGGGGGTATAATTAAGTCACCACTATTGTTAAATATCCAATCATAACATTGTTGCCTCAATCATGTTTTTAGAATGGTTGAAATCAATCATATTATGTTCTCTGGAATTATAATATTATCTCGGAAATCATTTAAAAAGCATCAGTATTTTCATCACAACCATCTATGGTCACTACAATCATAATATTATTATAGCGAAAAAGGAATGATCTCTGCAATCATGCTCCAACCATATTTTTTCTCTGCGTGCGTTAACATACTCTGATGTAGAGTTTTTAAATGTTGAAATCTATGACAATACGACAAAAGTTTTTTTTGTAGTGTGTGTACAATCTAGGGCTTTCAATCCCGAATCCTGGGATATTTTTTCCTAAGTCCCGGGATTTTCGGGACTACATTTTAAATAAATTAGTCCATAAAAAAAGTTTAATACAAGAAAAATACAACTTTTCATCGCTCATAAAATATAAAAAAATCGTGTAAGCAGAAAAAAAGTTTTTGACAACATTTGGACAACCCCAAAATGAATAAAAAGTTAGTTAGAAAACTCAAAACTTAACAATTTTTAATTAATCAAAAAAAAATTGCGATTAAAATGGTTTGTTCTTGAAATTTTTTCTTTAAGAAAAAATAAATTTATATTTATTTCAGAAGAAAATTGGTATTTTTATTCTTAGCGACCGCTAAAAAATGAATTGCTTAGTAAAAATAATTAAGTAAAACTGAAAACATTACAAAAGTAATTTCACAAAACCTTACTTAAGCATATTTTAAATTGAATTGTCTCGTTCCTAAAGAAACGGAAACTCAAATACTGAAAATAAAAAATTCATTAATTTTAAATAATAAATTAATAAATTGAAACTAATGTTTATGTTTATTTATTAAAGCTAAAACTATCAGGAAAGGAAAAACAGCTCAACGAATATTAGCGCAGGAGGCGCATAAACTGCGCTGGGTCAACATGGAACGCAGGTAGTCTATGCGCCAACAGAACTCTTTGCAAGTGCATTTCACATATCTACATTTTCGGGCAGAAGCGAAACAAAAGTCCGCGAAGCTGCCGCGAATAGCAAACTGCGCACCAGCACCAAACAAAAGAAATTGTGCGAAGGGGTGCTTCGCGATTGTTCATACAAACCGCGCCGCCTCCACCAAACAAAAGAATATGTGCGAAGGGTTTCGCTGTTCGCGGCAGCTTCGCACTTCTGTGAAACACACATTATTTTATTTCAATACTTACCCTTATTGACAAACAATTCGTAATTGTTTTCTGCGTCAAATATTACAAACACTAATTTGTGGACGCAAGCCCACAATGGCAATAGTGATGTGCCGAATAATACTTGTCGAATACATTTACCAATCGAATAGTTATTTCCTGAATTATTCGATATTCGATACTCAAAGTTGTATTGATTTTTGCATGATCATTGAGAAAAGCATGTCCAAGTGCAGTTTTTACGCGTACTTCTTGTCACAGAAATTCAAATTTTTGTATTGAAAATTAAAAAACAAATATCACGCAATGTCGAGTACCTAATGAGTACCCAAAATTAAGTCACCACTATTGTTAAATATCCAATCATAACATTGTTGCCTCAAACATGTTTTTAGAATGGTTGAAATTAATCATATTATGTTCTCTGGAATTATAATATTATCTCGGAAATCATTTAAATAGCATCAGTATTTTCATCACAACCATCTATGGTCACTACAATCATAATATTATTATAGCGAAAAAGGAATGATCTCTGCAATCATGCTCCAACCATATTTTTTCTCTGCGTGCGTTAACATACTCTGATGTAGAGTTTTTAAATGTTGAAATCTATGACAATACGACAAAAGTTTTTTTTGTAGTGTGTGTACAATCTAGGGCTTTCGATCCCGAATCCTGGGATATTTTTTCCTAAGTCCCGGGATTTTCGGGACTACATTTTAAATAAATTAGTCCATAAAAAAAGTTTAATACAAGAAAAATACAACTTTTCATCGCTCATAAAATATAAAAAAATCGTGTAAGCAGAAAAAAAGTTTTTGACAACATTTGGACAACCCCAAAATGAATAAAAAGTTAGTTAGAAAACTCAAAACTTAAAAATTTTTAATTAATCAAAAAAAAATTGCGAATAAAATGGTTTGTTCTTGAAATTTTTTCTTTAAGAAAAAATAAATTTATATTTATTTCAGAAGAAAATTGGTATTTTCATTCTTAGCGACCGCTAAAAAATGAATTGCTTAGTAAAAATAATTAAGTAAAACTGAAAACATTACAAAAGTAATTTCACAAAACCTTACTTAAGCATATTTTAAATTGAATTGTCTCGTTCCTAAAGAAACGGAAACTCAAATACTGAAAATAAAAAATTCATTAATTTTAAATAATAAATTAATAAATTGAAACTAATGTTTATGTTTATTTATTAAAGCTAAAACTATCAGTTTTCAAATAAAACATATAAAACATTTTTTTTATTTTTTAAAAATGCATTTTGCTTGTAAAAGTAACAAATCCCGAAAAACCCCGGGATCCCGGGATTGCAATTTTCAGTCCCGAAAATCCCGGGATTGCGAAAAGCCTTCGGGATCGAAAGCCCTAGTACAATCATAATAGGACTTTTAGCTTGGACCCATTTCTGTCTTCTCTGTCTAATTGTCTCATTGACTATGATTAGTTTGTTATATGTGGTGATTTTATCGCGCTATTTTGTCCTAAAACTTTATTAAATATTGGTTCCGCCATCTTGAATTTTGAAAATGCGACAAATTCGAAATTAGCGACCCCAAAAACCCCATTATACAAAGTTGCATACTGTTTTGAAGAAATCTTAAAATTTCGGCCGCCGTCTTGAATTTTTAAATTCCGACATCAAATTCAAAATCAGCGACCCCGAAAACGCCACTATACAAAATTTCATACTGTTTTGATGAAATCTTAAAATTACGGTAAAAACACGATATAAGTGAATATGGGAGGTAGGCGTGGCAGTCTACCGATTCCGCCCATTTGCAATACCAACTCCTTCTAGGGCCTAAAATGGATAAATCCCAAATTTGGGATCCCTAGCATTCTTCTAGCTCCTGCAATCGTGTTTACAAGAAAAGAGGACGGACAGACGGACAGACAAGGAGGTAGGCGTGGAGGTCTACCGATTCCGCTCATTTTCAACACCAAAAGAGGACGGACAGACGGATAGGGCTAAATCAACTCAGGAGGTGACGCTGATCAAGAATATTTATACTTTTCCATACCGGACACGTCTCCTTCTTGGTGTTACAAACATCAGACCAAAGTGAATATACCCATACCTCATGAGGTGTAGGGTATAAAAAAATTAGGTCAAGAAAAATTAAATCGCAGGTCACAAAAACTCTTGCACTCGTCTCATCTGTCCAAAAAGAACTACCAGAACTCGAATATGTAAGCGCCCAGACGCTCACTTTCCATTTACAGCCCTCTTCCCATACATAGAGTGCGGCCTACACAGAGACTAGTATTCGCAGTCGGGGCTTTACCCACACCTATATGTGAAAAATCTCTTCGGATTTATCTAGAGTGTGTTTGGTAAATTTACACATACCACCCGCTCCCACCAAAATGAATATACAAAGTGGCGGCACCCATGTATGTATAGCCTAATGCGTCAATGTTTTCCAATTCCCTCCCTCAAACAGGTTCAAAGAGCACAAAAGGCTTTAGTCTAGATTTTGACATTTTCCTATTGTGATGGCAAGGCTGCCAATACCTTCATCGGATCGTTGCTGCTCACTAAGCTAACTTAACGAAAGCAAAAGCGAGAGAAAAGACAGCTAAAAAAAATGCAGTTGTCAATTTCACCATTCGGGTCGCCCCTCTAACCTCAAGTGGATACTTTGTTTTGCTTAAAATAATTAAGCAAAACAAAATAAAAAAACTATTAAAAAAACTTTGTGCAGCCAACTTTCAAATCTAACCGGAGAAAATCACCCTGAGTCGATGTGCTGCCTAAGGTCCTGCACATGCCATCGCTTTTCTCGACCGTCTTCGTCTTCCAAAACTTATGTCCACGGAGACACCCGCACGTTTTCACCCTAAACGGTCCAACAAATTTCGGAGCTAACTTCGCTGCAAAATAGTTTGCAGTATCGGACAAAACAAAATTACGTCTCCATACTAACTCGTGTGGTAAATACTGTACATCTCTACGTCTGAAATTGTACGTTTTTGCTGTCTTGGCACTTGCAATTTCTAACTTTTTCCTTATGTCTTCCCTAATGTCTGCCATTAACTTGGTCCTGTCCTCACTACTACTGTCCGGTTGGTCTGAGTCTCCCACTCGTCTATAATCTATTTCGGCGAAAATTCACGAAGTACGGAGACGCTCCCAAACCTCATGCTGCGTCGTTCAAAACTTTGAGAGATGATGTCCTATGGTTTTCTGAAATATATGCTCTCAAAGTGGTCTTAATTATTTGGTTGATCCGCTCGTGCGGATGATAGTGTGTAGTATACCGCATCTGCACACCATACGTTGCGTATAACCTCTGGAAACTGTGGCCCATTTTCGGTACTCCAAAGAGCAATAACACATTGTCCTCTAACTCTTTGCAAAAGCTCTTCGCCGTTGCATTTCGCAACGGAAACATCAAGGGAAACTCTGTGAAGTAGTCAATCACCGTTAAAATATAACAAAATCCTCTACTAGACTTCACCAAGGGTCTCACCCGCTGGCAAACCTGACAACCTTTAATATATTTAGCTATCTCTGCCTTAATTTTTGGCCAATAATACTTTTCAATTACCCAAGCGTATGTTTTCCTAACGCCCATGTGCCCCGATAATGGGTTATCGTGACACTCAAATAACATTTTACTCCTATCACTTTTGCCTAAAACTCTCTTCCACTCGTACCCAGCGCTAAACAAACTATTTGACCTTGCCTTTATGTGCTTATATAACACCCCATTTTCAATTCTCCAAGCTGGGTAATCGAGTGGTTTATCCTCCACTTTCCTAACCATGGAATCCACCCATGGATCTCTAACACGCCCATCTACCTCCCCTACGACTGGGACACTTCTAGAAGGCATGTCGGCCACAACATTATCTTTCCCTTTATGATGTATGATTTCGTAATCATATTGCTGGAGCTTCAAAGCCTATCTAGCCAACCTACCTACGATCTTTCAAATTGTTGAGCGATACCAACGAATAATGGTCGGTCACCACTGTGAACCGGACACCTCCAATTGCATGGCCTCAACTTCTCAACTGCCCATAAAACAGCCAAACACTCCTTCTCGGTAGTGGAATAATTCCTCTCACATCTTCTCAACGACCTTCTCAAATAAGATATGACCTTCTCCCCTTCATCAAACTGCTGTGTCAAAATGGCACCTATTCCAAAATCTGAAGCATCAGTTTGAACTACGAAGGGTCGTCACTAGACACTCCTTGGCCTCCAAAAAGCTGTCCTCGCACTCCGGTGACCATCTAAACCTGTTCTTCTTCTTTAGAAGATCAGTTAGAGGCTTTACCAAATCTGCCAAATTCGAAACTAACCTACGATACCAAGTAACTTAAAATGCCGTACAGGCCCTAGACTCCCTCTCTACTGGGAAATATAAGGGAGGGGGTAACTATCACGATCCGCATTTTTATTTATTGTTCTATAATCTACACAAAACCTATAACTTCCATCCTTTTTCCTAATCATCACAACCGGTGATGCCCAAGGGCTGTGAGGAATCTCAACCACACCCTTTTCTAACATTTCCTCGATTTCCTCATCCATGCGCATCGTCGCGTAATGCACTTCTTTGTCCCCATACAAAAAAAAACATTGGAAATAGTGCTCGGATTTCGATGACACTTTATATATTAGTTAATTTGGGGTCGCTGATCTTTAATATGAAGTCGTTTTGAAAGTAAAACTGTTGGTTTCGGCAATAATTGCAATTTAAATTGCAATTTACCAATTTTTTAGAATAGCCTGGCAGCTGAATCCAAGCTTACTCCCTTACGCCCATTCTAATTTTGTCACGATTTTTAAGTAGTCGGACGACTTGGTATCTATTGGAGGGGTTTCCATAAGTTTTTCAAATTCGAAATTTTCACCTACCCTACGACCTATTTGCCTTGATGCCCTCAAGGCATTACTCATCGATTCTACCGGAGTCACTGTCAAATCACGAGCCTCCATCTCGTATGCCAGTTCCTCTTGGTTAAGCCAATTGATCTCCATAAATCGGACAGACAAAAAAATTCAGAAAAAAAAATTTTTTTAATAAAATATAGACAAGCAAAATTCAAATAACCAAAAAAATTTAGAAAACTCAAAAAAAAATAAATATATAAAATAATCAGCGCACCACGCTCACATAAATTAACCCATTTCCGTCCAGAGCAAAAAAAGTTCGAATTTTTTCGAGATTTTTGCTGAGATTACTTATTTTGGTCAAAAAACACTAGACGTAAAATTTCAAATTTTTTGACTTCCGGTACCAGCCTGTTGCGCAAACGCATCAGATATGGGCAAAGCTGGGCATAGTTAATCGAGAATTTAACTTCGTTAACCCGGTAAAAGTTAGTCAAAAATTTAACTTCGTTAAATTAAAAAGTAATTTTCGTTGAAAAGTTAACTTCGTTAAAAGTTAAATTAAATAGTTAAATTTCTATAGAAAACAGACCGTTTTTCCCGGTTTCAGCCTTCTATATGCAAATTTGCTTTAAAATAAATGATTAAATATTTTATCAAAAGCGAAATTTCGTGTATGAAACAATTTATTTATATTCACATAAAGCCATGCAAATTTTATTAGAATATTAAATAATAAGAATGAAACGAATGAAGTTTGGTTAAGAACAAATATCACAGGCCATTCTAAACACAATAAGGTTCTAAGTTTTTCGTAATTTTCAAAAATTTGAGAAATGGAAAATACGATGTAAACATCTTGACGATGTAAGCCTCACTTGATGGCTGAGAACGCCATTGTGTTTAGAATGGTCCATTCATACATAAAAATATAATATAGAAGTAGTCAACACTTCGAAATATATTGGCCTGTGTATTTAATTGTTTTGTGAAATAATTTTTAAATTAAATGTCAATCAGTTCGAAAATAGTATGAGTTCCTTATTTAAACGTTTTGTTTTTACATTTAATAATAAAAACATTTTTTTGTTTTAAAGTTAACTAATGCTAGTTAATCGAAGAAATTTAACTAAACTTAATGAAAAAGTAAATGGTTTTCGAAATTAACTGAAAAGTTAAAAGTTAACCAAAAATTTAACTTCGTTAATTAACTAATTAACTAGTTAATGCCCAGTTTTGGATATGAGGTCTAAATTTTCATATGTAACAAGGTACTTTGTATGACGATTATATTGAAAAATTTCATTATTTTTTTTTATTGGGTATGATATTGACGGGGCTTAAGGAGGTGCATGGTATGATATAGTTAGACCGTAGAGCGAAGGTAGGATGGTACCATGGGCGGGGCATAGGGCGTTATAGGTACGTATAGGGAGAACTATGTGGACATAAGTGGACATGAGGAATACATATAGTGGACATATGGTTGTCGTAAGGGCGACATAGGGGGCTACAGAGGGGACATCCACATCCCCCAAATGTCCCCCTTTGGGGGATGTGGAAGAATATAGGAGGTTACAAACTTTCGACCAAAGTTAACAGTTATGTATATGTATGTAGGACTTTTTATTGAAAAATTTAATTTATTTATATTATTTAGTTAAGATATATAGTTTGATTTCTGCACACACGGCATTGAAGTCGATTTCCACCAGAATCTTTTTCAATGATATGACCGAATTTGTCTCAGATGTCTGCGGTCGTCAAAGAGTGCTTCGTCATTTTTTGTATCACTTATCACTTCAAAAACTTTTCATAAATGACTCACCATTTTTTTTTTTTTTTTTTTTTTTTGACGAATTCCACGGCCTACTTACCCGCCGACAGAGAGGCGCAGAGAGGCCGACAGAGAGGCGCATCCGTATGACGCACGGACCGGTGACCGAACAGCAGCAGTCCAGACTGTTCTGCTTCGAAGAGTCAGGCGATAGAGTAAGTCCCCCGTTGGGAATATTCCACTAAGCATAAAGGCTTTATAGTGGAAGTAATTAAATATTCCTTGTTCCGCTAAGCATGAAGGCTTTTGTGCAGGTAATTGTAAAGATCGACGTTGAGCTAAGCAAAAAGGACTTTCAGCTGTGTTTATTCTGCTAAGCATTAGGGCTATAACGGAAGTTAGATGTTATAGATATGATAATTATTTATTGAATTTAGGTATTTGAATTATTGCTTGTTAGGAAAAGAAGAATTTCTGATTTTGTTTGTTGAATTGAATTGTTGAAATTAATTGCATTGTAGATATCAAAGCTGGGCATTGCGTAGTTAATTCGTTAATAGTTAATTAACGAAGTTAAATTTTTGGTTAACTTTTAACGTTTTAGTTAATTTCGAAAACCATTAACTTTTTCATTTAGTTAAGTTAAATTTCTTCGATTAACTTTTAAGAATTCATACTATTTTTAATAATCTACCTAGCCACACTGTTGAAAAATCTTTCGTGTTGTTGACAAAAATTTAAAGTCGAGACGGCGTGCCTAGACGGCGTGCCTAGCCCGCCGTCAAATGTATCGGCTTGGTCGGCTGCGAAATATTGAGTCGATTGTGTCGGCTCAACCGATATTGACATCGATTTGTTCGCACGCCGATTGAAGCCAATTATGGTCGGCGCGAAACTGTTTGGGAACTCGCGTCGGCAAATTCGTTTTGTAAAATTTTCATTTTTTAAGTTAAATTTGCATATAGATGGCTGAAATCGATTGAAAAAAGGGTCTGTGAGTGCAGGCATTCTATTGTATATAGTTAAAATGTTTTTTGTGTTTTTTGGAAAAAAAAAATTTTTCTATAGAGAATTTAACTATTTAATTTAACTTTTAACGAAGTTAACTTTTCAACGTAATTAACTTTTAAATTTAACGAAGTTAAATTTTTGAACAACTATTTCCGGATTAGCGAAGTTAAATTCTCGATTAACTATGCCCAGCTTTGGTAGATATTATTGAAATCGTCGCACGCTGGATTTGGCTATTTTTACTTGAAGTAAATTATAATTTCTTGTTACGCGGGAAGGTACTTTAATGTTTAATTGGCTCAACAGACATTCAATATCAACATTGCCTTGTAGAATTTTGAAAATTAATATTGAATTAAGCATTAGTCTACGGTTTTTTAGCGACGGAAGAGAAATCAGTTTTAAACGATTTTCGTATGTTGGAAGATTAACATCTGGATTCCAAAACAATCCACGTAAACAAAAAATTAAAAACTGTTTCTGCACTGATTCTATGGCATTGATGTAACAGTTATAACGAGGGCACCACACAATAGATGCCTACTCCAAAATAGGATGGACAAGAGAAATATATAAAAGTTTAGTGATATAAGGATCATCAAACTCTTTTGACCAGCGTTTAATAAAGCCTAGAACACAATTTGCTTTATTGATAGTTTTGTTCACATGCGTGTTGAAACAAAGTTTTGGATCCAAAGTTATTCCAAGATCTTGAAAAGAATTTAATGTTTCAAGTTCTTCATTTTCAATTTTATAAGTGAGTAAGATGGGGTTCACTCTTCTAAAAGTCATTTGTTTGCATTTCTTCAAGTTGAGATTCAGATTGTCTGTAAAGTTATTGTTTCACGTTTGTCATTGAATGAGTTGAAAAGTTTGACGTCATCTGCATACATTAAAATATGGCTACTTTTGATGATAGATGGTAGATCATTTATAAATAACAAGAAGAGAACAGGTTCAAGAACAGCTTGAGGTACACCAGATGTAACATTAAATTCAGTTGATTTGGTTGTTTTGAAAATAACTCGTTGGTTTCTATCCAATAAATATGAATTAATCCATTTTAATAATCCTGGCGGAAATCCAAATTTCGACAGTTTCAAAGTTAATAATCTATGGTTTACTACATCAAAAACTTTGCTTAAATCAGTGTAAATTACATCAGTTTGCAATCCTTTTTCAAAATTTTCGATTACATGAGATGAAAATTCTAATAAGTTAGTTGTAGTTGACTTGCCAGGTAAGAATCCATGTTGAAAAGGTGAAATTGATTTGAAGATACTAGAGTTTATTTGAATGCAAATAATTTGTTCAAAAAGTTTTGCAATTGCACTTAATTTTGCTATTCCACGATAGTTTGTAATACTTGATTTGCTGCCGGATTTATGCAGTGGTATTATGAATGAAGATTTCCAGGAAACTGGAAAGTTTCCACATGAAAGGGAATGTTTAAATAATGAAGTGATAGGTACAACAAGCTCTTCAGAACATTCTTTCAGAATGCACGAAGGTATGTTATCTGGACCACCTCTGAAACCAATCTATAGTTTTTTTGAGATGCTCCAATACTATAACTTCATCAATGACAGGTTGTAAAACATCAAAATTTGTTATATCAAAAGGATAGGTATTGTGACGGTAAGAATCCACAGAATATGTTGTTTTGAAAAAATTGGCAAAAAGATTGCATATAGTTTCTTCATTATCGGATTCAACATCATTATATTTCATTAGCGATGGATAGCCACTATCTTTACGTTTAATATTGATAAAGTTCCAAAAAGACTTTGGGTCTTGCTTCAAAGATGTTCTCACTTTGTTTAAATAGTTGTTATAATTTAATTAGCAAGTAAAATTATATTTATAACGTAGATATGTTCGATAAGTCAGTTAATCTGTGATGTTTTTGTGTGATGTTTTCCCAAAAAATCGCGCGATTTTTTGTGAATTTTTTATTTAAGAGAGATGTGTTGTTTCAGTGTTCCAGCATTACTACAACTACAACAACAACATTACAGCAGCAACATTACAACAATATTAGAATAACAACATTAGAATAACAACATTACAACACCAGTCAGCAGCTGTACTAAATAATATTGGAACACCAACATTACAACAACAACAGTCAACAGCTGTACTAAATAATGTTGGAACATCAACATTACAATAAGCATTTATGTTTTGTATTGTTTGAGAACTATGGAAAAAAAAAACCGATAAACACACCATTCAAAATGACACCATCACAAAAGTCAGTGAAGAAAAAATCAAAATAGTGCGCATTTCGTATGTGAAAATTCGAAACTTTAAAATTAAATATCTCGGAAACTAGACATTTGCTCACCAAAATTTTTGCAGATTCGGTCTTAGGAGGTCAAATATTACTCGTAAAAAAAAATCAAGAAAATTGGGGCGTGGCTTAAACGCTTCACTTAAGCCTAAATTTATTTTAAATTAATTTCAGCAATTTCGATTAAAAATTACTTTCCTCTTAATATCATTGCAGATTTTGAAGTCGCCAAAAACCCTTAATTTTAAATCGAAATTGCTGAAATTAATTTAAAAGAAATTTATTTTCTGCTTTTTAGTCGGTTAAAGGGTTATATTTAAAAAACAAATTGTTTTTTACCCTTTTCCCCCCTTTTTTCATCCTTTTTGTACTCTTTTTCCCGAATGCGAACCTAAGTAAAAAATTTCAGCTCTGTAGCTTGGAAAATACGAAAGTTAGAACTTAAAATTGGCTCCATCCCGCTCCGCTTTTCCCCCACATTTTCATTTTGTCAATAAGAACCCACCTACCAAATTTCATCATTGTAGCCTGAAGGAATCGGAAGTTATGGCATGTTTAAGAAGAAGGGGTTTGAGTCCCCCCACGGCCCCTACGCCTCTGATTTAATAGAACGCATTGTCAACCGAGTTCTATCTGTGTACCAAATTTCAGCTCTCTAGCTTATGTGGAAGTGTATGAAAAAGCCCGCCGGAGATTTGAGGAATTAATATAAGGGTTATAAAAAGGCAGCGGTCCCTATAGCTGCACTGCAAAGTGAACCTATCTTTTGGTGTGTAATTTTACACACAACACACATTTTTAAGTGTATATTTTTTTAGATAAATAAAAAAAACACACATTCAAGATTTTGGCATGTTCTATTAACACGCATGCACTTACAGTGTTTATACACGCAAAATTGTGTGTAAAATGTGTCTACTTGTGACTTTAATTTATGCTGAGAAGTTGAAAAACCAAACATTCCAATGTATACATTAGGGTACATTAGGGTGGTACTAACTGAGATCTGGTAGGTAAGTACTAGAAGGGTGTACTTAAGGGCAATGCAGTTGTAGGTCTCCTCGAGACAAAAATTTTGATATAATTTACTTTAAAATCGGATAATAAATGGTGACGATATGATGAAATATGTCAATGCGCTGCCCCTACGTTCGGTAAAAATATTAATTATATTTTTTTTAAATAGTTCTAATGGTATAATCGGTATACTTCCTTTGCAAGAGTTTAATGATTTTTTGAGAGCTTTAATTTTCTGCACTTAGAATGGTACATTAGGGTGGTACTAACTGAGATCTGGTGGGTAAGTACTAGAAGGGTGTACTTAAGAGCAAGGACCTCTGAGGCATTATTGTAGGTCTCCTCGAGAAATTTTGATATATTATACATTAAAATCGGATCATAAATAGAGACAATATGAAGAAATATGTCGATGCGCTACCTCTACGATCGGCCAAAAAAAAGGAAATTTTTTCCGGAATCTCCTTCCAAATATGCTTCGAATTAGATGGTGTGCGGTTAACTTTTTTTTTCCCCCTATAAGGTGATACGGCCTAGTGTGCACTCTTCGATGGTGAGGCGAAAGCAACCATAGAACAAATGAAGCAAATGGAAGCGCGGCTTCAATTGCATACTGAGCAACAGGTGAATCGTCTTTCTAGTGAACTATCTGCTCTTGAGAATAAACTCCAAAAGAGAGAGCGAAATAACAGCAATTAATAAATGCTTACATGAAATGAGTGAAAAAATTAAATTTATTAATATGGAATTGTGCGAACTGAATAAATTGAAAGCTGAAATCGTAAAATTTAAAGCTGAAGCGTTAGACAAATCCACTACCAAAGACTTTACATCTGATGCTATAATTTTCGGTGTGCCTTATGCAGAATCTGAAAATCTAAGGAGCATCTTCAATCAAATCTGTCATTCTATTGATTTCATGGCCCCCCCCCAAGTGCGTCACATCTTCGGTACAAAGTGCAATCCACAATTTCCCAACACTGCGGTCATCATCAAATTCTATTCTCCGTTCGACAGAGCTCGAGTACTCATGAGTATAGGAGAAGAGCAAAGGCTGCTGTTACGCTAAAAGGAGCTGGCTTTTATCTGGACAAAAAGGTTTACATACACGAAAGTCTTCAGCTGTTAGACTTTCGTGTATGTAAACCTTTTTGTCCAGATCAAAGCCAGGTGAGAAGAATTCTGCAGGCTGGAACCAAGCTCAAGCGCCTTCACAAGCTCTTTAATGTTTTTACTCTCCGTGGCGTTATACACGTGAGAGTCAACAAATATGATAATGCGACTTCAGTTCACAGCAAAGAACGCTGAAGACATGGTAGCAACCAATTTCAACATCGACCACGCCTGGAAGTCCGCGTGGGAAAACTCTCAGTACTATACAACAAAGAAAAACGTGGGTAAGACTGATTTTCAAGTGGGGTCAATCTCAATCACCTGAATGCGACTGTGGATCTGCGAGTCAAACTATGACCACATCCTGACCGAGTGTCCTTCAAGGGCATATCCAGGAAATTCTGACGACGTGTACAATGCCACACCAAAAGCAGTAGATTGGTTAACCCATTCACGACGAGTGTTACCATATGGTAACGCTGATAGCGTTCCACGGTATATTCAATTAAAAAAATATTTGAACAAATATCACTAATCTGTTTTTTGATTTAAATAAAGCATGCTTAGATCTTTCTTTTGATATATAATTCTAAGCAATCGCTCGTCAGTAGCGATCGTGGCGGATAATTGAAAAGTAGTGTTTTTGGAAAGTGGGCAAAAACAGCAAAAAGTCATGACCTTTCCAGTAAGAATATTTTTCATTGCCATAGAAAGTTATATATTTTAAATATTTTTTTTTTGGCATTTGGGTATAATATCAAAGTATTAGAAAACGTATAAAATAAAATTATTTATAACTTCTGTGTTCTGTGTTACCTTTTTATCATTTTGAATTTTGCTGTTACCATATGGGCACGCTCGTCACAACCCTAGCAAATTTAAATTTTCCTACTGAAAATGTTTGTATGAGCTTTTTTTATGTAAAATTAAATATATTTTATTTGTATATTGATTTGAAAGTGTGTTTGTGTACTTAATATAATTACAAACAATTTTTTTTTTAATATTCAGATTTAAAATAATTTTTTGTACGTGTTTATATACATATTTGCGTACATATTCGAGTATTTTTTGTAAAATGAAGTAAATTTTTTCTATATATTGGTTTGAAATATATTTCTTTTAGCTTTTTTCATATAAAGTTAAAAATATTTTATCTATAAATTCTACTTGGTGTACTTATGAAAAATTAGCAGCACCTCTTAAGTTGATTTAGCCATATCCGTATGTCTGTATTTTGATTGGTATGGGCTATTGAAGGAGCTAAATGAAAGCTAGGCTGTCCAAACATTGAATTTATCCTTTGGAAATCCTAGAAGGAGTTGGTATTGCAAATGGGCGAAATCGATCAGCTGCCACGACTACCTTCCATACAAGTGAAAGTCGAGTTTTGTAACAAATGTTACCCAATTTCACGGGAATTGTGGGAAAATTCTCCGTAAGATATATTGTCCGCTTTGCGTCGATGGTGAGTGCCGCAAAAGCTATATGAGCAATACACCGATCATGACATGACATCATGACGCATACAAAATCCACGTCTAAGATGGCTAGGTCATGCCGGGCTGATGAATGTAAAAAAGTACTACTAAATGGAGCACATGTGAGTACCGTCGGTGGAATGAGCAAAAGATGGCGACCAGGTCTCAGATGGAAGGGTGTATGGTATATATAGGCTTACTTCGACCGGTTGAAACTTACTCAATTGTTTTTTAACAAATTTACATTACGATGAAGACATTTAGGCGAGCATAATTTTATTCGGCTGGACAAGATGATTAGGAGGAAGATGAAGGAGGTACTTCCTATGGTCTTCATCCTACAACTCTTTTACAGCCATGTAAATTGTGTATGTCAAATGATGACGATTACCTTTCCAATTTCAGTTCATATAGAGATATTTCTTATGTTATTGAAAACCTAAGCAGTATTTTGGTGTAGGTGGAGATACATATTATATACAGTGGCGGACAGATAATTAGGCCAGCCTTTTGTAGTAATTTTGAACGACTACCAAAATTTTAAGAATATCAACTTGAATACTATTGACCCCATTCTATTGGACCCCATTCTATGATGACTACCAGGACACTTATCAAGATAATCCTAGTTGAAAACTGACCTACTTTTCTAACTTTTTTCCTGGGGGCTATAAAATTTTTTTTTTGATACAAAAATGTGCGTTTTTTTAAAAACAAACTACTTTGCTGAAGAAACTTTTGTGATCAAAAATGCTCCTGAATTTATAGAATTTTATTTAACAAAATATTTTTTTTAAAAATTTTTTTTACAAAATAAATCTTAAAACATTGCTAAACTTTCAAGAATTTAAAATTAAAGTAGTTATAAACAATAATATCTTAAATTAGGTAATTTTGCTAGGGTTGTGACGAGCGTTACCATATGGTAACGGCCAGGGCTGGGCAAACGGTAAGCGGTCCAAAAAAAAAAAAAGTTAGAAATTCGTTTCTTAGGCCATTTCTAGGTATTCCTGAAAAAATCTTGAAAAAATTCCGAAAATTTCGCTCTCGTCATTAATGGGTTAAATGCATTAGATATAAACATTTAAATAGAAGAAATTTAATTTGTCTTAGAACTCAACCTTACTGTACAACCTCATACGCTAAATAAAAAATAAATTTGTTTGATTAAAATTTTTGTATCTCTGTTTTGTAAAGATGTTTGGTTTTTCTGTTTTTATATTTTGGTGTTTGTCCATTGAAACGGGATTTACTTCTCCACAGCTAATTTTGGGCAGATCCCGGTTATCCTCAGGTAATTTGGGGTAGAAATAAAAATACAAAATAAATTAAAAACTAAACTTTTACAATGCATTCAAAAGTATGCGTTTGGCCTAAACATTGATTATAATGAATCGTTTTTATTACAATGCTTTCTGTTGCTCGTCTGAATTCTTTGAATAATGAATTCTAGTACGTTTGGTGGCGCTAATGATAATCATAAAATTTAATAGATATTTTATGTAGACAATTTGATGGATTCTCGATTGTGCATTTCAATGCAAGAAGCTTGAATAGCTTAAAACATGACTATTTTAAGTATCTGTTTGAAAATTCCAATGTAGACGTTATTTGTATCACTGAGACCTGGCTTAATAATGATATTTAAAAAACGCACATGATCGGGACTGATATATTCTGTTAGAGGGGATTAAAAAATAGTACCCGTGTTTCCCAGTTTTTCTAGATGTCCAAATATGACACTTTTACATGTGGTAATTTACATTTCTAATACTATCTCTAATTATCGCTAGTGATAAAAAATGTCAAACAGAAGATGTGTCTCATACATCATAATCTAAGTTTAGTAACACTCAGTTTGAGTTGAGGCTGTGTGGCCATTTACAATTCTAATGTATTATTGTCGCTATTAAGAAAAGTACACACACAAGTAAAAAATAGTTTATAGCCTGTGCGGGGATCACTTATCGTGCCTCTGCTGATAATATTATAATTATGTATAGTTTTAACAGATTTTTTGTGGCTATATATTTTGTTTTATTAAAATAAAGTCAGTACCTTACAAATACTCAAATTCTCAGAAGTACCCGAAACGATGTATCTTTTCGGTGGTATAGAAAGGCCAACGCGAGCTGAAATAATTCGATCATTGGTCTAAATCGCTAAAGTCTAAATCGCTAAAGTGCAAACGAAATTTAAAAATCGTTTCTCACTGCCTAAACAGTGAGATAAGCGTAACCGAGGCTTAAACAGTGGAGTTCCAGAGGATCAACTTGAAACTGCTGTCGATTTGAATAACAGATGAAAGTTATTTCGAGAGCAGATATTTCGAAGAGATTGAAGCAGGCAACTGAGGCAGCTGGGTCTAGTGAAGGTCATCGGCAAGAATCAGGGGCTAAGAGCACACAGCGGCAAGAAGGGCACAAGAGGGAACATCTGGAAGTCAAGCCGGCCAACATTCTGATAAGAGAATTTTTCCGGCAAGTGCACAACATGAAATTATTGTTGGATGAAGGCATAGAAGATGATGCCGGCAGAGCGGAATAGGAATGCAGAAAATCTTGTTAGGAGCAGAAAATTGAGCTCATAAATGCAATTTATAAAAATTTACATTTGATATGGGAGAGGACGATGACGATGTAGAAGAGCAAAAAGACCAAGTGGACAGGTCGTATAACAATGCTTCAATGGACTTAGCAAAGAATATGCAGTCACTGGATATAGTGAAAAGGCCAACAACTCTTAAGCTGGAGGATATAAAATCCCAACATTTTTGGGGATATAAACGAATGGTCTTCTTTTTACGATATATTCAAAAATTGGTACATGAGGCCAGCCATTATTCAAATGTTGAGAAAATGTACCGATTGAAGTCATTAGTAAAGGGAGAAGCTGGAAGGCTAATGTGATGCAGTTTTTGGAGCTGCAGTATGAAGCGTTAGAAGCTGTAAAAGGAAAGAAGCTGATTGGAAATAGTGGAAGCTGTAGGCAAAGAAGCAATCAACAATCTACAAATTCGCTTTATACGGGACAACTAAGCTGCGCATATTGTAACACAGTAGGACATAGTGTGAACAATTGCAGGCAATTCCTTGCGCTATAAGTGGCAGATCGACACAGCTGGGCAAAGAAAAGCAACGCGTGTTATGTATGTCTATACCATAATGCAAAAAGTGTGGTAAAAATCATCACATTCTGCTGAATTGGGAAACAACGTATGGTTTAAATAAAACAAAAAATAAACCAAGGCAGGAGTCAGCGACTTCAATGATGACAAAGGACGATGCATCACCGGCAGTACTTTTAGCAACGGCACAGGTACGAGTTAAAACAGCGCATGGAGAATTTCTGACCTTTAGAGCACTAATTGACCAAGGGTCACAGAAAACCGCATTGTCAGAAGAAGCTGCGCAAATATTGAATTTACCAAAGAAGAAGGTGAATTTGGAACTAGTTTGTCTTGGAAGCACGGTGGTTGGAGTAGCAGAGTCGAAAGTAAATTTGGAAATACGACCAAGGTTTATGAGCCAAAGCTGGCCAAGGCGCATCCGGACAAACAAATGAGATGAAACCAAAGCAGAATTGAATGCAAACAAAACATTACTAAATCAGTCTATCTATAATAAGTCTTCTGAAAATATTCCGAAATATCCGTAAAGTCGAATGGGTGATGGTGAATAGAAGCTTGTGAAACAACTATATAAACCGTTTATCGATTAATCACTCAGTTCAGACTTGTGTACAAACCGTGCTGACGGATTTCCCTGGGCTAACTGACATTTTGGCGACACTCATGTATGTATAAACGAAAGCATAAATGTCGAAAGATTCCCCTCCCTCAAACAGGTTCAAAGAGTACAGAAAGCTTTAGTCTAGTTTTTTTCATATTATGTCATCGTCCCGTAAGTATAGTTTCGCGCCTGGCAATCCCCAACATCGGATCGTAAAAGCTCATCAACAAACTTCTAAAACGAAGTCGCAACAAAGGGGAATAAGAGATCTTGACAGCAGTTGTCAATTCTCCGCCCGGCTGCATTCCACCCGCGAGTGACCAATTTGGTTTAATTAATATAAATAAAAAAAGAATAATACAATAAAAAGTGTCAGTGCGCGCTTTCGGTCTGTGTTTTTCCCTTCGGTTTTGTTCACCCGTCGCCCCGAACAAAGGGAAAACACAAAAACAAGAACAAACAAACAAAAATAACAACAAACAAAATTCTGTCGCGAATTTATGCCGCGACAACATAATTTAAGTATGATACAATCAGTTGAAAAATCATACGTTGGCCGATCCTAATTTTAGCAAATCAGACCGAATTGATATAGTAATCAGCGGCGACTTGTATCCAGAGATCTTAGAGGAAGGCATATTGAAATTGGATAAAATCCTGGGTCAATCTACAAAGCTTGGGTGGATATTATCCGGAGTACTCAACGTACAAAGTAGGAGTAAACAATTAACAGCAGCCGTAACAACTGGGTTGGAGCGATTTGGGGAGTTGGAGGAGATAAATGATTCGGCTATTCCTTCAGATGATGATGATTTATGTCTACGGCAATACAAAGCTACAACGAAACCAGATAGAGATGGCAGATTCATTGTTAACTAGCCTTTTAAAGAAGATAACGCCCTCGGAGATTCTCGAAAGCAAGTGTCGAATGCCGGTTTTTAATTGAATTTAGGTTTATTTAGAGATCAGTTACAAAAAGTGAAGTAAATATATATTTTAATATGAAAAGTAATCCGTCGTATTTTACGTTCTGCCTCAGTCAAAAATTGTGCGTAGACTGACGTGTTCTATCATTCTCGCCTGACAGCGGTGCCATCAGATTTAAGGGAAGAGTTGCTATCAGTCTGTGACAGCTCGGCCTCTCCTGACCTTCGTCCTCATTGGACGACTCGTGGCCTGCTTGTTCGATGTCATCATCTTCCAATTCGTCGATATTAGGATCAGTTCGGCACCACGGTTTCATGTGGTCGTTAGAGATGACGTTGCTGTATCGTTTCTGGGTGCGCGGCTTATCCGGCAGATCTTCTACTATGTAGCGGTCGTAATTTAGTACTTTGGACACGATGTACGGTCCTTTGTACACCGGATCTAGTTTGTGTGACTGCCCTCTGGCTTGTGGTACATGGTCTATAACCACAAGGTCTCCTACTGCGTACTGGTACGGTTTCCGATGTTTATTGTCATACCTCTGCTTCCATGCTTGTCGAGCTTTCTCAACATTCATGACCGCCTCGTGTTGTTTCAGTTGAATATCCTCCACATCTGGCATATCGTCATGGGAACTTGGATGATGCGATTTTGGCTAACATCCCTTGGATTAAAATTGAACACCAGTTCGTTCGGTGAAAACTTCGTCGTTGCATTGCGTTGTAAGTTGATACTCCACTGTAGCATTGGGAGCATAGTGTCGTAGTCGTTGTTAGGTGGTGTCGCGCATTTCAATGAGCTTAACACGGTCTTGTTGACTCGTTCTGCCTGTCTGTTTGCCCTAGGCGTCCTTACAGCTGTTTTAATATGTGTGATTCCATGCTTCGTCACGAATCCTTCAAATTCCTTGGACGTAAACGCCGTTCCTCTATCTGATACAAGTTGTAATGGCTATCCAAAAATCGTTATAGCATCTAGGAGCGTACTAATAACAGGCGTTGTTTTATTGTTTCGTAGTGCTTTTAGAATTGTAAACTTGCTAAATGAACAAACCAATACAAGGATGTACAAATTGCGCCGCTTACTTTTGGGAAATGGGCCCAAATGATCGGTGTGAACACATCTGAAAGGTGATTGCAGCACTTCCATTGCATGTAGATGTCCTTCCATCTTACCACCTTTCGCTTTGTTCAAACAACATTCCGGGCATGTGGCTATGTATGACTTCACATATCGTCGCATTCGTGGAAACCAAAACGATTTGCTTATCCGATCGATAGTTTTCTCAATCCCGAAATGTCCCACATCATCATGACTTGCCTTGGTAATACGCCACCTTAACGCTTGCAGAACTACCAACTTAATTTGGCCATTTACTTTGCGATGCAGTCGTCCTGCATGAAGAGTGTAATCGACCTTGATTTGTTTACTTGCCGTCGGATCGTCTGTCGCCGCTCAGCACCATTTCCGCCACAGTCGTCTCGATTGGCGGTAAAGTTGGTACTCTGCTCATACCATCGACATGTTGCATTTTTGATCCTGCTCGATGAATACATTCAAAATCGAATTCTTGTAGTTTCAACCACCATCTCGCTATACGATGTGGAAGTGGAGTAGTTATTTTCGTTGTGACCACAGCATTACAATCGGTAATAACGCGGAAATGCGTGCCTAGCAGATACATTCTGAACCTTTCCAAGGTCTCGACAATAGCTAACACTTCCAGCTCATGACTTGCATAACGACTGTCTGCATCGCTGCACCGTCTGCTGAAGTAGAACACAGGCTTCATGTCATCGCTGTCGTTCTGCAACAACACTCCCGACAAACCATGAGAGCTGGCGTCCGTATGAACTTCATGTTCCTTATTGACATTGTATAAAACCAGAATCGGTTCGTTGGTAATTGCTGCTTTCAGACTATTGAAAGATTGGCCATGCTCTTCTGCCCATTCAAAACCCTGGCCTTTCTTCAGCAGATTCGTTAATGGCTGAGCTATACGGCTGTACTCGTCGACAAATTTTCGGAAAAATCCAGTAATTCCCAGAAATTGTCTCACTTCGGTTACGTTTGATGGCACTGGAAATTCATCTATGCACATCGTTTTCTCTTTGCCCGGCCGTATGCCCTCTGCACTGACTACATGGCCCAGGAAATTTACACTGGTTGCCAAAAAGGCACATTTTGTAGGCCGCAGCGTGACTTCAGCTTTCTTAAACGCTTCCAAAACTTCTTTCAGCACAGTCACTCCATGCTCCGCAGTTTCCGTCGCAATGATAACCTCATCGACAAAGCTTATGGCATTCTTTCGATGTTTCAACTCGCTTACGACCTGCACGATAATTTCTTGGAAGTACATCGGAGCGTTGATTAATCCGAAAGGCATGCCATTATGCTCGAATAACCCATCTGGTGTCATAATTCCGGTGAACTCTTTTCATTCTTCTTTTAGTGGTATTTGATAATATCCTGAAGTCATATCCAGAGTCGTGAAGTATTTGTTTCCGGAATGTTGCTCCAACTGCTCCTCGACAATAGGCATTGGAAATTGCGTTCAATGCGCGATAATCGACGCACATTCGACTTTCGCCGTTGGCCTTCTTTACCAATACGACAGATGCTGCGTGTTTAGAGGTACTCGGACGTATTATGTCGTGTGCCCGCAAATTGTTGATAATCGTTGACAGTGTCTCTCGTTGTGCAAACGGGGCCTGATACCGTTTACCCACAATTGCCTCTTCAGGTTTTACTTTGATTTCCATTTGCGCCCGGTTGCACTGACCCAGACTAGATATGACTTCGGCAAAACAGTCTTCATACGATGCTAACAACCGCTGCACCGCTCGCTGTTCATCTTGTTTTGAATTTGTAAAACACCTGCTTCGATGATCATACGCTGATTCTGCAGGCACAATATATCACGGCCTAGTAAAACAGTTTGGGTTACCCGCCTTGCACAACTTGGAACGATGCGTTGACATATTGACCATCCATTTCGATGACCACATCGATACGTTCTGTTGATTCGACTATTGAGCCCCCAAAGCCCTTAAACCGTTTGAATAATTGTTGACGCTCGATATCGCATGGCGTTGCAGATTCACTTATCAATGAGTAATCACTTCCCGTATCGACGAATGCCTTACATTTGTGGCCCGCAATAGATATCTCTTTCAATAAAGGAGGGATTAATGCGACCTACTGTTGCTTCGCTGACTTGCAATCCTTCGCGTCATGGCCAATTTTTGTGCAATTAGTACACATAGGTTTACATTGAGGTTGTGGACATTTTGATGCGAAGTGTCCCATTGCAGTTATAGCACTTTGGCCCGCGGCGCTCGTTCTTGTACTGTTTATACTCGGTTTTGTTTTCCGACGATCCTGCCTGCACAACACTAGCCATTCGTGACATCTTGAGCTGATCGGCACCCATCGTCGCTGTCAAATGTTCCACAGATCGTAACAAATCGTTGCATGACTGTAGATTCATCGCCAGCAGTGTTCGCGTAAGATTTGAATCATTCAACCCATTTATAACGTACGAATTGATTGACAGCTCACCTCGTCGCCCCATAGCGAGCATGGCGTAGTAATATTCCACGAAAGTTTCGCCTACTTTTTGCTTCCGATGCATCATGTCTCGATGTACATCGGCTGCGCTCACCGTCCCCGGAAAATCTTTGACAAATGCAGCTGTAAACTCAGACCATGTCCGGAAAACTCGTTGGGCATCCATCCAGCCCTTTGCCACACCATTCATCTTGTGCTGCACTGCAAACAGTATCGTTTCGTCGCTCCACCCATACAACAGCTGCAACTTCTTCACTTTATTTAGGAACTGTTCAGATGTAAGTGTGCGTTTCAGTGGATCAAACTCTGAAAGAATGTCTATCACATCGTGTGCTCTACTTGGCAACCCCTGATGTGTCGCTGTTTGCCTTGATAACGTTGACAATTCATTTTCCAAACGTTGTCGAGTAGCGCTACCACTTGGCCCTTGTTGCCCAGTTGACTGTTGTTCACCCTTTGCAAAGCCATCAACCAAAACCGTCAAATTTGCAACTGCATCTTTCAGTTCACGAAATTCTTGATGCAGTGACTCCATCGAATCTTCTACGTACTCAATCTTCTGATTCCAGCAGTTCAATCAGTTTTGCAACCTTTTGAGCTTTGTTGCCTACCACCGATACATTCTGCGCAGCTAGCAGCTGATTTAGTTGATCAATCCTCAAATTTACAAATTTCACCATTTTTCGGTTGCTAACCGTTCGTTGGAAACCTTGAAATTTTTCCCCTCTTTCTTCGAGTCTCGTTTCGATTTTCGACTTTTCCACAAATTTTGTCGTTTGTTGCTCTATGAAATTTCCCTTTTTCTTTGCGTTTGAAAATGTCCGTTAGCCGTTTCTTTCTTATTCACACCATCGTTGCCGTTCCCCCGCCGCTGGTACTTGCTGTAGCTTGTGTGCCGCCGTATTCGTCGTTTGCTTTTTCCGACTCTAGCACTCGCACCCAACTGTTGCCTTTGCACCTGCAGTGTAAACTTACTGCGTCGTATGCCTCTTTGTGCCGTGTGCGTCCCTGAGCACCTTCTTAGACTTTGCATTTACAGCGTAACTCTACTGCGTCTTATGCTCTCCTTACGCTGTGCTTCCTTGTGCCGCTTCCTGGAACTTGCGTAGCCTGAATTTAGCCCTTATGACCAATATTTCCGTTTTACAGCTTTTCAGCGTCGGCACCTTAGCAAATGGATTAAGAATCCCCCTTCTGACGTTTTCGAATGCCGGTTTTTAATTATATTTAGGTTTATTTAGAGATCAGTTACAAAAAGTGAAGTAAATATATATTTTAATATGAAAAGTAATCCGTAGTATTTTACGTTCTGCCTCAGTCAGAAAAGTGTTCTGTCATTCTCGCCTGACAGCGTTGCCATCAGATTTAAGGGAAGAGGGTTGCTATCAGTCTGTGACACAAGCGAGATTTCTGAATTTAGAGAAAAAGTTACAGGCAAATACTGCATTAAAAACGGAATATGTTAAATTCATGCGGGAGTACCAACACCTCGGTATGGAAGAAGTCTACAACAGTCCGCGTGGAAAATGTTATCTCCCTCATAAAGCTGTGGTTCGTGAGAGCAGTATTACGACTAGGGTTAGAGTTGTTTTTGAGGCTTCGGCGAAAACATCAAATGGCAAAAGCCTCAACGATGTGTTATATGTGGGGCCAAGGCTACAGAAAGATATATTTAATATCATAGTGAAGTGGCGAGTTTGGAAAAATACAATGATGGCAGACGTAGAGAAAATGTACCGTCGGGTAAAAGTCGCGAAAGAAGACCAGAGTTACCAATACATACATTGGAGAGAGAATAAGGCGGAACCGATAAAGCAGTAAGAACTAACAACTGTCACCTTCAGCACCATTCCTTGCCATTACAACATTGCACGAGATAGCAAATCAATGCGACGATGTAGACATAACTAAAATCATCAAGGAAGATTTTTATATGGACGATCTGATGACTGGAGCAGATACCATCGAAGAGTGCAGGCAAATTCGTGGTAAAATATCACATCAATTGGATAAATTTGGATTCCATTTGAGAAAATGGAGTTCTAATTAGAGACCGACCGAAATCGTCTTTTTTTTCTGCCAAAACCGAAATGGCCGAATTTTTCTTTTTTTTTGATTTCGGCCGAAACCGAATCCGAAACCGAAAAAATAAAAGAAACAATTGTCAGTTTTAATGAAATAAAGTGGTACATAATTAAGCTTATCAATAGGCTGAAATCAATGGCGCATATTCATAGTCAAATTTAGTAGCTGCTAAACTTTAGAACCAGTTTAGTAGCTGCCAGTTCAGTCTATTATCTGTCAACTTAGTATATTACTGAAGCTAAGCTGGAGCTTAATTTGACTATAAATATGGGCCGATCATTTTAAGTTCAGATCATGAATTAGATGAATTTAGAATTTGTCGTTGTGTCTCGTTCGACCAGGTATAAAATTATTTCTTCCAGATAATTTCCCGAGTCAGTGGAAACAGACTGTATGCTAACATCTGTTTAATCGGATATAGAAATACATATATTAATGCAAATATTTAATGGAAAACTAAAAGTAAAAAGTTAGCAATATTTTCTTCCCCGAAATCAAGAAATAATTTTTGCGGTGTTTGGGGCAGAACACGAGTGTTGGCATCGGCTATTTTGCCATACCTCACCACATAAGTGTTGAACATTTTCTTCACTTGTTCTTCTATTTGCGTTGTTGCCGTTTCTAACAGAGCTTTTAAAAATCGTAATTTTATATCAGGAATAGATATAGCCGCAATAACATCCCAAGCGTCAGGCTGCATCAGGAAATATTTCTCAAATCTTTTAAGTAAAGCTTCTTGCATTTTTTCGCTTAATTCGGCTAAATACTTAAAGCTCACTGGCTCCAAACGACGCATTTTATTTTTTAAGGACAAAGTAGCCAAAATACATGGTCTTATCTCTGCTTCTTCATATGATTTCTCTCCTTTGAAATCGTCAACTAATATTTTATCGTATTCACTTTTGAACCTGTAGAACTGTTGTTTTCGTTCGCTGGGATTGTGCATCGTTCCAGAAGACAAAAACTCAGTGATGTACATTTTGAAATGCTTGTTTTAAGAAAAGCTAACAGCATAACAAAATAAAAGAATAATTTATTTTTACTGCCATTTTTTCAGTAATCATGTATTTCTACTGCAATTTTTTCAGTAACCAGTAAGGCATTCAATCCCGGGATCCCGAATCCCGAAATCCCGGGATCCCGGACGTTTTCTCAATCCCGGAAACCCGGGATTTTCAGTCCGGAATCCCGGGATTCAAAAAAGGCTTTTTTATGCATTGTTTAAGATATTTTTGACGGTTTTCTACAAAAATACAGCCGTGCATTTACATCCAATCGAATTGGTAAATTAAAAAAACCCACTTTTGCAGATTTAGTGCACACACACACACACAAAAATTGACAACATTTTTGTCAATAACGGTTAACAAACAATTTTTATCGATCTGAATAAAATTTTTTGAATTTAAACAATTTTTTTTTTTACAAAAAAGATATATGTTTTAATACCAAAACTACTGAAAGTAACTTTTTCGTGTGTAGCATGAAATGGAGCTGGCAGAATTTTATGACAATATTCAGATTCAGGTGGCAAAAAAAAAATTATTTGTTCGATCAATGTAATTTAAAAAGAATTACTTTTTGTTCCATTATATTTATTTTAAATTTTATTTGTTTTGTTTAATGTTATATTTAATAAATATTATTTCTTCGTCGAATTAAAATGAAATTAAACTTAAAATATTGTTGCAACAATTTTTTCTTTAATTTTATATTAATTATTGTATTTAATTGGAAAATCCCGAAAATCCCGAACAAATCCCGGGATCCCGGGATTGTAATTTCAAATCCCGAAATCCCGGGATTTTCAAAAACACTTCGGGATTAAATGCCTTAGTAACCAGTAAATGTTTACTGGTAATGAAAATTTTATTTGCATTACCAGTAAAAATTACTGATTACAGTTTTTTTCAGTAAGCAGTAAAACTTCATTTTTTTTTCAGTAATCAGTAAAAATTTACTGGTAATGCAAACTAAATTTAAGTATCAGTAAAACTTTACTGAAGAATGCAATCAGTAAAAATTTATTTTAAATAAATGCGTAGAGTACTAGAAATTCTACGAGAGTAGTATAAAAATTTCTGTCGGGGAAGCAGATTTGTAGAAAGAATAGTACTTTTGCATTGTATGAAACTCACATAATATTTTGAGGAGTAGATTTCTTACCATAGTAGTAGAAAATATCTTGAGGGAAGTAGAAAAATCTGCTACCGTAGTAGAGGAGTAGAAATTTATAAATCATTGCGAGAGTATTAGTTATACTCCGATAGGACATGTCTTCTTTGTCGCTTCTGATTCTTCGAAACTATGATCAATTCTTAAATTTGTGTTACATACCGCTTTTATCCACTTGGTTGTTCCTTATGTATTTTGCATTTTTGGTGCTGTAAAAATTTCATTATTATTATTTTCGTATCCAGCGTTGCAAAATACATAATAATTTGTCTATCAAGTATATTTATTTCAAGAAGTTCAGTTTTGTCGATCAATTTCGGTCGGTCTCTAGTTCTAACACCGAAGACATTATCGCTGACATTCCTAATACCGGTGAAAATGAAGTTCTGCAGATTCAAGAGGACGAGACGATAAAAACTCTGGGTTTGCAATGGAGTCCAATAATGGACGAGTTTATGTTTAGCATAGCTACTACAGAAGGAAGAACAGTAACAAAACGGCAAGCATTATCATATCTTGCTCGAATATTTGATCCACTGGGCTGGTTGGCACCTATAACAATCGGTGCCAAGTTGTTTATACAAAATTTGTGGAAAATTAAAACAGAGTGGGAGGACAAGTTAGGAATGGAATAACTTCATACAACATTTGCCATTAGAACGATTATAATTTCTTGATGGATGTTCCTGACGAAGAATTCAACTCATAGGAGAAAGCATATGCAGCGGTGGTTTATGTAAAGGCAGGTTCCTCGGTAGAAATTGTAGCAGCAAAAAGAAAAGTCAATCCAGTAAAAATAAAAAGACGCTGCCAAAATTAGAACTGTGTGCGGCTCATTTGTTGGCAAGGTTGTTAAACAAAGTCACAGACATCATCAAACGAAACTGCTTGGAGCGATTCGATGATACCATTGGGCTGGATTAGAAATAAAAGAAATAAGGATAAATTCGTTGTACTGACATGATTCCCACAGCTAAATGGAATCATGTCAGTACAATGGAGAACCCAGCTGACTCGCATCAAGAGGAATTTCACCATCTAAGCTAGAACAAAATATTTTATGGTGGATAGGTCCGGCATGGTTGGTGCAAGATGAATATGATTGGCCAAAAGAAGCAGTTGCAGAAAAGAGTGTATTAGTAGCAAATACAACACTGACAGAGCAGCAAAATATACTACTTCAGTTGCAAGAAAGTTGCTCATCATTAAGAAAATTGGAAAGAGTTGCAGCTTATATTCTGAGGTTTAAAGGAGTATTGAAAGGAGAAAAGTTTCCGGCATATTTAACGGCAGACGAACTACGAGCAGACGAAACAATGTTAATAAAAAACTAGCATGGGAATTATCTTCGGTCTAACCGAAGCTATAATACCCTGCACATGCGAGTACGATACATTCTGAGACCATATGTTAGTAATTTTATCGAAAATCGGTATTTTATTGATAGATTTTCGATGTTTTATTCATAATTTTTCGATAGTTTTTCGATAATTTATCGATATTTTTCGATAATTTATGGATTTCTTATCGATATTTTATCGATAATTTTCCAATATTTATAGATAATTTTAGTTTCCTGATCCATTTAAAAATTTTGTTGAAATTCCATTTTGTTCCGGTCCAATTCCATTTCGTTCCGGTTTCATTCCCATTTCGTTCCCGACCTAATTTCCAACCCAATGCAAAAAACCGCATCCAAAGCGGTTTTTTGCAAGATAAACGAAATAAGTTTTCCTCAAGATAAACGAAAATAATACAAATTTAGCTTCCATTTTGTATGGGAGGTAGGCGTGGTTCTTATCCGATGTTGCCCCATTTTCAATACCGTCCAATCATTCGCCAAAATAAGAGGAATGCCGAAATTTGGAGGCGATCGGTTAAGTATCTCTCAAGATAAACGAAAATAATATAAAATTGGCGGCCATTTTGTATGGGAGGTAGGCGTGGCTCTTATCCGATGTTGCTCATTTTCAATACCGTCCAATCATTCACCAAAATAGAGGAATCCCAAAATTTGGGGTCGATAGCTCAAAAGCTACGACAGTTATCGTGCGAAATGACAGACAGACGGACAGACGGACATGGACTAATCGACTCAGGAGGTGATGCTGATCAAGAATATATATACTTTTCCATACCAGACACGCCTCCTTATGGGCGTTACAAACGGTGTGACAAAAACAATATACCCTTGGACACTAATGTGCAGGGTATAATTAGCAACTTGTTGAGTTTTCAAGCGAAATACGGTTATCGAAGAACAACAAACTTGTGGATCAAAGATGTAAAATAGCAAATTTGAATACACTGCTTGATAGCAAAGGGATTTTAAGGGTTGGAGGTCGACTGGAAAATTCGCATATTCCTTACTATCAAAAACATGCTATAATTCTTGGCAAATCCAGGCTGACGACTTAAATAATTCACTTTATATGGCGGAAATCGTCTGATGGAGAGCTCGATTAGAAAAAAGTACTGGATTATTGGACTCAAACACATGATTAAGCAACGCGTGCGTGCATGTGTAAAATGCATTCGATACAGGTATGATACGGCTAAGCAAATTATGGGGAATTTACCTGAGAGCCGTACATCTATTAATCACCCATTTACATAATATGTATATTATACTGGCTGTTTAGCTTACCAAGTAAGTTTCGGTTGTTATGGGATATCTGCTTTGTCCAGTGAACTGAACTCTTTATTTATAGTTTAAAATCTACTTAGAAATTACAAATAATACCTTATAAAATACCTACAAATACATACGAATACCTTAAAACTACCTACGTACACGATGCGATTGCGGTCCCATCGTGTGTGTAATAAACGGTCCGCCCAAGCAACGCACTAATTATCTATTTCGCGGAACAAAGGACCTTTTTATTGGGCCTCATTATCGACCGAGACAGATCCTATTTAGTTGTGTACATTTGTATTTGTACACTTCCGCTGTGTATGTGGAATTTCCATCCATACTGACAAACTGCTACCAGATGTTTAAATTACCCGTTTCTGTATCACTTCAAAGAGAAGGACCATAAAAAACTATATTGCGGGTATTTACAGACTCACCAACTATTGGTATCATTTCTGTAAACACCGACCGCAACTACCTATGTCTTCGTTGCTTGGTGCCGTTCTTTAATTTTGCATAATTAAACACTGGCGTTGATGGTCCTATTCAAATAAGATGTTCTAAAGGAAGGGGACAAAAGTCATATAAAGGATATATAGCTGTATTTGTATGCATGGCAACTAAAGCTATTCATTTAGAAGCAGTAAGTGATCAAACGACGGATTCATTCTTAGCAGCATTGCGAAGGTTTTTCGCAAGAAGAGGCAAAAGTCAACATATATATTCAGATAATGGAACAAACTTCGTAGGAGCAGCGAGAAAGTTGGATGCCGATTTTAAGCAAGCAATTAAAAATAATTCGGAAGTGATTGCTGTTTTGGAAGCAGATAAAGTTCAATGGCATTTTATTCCCCCGGCAGGCCCTCACTTTGGAGGGATTTGGGAGGCTAGCGTGAAGTCGATGAAGCACCATCTAAAAAGGGTGATTGGAGAAACTAAACTAACATACGAGGAACTGAGTACTCTTTTAGCTCAGATTGAAGCGGTTCTCAATTCAAGGCCACTTCATGCGATTGGCAATAATACAGACGAAGTTGACACGTTAACACCAGGACATTTTCTGATTGGCCAGCCGATTATTGGAACAGCAGAAGCGGTAGATGACCGTTCAATTGGATCTTTGGATCGTTGGAAATTAATACAAAAAATGAAAAAAGACTTGTGGAAAAGATGGAAGGAGGAATATCTTTCAACTTTACAACAGCGGTGTAAATGGCAGAAACCGCAGCTAAATCTGGCTGAAGGCCAAATTGTCATTATCAAAAATGAAGATACGCATCCGGCAAGATGGCCCCTTGGTCGAATTATAGAAACTCATCCAGGATCTGACGGGAGGGTGCGAGTAGTCACAATGAAGATACAGGATGGAATCTTAAAACGCCCAATTCATAAAGTTTGTCCATTGGAAACAAAAGAAGAAGATACGAAAACTCCAGTGGAACGAAGCAAAAGCTATTTAACAATGCTCAGTTATGCCAAAGAGCCGAAAAAGTTAAAACTGATAAATATAATATGGCTTCTGATGCTGCTGCTAGCAAGAAAGGGAGTTTGTACACAACCGTTAGGTGAACAGGATGCTTCTGGTGGATCGGTTCTAGAGTTGAAAAATAATACAGCGATATATTTGGATCATATCGGGATAATGGAGGCCGTAGCTTCATCTTGGAATTTGATGATTTATTACGACATGCACGCATTCTTCAAAGTAGTGGATCATGCTGACACGTTTTCAAAGAAAATTAGAAAAAGTTGTGACAAATTGCAAGCGTTTGAAGAGCAATGCAACACAGTCATCGACAATATTGAAATCAAAATAAACAAGGTAAAGGACACAAATAAATATCTGTTTGTACGAAAAGATAAAAGGAGAAGGAGAGCCCCATTGGAATTTGTTGGATCTATGTCCCATATTCTTTTCGGAATGATGGATGCGGATGACCGTGAATATATGGAAAGCAATATGAAGAACTTGTTAGACAACCAACATGATCTGCAGCATTTGATAAAGAGCCAAACTTCTGTTGTCGATTCAACAGTTAATATTCTTAAACGCACTACGGACGAAGTAAATCTGCATCTTAAGGAGTTACAGATGAGAGTAGACAATATCACTTCAACCATGGAAGAGAACTACTACGTATACCAAGAATCTGTTAAGTTCTTTATGATGACCAAACAGCTGAGCAACATAGTCGAAGAGAGCGAAACAATTCAGTCAGAAGTTATCGAACTTTTAATTGACGTCAATCACGGAAAACTAAACCCAGACTTGATCACACCTCCGCAGCTGAAATCAGAGATCCAAAAAATAAGAGAACATCTTCCAGAAAAACTGAAATTACCTGGAAGACAATCGAACGAGCTTCAAGCTATCTATAAATTGTTGAAAGCAAGAGGGGCGCTAATAGGAGATAAATTGGTAATCAGAGTTACGATACCGCTGCTTAACAGTTATTCGTCGCAACTATACAAAATTATTCCAATGAAGATTGAGAGAGTTGGTGAGAGAATGATCTCTGCTATACGAGCTGAATTCATAATCTACAATTTTGAAATAGACTCATATCATTTAATGTCGGAAGTCACTATCAATCAATGTAACAAATTTTCGGACCAACATCTCGTCTGCGAAAGCAGCTGGGCATGGATTGAGGCTAACGACAATTCCTGCGAAATATCACCTTTAAAGCCGCTTAACCCGTACGACTGCACATTTATAGAAATGAAAACATCGCCATTCTGGAAAGAGCTTCACAGCAAAAACAAATGGCTGTTTAAGAACTTTAAAAGAACTGCAGCACAAATACAGTGTAGTTCTGCCCATCAGAAAATCATCGAATTACCGAATCAAGGAATTTTAACTCTGGAAGCAGGATGTACTGTGCGCATTCCAGGAGCCACGCTAATCGCACCCCATAATGTCTTTTCGGGTATTAACAACACATTTTCCACATCTTTGACGAAGGAAATTGAAAACTTATCCGAGCATTCCATGAAACCTCTAGGATCGGTTGTCATCAATCACACCAAGGAAATTGATCAACTCAAGAAGCAAATTTCCCAACTGCATGCGGATAATCTACATCTCAAAGGTCTAAACTTCCATAACCTCAGCGGGCATACTTCTTTGATTCTGGTAGTTTTGCTTATTATTATATTAGCTATTTTTATCGTAAGAAAAATTATTGTCAAGAGATCGATTCCATCTATCGTCTTTTCTGCGCCTTAGCAGAATGTCCAAATATGACACTTTTACATATTTACATTTACAATATTATCTATAATTATCGCTAGTAATAAAAAATGTCAAATAGAAGATGTGTCTCACACATCATAATCTATGTTTAGTAACACTCAGTTTGAGTTGAGGCCGTGTGGCCATTTACAATTATAATGTTATCTATTATTGTCGCTATTAAGAAAAGTACACACACAAGTAATGAACAGTTTATAGCCTGTGCGGGGATCACTTATCGTGCCTCTGCTGATAATGTTCTAATTCTGTCTAGTTTTAAGAATGAAAATGAAATAAGTATCTTACAAATACTGAAGGCGAGTAATCGTTTAAGTATAAAAATTAAACATTTTTATGCAAAGAAATTCTTTTACAAAAATATAAGAGCCTATTTACACTATCATTTCCATGCCGCATGGGCATTCCGTTTTTAGAATTTGCACTGACCTGGGCATGCCGCAATTCGCAAATAAGCAATTCGCAAATAAGCAAAGTATAGAGTTTTATGTTTTTTGTATGGATTTTCGGTGTAAAATTGTCTATCCCGTTTTCATTACCGCTCTAAGAGCCTATTTACACTATCATTTCCATACTGAATAGAAAATTTTGCTCCGAAAATCTATACAAAAAACATAAAAGTTGGCAACCCCATCCATGCTTTGCTTTTTTACATTTTCATATAAAAACTGTTAAATTTCAACATGCCTAGGTCAGTGCAAATTCTAAAAACGGCATGCCCATGCGGGATGGAAATGAAAGTGTAAATAGGCTCTATGAATGTATCATTAAAAATAAGCTATTTAAAAATAAGCTATTTGACTTTGTGAAGGGTGATATTTGTGAAAGTCAGCATGGTTTTTTACCAGCATGGTTTTCTACTTGCACAAATTTAGCTTTAATTTCAAATCACATCGCTCGTGCTATGACCAAGCAAAGTCAGCTTGATGTAGTTTACACGGACTTTTCTAAAGCTTTTGATAATGTTGATCCACGGCAGAGCTGGGTAAATGCAATTACATTACAATTACAATTACATTCCTCAGTAATTGTAATTAGTAATCAATTCCTTCAGTTCACAGCAAAGGAATCGATTACTTTTTCAATTCCTTAGAAGTAATTTCAAAAGTAATTGTTTTTTTTCAATTCCATTGGTAGTAATGTAATTATTTTTTCAATTCCTATGAAAGGAATCAATTTTTTGGCAAGTCCATTACCTGGAATTCTAGAGTACTTTTGTTTTTCAATTCCTCCAAAGTTGTAAAAGTAATTGAGTTCATTCACCAATTTGAAATGTGAAATTTTTGTTTTGGTCCAACATTAAAATCGAAACATCACATTGAACATTTTTTGTACCTTATTTCTTGCCAAAGTTAATAAAGGAAAAATAGTTGGACAGGAATATTTTTTTTTTAATAAACAACAAATTATTAACAACAAATAAAGGAACAGAAAATTGGTTTTCTAGTTTCTAAATAAGTAAATTTATGTACGCTATATCACTTGAGAAATGTGCGTTCAAACAAATGTTTATTCATTTAGATGACAAAGACAAGACCACGCTATTGACAATTTTGTATACCGTACACCTCATGAGTACGGTATACAAACCCGTCCCACTAACCCGCCCAACCGACCGAGGGGCACATCCGCATGACGCACGGATTTGGTGACCGAACAGCCGTAATCCGGATTACGCTGTGTAACCGATCGCGGGTAAACATATTTGGAAATTCGTTTCAGCTACAGATTAAAATCATCAGCTGATAAAACGCATATTTATAAAACGCGAATTAGGTTATGAATGCAAGAGAGAATTCTTCCAAACATAACATAATATAAGATTAACGTGATAATAAACAATAGAATTAAAAGAAAATATTATGAAGTATCAGAATTCATGCGGCGAATATGAATTTGATCAAATATCATTTTTGCCTACTTTACGATATTAGACTTAACAAAAATACAAAGCCAAACAATCCAAACAGTTAATTTACGGTACAAAAATTACAAATTACAAAAAGTATTTTATTTTTTTATTCGAAATATAAAAAGTCAAATACAAATAGAACAGTTAAGCAAACATTTTTGTTTTATTTGTATACAATATACATTAGACCTGTTCAGAATCGTATGGAGCTTTCTTCAAAATCAGTGCTCGATGGTCCGATTAGGCTGGTTTGGTTTCTTTGCATATAAAAATTATGTATGTGAAGTTTGGAGCCAATCGGATAAAGAAAAGTCGGCGCGGAATGCACTTCTTTTTCCCCACACAAAAATGAAAAACATTGTAAATAGTGCTCGGATTTTGATGACACTTTATTTTCTAGTTAATTGGGGGTCGCTGATCTCAAATATGAAGTCGGTTTGAATAAACAACTTTGAGTTTTGCCAATAACTGCAATTAAAATAGAAATTTTCTTATTTTTTAAAATTGCCTGGTAGCTGAAAGCAAGCTTTGATTTTAACATTATTTTTTTTCTTTAATAGATATGACGTATCTTATTCCACATATTAATAAAACACGAATTGGGTTATGACTGCAAGAGAGAATTCTTCCAAACAAAACTCAATTTCGCGACAAAGATTACAAATATTAATTTAAGTATTTTATTTTTTTATACGAAATATAAAAAATCAAATACAAATAGATCAGTTAAGTAAACAGTAACGGAACGAATGTGAATTCAGCTAAAAATTTTGTTTTATTTGTATACAATATACAGTAAAAAACAAAATTCTGCTAAAATATAAATACAAAATACAACAAAAATACAACACTTTCAAAAAATCGACAATGCCGATCTTTGTGGAGTTTGGCTACCCTGTCATTTCGTTAGACCCTAAGCGGTCCAAAAACTCAAAGAGCAACAAAGGCTTAAGTGTGATCAAGTGCATTTAAAATAAAAGTTTTAGTTTTATTAAGTGAATCTGACAGGTCAAAGACAGAATACAGGCTATTAAAATCGCTACAAATACAACGAAAAGGTTCATTCTGCGCGTAATTAGAGCGGCACATACTTAATATCAAAGGAATGAAAGATCTGGAACGACGGGTTGGGATATTAAAATCAATTTCTTGAAGCAAAAATGTAGAATTCAGAGAGCCATTTATCAATTTAATCAAAAATGTTACATTAAGCATCGTTCTTCTATTTTTTCGAGTAGGGATGTCCAAGAGTTTTAAACGATTTTCGTATGGAGGTAGGTTCTGATTCGGATTCCAGCGAAGGTTTCTTAAAGCAAATAATAAAAATTGTTTTTGAACCGATTCAATTCTATCAGAGTGGCAGTTGTATTGTGGATTCCACAAGACTGATGCATATTCCAAAATTGGTCTTACAAGTGATATGTAAAGACTTTTGGTAACGAATGGGTCATTAAATTCTTTTGACCATCTTTTAATGAAACCTAGAACACCCCTCGCCTTATTCACACATAAGTCAATATGTAGATGAAAGCGAAGTTTTGGATCCATAGTAACACTCTTTCAATAGAGGCATTAAATATATTTGAAAGTGGAATGTATAAATTTTCTGCACAAACTTTCAAAATACAGCTAGGAATATTATCTGGACCAGTACTATATGAATATTTCAACGATTTTAGGTGTTGTAAGACATCATCAGATTCTATAACAGGATTGAGAATGGAATTATAAGTGGGGATGTTATATGGATACGATGTGTTGCCATAAGTATTATCAGAATATGTCGTTTTGAAGAAGTCAGCAAACATATTTGAAATCTCAGTAGGATTGTTGGACTCACGATCATTCCATTTCATTGTAGTTGGAAAACCAGTGTTTTTCCTTTTTGAATTTACAAAGTTATAAAAAGTTTTAGAATCGTATTTCATTTTGGATTTCAAATCGTTCAAATATTCATCATAGCATTTTTTATTAAGTACTTGATATTTATGTCTCAGAAGCGAATATTTAGAATAATCTTGAAGGTTTAAAGTTCTTTTATATGTTTTAAATGCCCGAGTTTTCGAAGTTTTTAGTTTCCTCAATTCTTTTGTAAACCATACAGCACCAAGTTCATTCGAATTCTTTTTAATGTTCTTTGGAACACATATCTCGAAGATTTTGCTGAGCGTACAATTGAAAATTGATACACAGTCGTCAACATCTTCAAAGTTCATGTCCCAACTAGTTTCAGATAAGAGTTGGTTCATTTTAACAAAATTTGTATTCTTGAAGCAAAAAAATGACTTCAACGGTGTAGAAACTGGTTCTAAGTTGTTTTGAACAAATTCGAAAGATAATTCAAGTGTTGGGTGATGGTTATCTTCTGGACATGCAAAAGCATCACAGCGTTGCACTGAAAACTTCGAAGAGTCATCAACATAAATTAAATCCAAAATTCTACTATTCTTATTTTCAATGCCGTTTACTTGTTGTAAACTCATATCTGAAAATGAATCCAGAAAGTCATTTAAACAGTCACGAGAAGAATACGGAAGAAACTGGTTTGAATCGCCACAAAAATTCCAAGATATATTCGGTAAATTAAAGTCTCCAAAAACAACAATGGAATCGGCAGATTTAACATTTGAGTAAACCAATGATATAAGCGACACATGTCTTAGATAAACGGTAATATCGGAATTCGGTGGGATATACGAGCAAGTAACGAAAATATCGATACTAAAAACTCGAATTCGTACACAAATAAATTCCAAGTCAGAGACATCTGAAAGTATGATTTCCTCAGATGAAAAAAGGTTTTTTACTGCAATGAGGACTCCACCACCAGTCCTGCATTTACAATCCCTCCGAAAAATTTGATACCCAGCACACAGAATTTCTGAATCAAAAATATTTGGTTTAAGCCAAGTTTCGGTAAATACCAAGACATTATGACTACAATCGAAACTTTTAATATAAATATCGTTCAACTTTATATTTAGCCCTCGAACATTTTGGTACAGAAGACAAACAACATTATTCGGGATTTTATTTAGTTTTTTTGATTAGAATTTAATTTTCTTTGAGGAAGTTGAACTGGATTTACTAGATTTGATTTTTCTTTAAAAACAAATTCACGAACTAAAGTTTTATCCGGTGAAAAATTTTTATTAACAATCTCATCAAACAATTCTGCAGGAACAGATAATTTGAAAGATGAAATGTTTCTAGCGTATGAAAAGTTGAATTTAAAAGCATTTATATTATTACCGGTTTTATTGAGTTTAGAATCAATATAAAATATAATATCTTCAGTTAATGTGTCTGGTGCAAATCTGGACACGAAAATAGATTTTTAGGTTGCACAACAACAAGCCTTTTTGGGGTTCTCGTTTCTGGTACTTCCCGCGAACAGTCCTTTGGAGAAATAATATTTATGGAAGGACAAACATTTTTATCAATATTTGAGATTCCATTCATATTTTTCTCAGGAGCGTCATCTACCCTCGATTCCAAAACCGCAGGATCAGGAGAATAAAATTTAACTGGTGAAGCAAACATATCGGAAAAGGATGGAGTTGTCGGAGTTGAAATTGGCTTTGGGGCAGGTGGTAAAAGCCCAACGGAAGTATTTTGTTTCGGAGCTGTTTCATCCAAACATTTATACTTCTGAAAGTTTATTTCGTACTCCTTCAGTTTAGACTGGTTAGCTGCTAAGTCCTTTGATACATCATTAAATCCCTTTCGGACTTGACGTACCAATTTACAGATGTCCAGCTCTGTATCGCGGCAATCTTCGCAGGACCAACGAAGACCTTTTTTACCCTCGATCAGATCGACTACTCTACCAGTAAGGGATGCACATTTGACGTGATAAAAGCTATCGCATAGCCAACAAGAGACCATGCGTTCGTTATCGACTTTAATGGCACACTTACGGAAAGAGCAAATCATATTTAAATTTATAAAAAATAAAAAACAGAAAGTGTAAAAAAGTGTAAATTGTAACGAGACAAAATGTTGACTGGGAAAAGGTACTTTCAAATTATATTAAAACAAGTGCCTCAAAGTATGCTCTGAAAATATGATCAGTCTGAGAATGTGGAATCTATATAAAGCTGGTGACACAAGAAATGTCAAAGTGGACAGTATAAGCAAAAACAAAAAAAAATTTGCAATTTTTGTTGTTGTGATACTTAGCTGACAGGAATTCACGGAAATATAGCACAAAACTTTGTTATTTGCACAAAACTTATTGCACTTAGCCAGAAATTAATTTATTTAAAAGGTTTTCAAAATAATTAACACGGTATAACTATTTAAAAATATTTATTCAAATCGCAGCAAAAAATTCACTTATGAACAAGTTGAACAGGGTTGCCAATTGCTGCAGTATTTTCGAATACTGTTGCTTACATTGATACAGGAAGCACAAAATTAATTTTTGAAATACTTTGCTTACTGTAAAGCATTTTAGAAAATACCTTGAGCACAGTTTACCGCGTCAAAGTATTCGTGTCACAATACAGTCAAATTGCTCCCTTTTCATTGCTTTGAATACTTTCTTTGCTTTAAATTGTTTTGTATGGAAAAACAGGAAAACAAATAAAAAGAAACCAAAAAATGATAGAAAATTTTTATTCTATTAATAAATAAAATTAAAAAGAAAAAACCAAAATAGGAATTACCATAAAAAAAAAACGTTAAAATTAAAAAAATTAAAAAGAAAAAACTGAAAATGGCCTTCAGAGAATTCGTTGGCGAGGTTTAAGGGTCTGATATATAAGTAACTTTTATTTCAATAGTCTTTAACTTTACAAAAACCACGAAATTTTGTTCTTAGCTCTTTCCCCCTCCCCAATTTTTGTACGTTTCTCTTCAATTAATAAAATTTAGACTTAAACTTGCATGCGTAATCTTGTAAAAGTGATTTGTGACATTTCATCAGCCAGCCAATTCTACAAGTGGTAAAAGTTTGTTTGTGATCTTTTGAATGCATAAATGCATGTGCGATTTACGGAAAATATCGGGACAAAGGTTGCAAAAGTCAGGGGCCGAATTACGGCATTCGTGATCGAGCAACTTTTATCAAAATTTGTGTTCCAAACCAAATTTTTAATATTTAATAATGGAAATTGAAACACAAATTTCGATACGAGTTGCTCGTTCACGAATGCCGTAATTCGGCCCCAGTATTTCTTTCAATCGTTGACTTGGACCAAATTGTATACGCACAAAGTAATATCGACATGAATACGGCACGAATACTTTGACGCGGTAAACTGTGCTCAAGGTATTTTCTGAAATGCTTTACAGTAAGTATTTCAAAAATAAATTCGTTGCTCACTGTCAAAGCAAAGTATTCAAAGCCGGATTTTTTGCTTTTGCTCCCTTTGCTTTTAAACCCTGAGTATGGGTATATTCACTTTGATCTGTTGTTGTAATCGGTCGACCTCATCCCTCCCATATAAGTGAAAATCGTGTTTTGTAAAATATGTAACCTAACCCCGTTAAAATAGTTCCAAACTTGGTCGCTGGTTTCGAATTGGATGTCGAAATTTTAAAATTCAAGATAGCGGATACAATATGGCCTAGCAGGTGTAGGGTATATTTAAGTCGGCTTTGACCGACGGAAACTTCTTCACTTGTTTTAAATGCACTGCTGAGAAATGCCGATTTAAATACACAAGTGCTGGGAAAGAGCGCAATGAAAAAATACTTGGTAATTGCAAAAAATTATAAATTGTTTCGAAAAAGCAAGAAGTTGTATTAATGAGACGAGAAAGCAAATAAGACAATTAAAAACAATAGGAAAATTCTGAAAACCATAGTAGTCCAACAAAAATAAAATTTTCACTTTTTTAGATGGTCTACTTTTAATTTAATAAATTGGAAATGGAAAAAAATATATTTTCTAATAGCTAAAAAACTGAACAACTTTTTTAAAATGTGATAAGTGCTTGTTAACATAATTTCGAAATTCAGATTTTGGCAATTAGACCATCTTCACTTTCCACGCATCATTTGTAAATAAGAAAGAACAAATCTAAATTTCTCTGTCCTCTTTCCAGTCGCAAGCGTCAATGAAGTGAGACTCTCACTGTGAGAGTATTCATATGATACTCGCACTACCTGCGAACTGAATATTAACTCTTTCTGTATTTTTGTACGACTTTCCAAATACTTGAAAGTTTTTTTCCATATAGTTGCAATGCAATTCTACCACGACAGTTCTACTCGTGTCTGCAACGATGAAATTGAAGTAAGCGATTGCAATTCAACAGTCAACAAATTATTTAATACATTTTTTTTCAATTACTTTTTAAATTACTTTGAGGAATCGTAAATTGAATTGGTAGCAAAAAATATATTTTTCAATTCTTTTCAATGGAATTGCAAAAAAATTGATTACATTTTCAATTCCTTTCATAGGAATTGAAAAAAGAATTACATTACTACCAAAAAAGTTAATTGCATTTACAAAATACAATTCCTTGTAATGGAATTAAAAAACAAACAATAACTTTTGAAATTACTTCTAAGGAATTGAAAAAGTAATCGATTCCTTTGCTGTGAACGGAAGGAATTGATTACTAATTACAATTCCTTGTAATTTTTAATTGAGCGTAATTTAATTCCTAAAGGTATCATTACGACCCAGCTCTGATCCACGGATTTTGTTGTCTAAACTCCAAATGTTTGGTATACCAGACTCTGTTTTGAAATTTTTTCAAAGTTTTATTTTAAATCGTAAATTGTTTGTTAAAATCGGTAGTACTCTTTCTGAAACAGCGATTGATGCATACTCTGGAATTCCACAAGTTAGGGGTGCCAGACGTACTGTTTTAAACAGTACATGTACTGTTTTTATTATTTTTTTTAAATATTTTTTTGTTTTTTTGTATAGACAAACAAATTTTGGTAAAACCTTTTTCTGAAATCGTACAAAAAGAAAAACCATTTGAAGAGTTTACAAAAAGGGGTACATTTCCGAACATTGAGAAAGTATACAACTTCATTTTTTTCATAGTGCATTCAAATGTCCCCACTGAATGAATATTCAGTCTCATATTTTCATTTAAAAAAATAATAAAAAATCTTTGCAAAAGAAAGTTTAGTAATAAAAATGTTCTCCATATTTTGAGAATTTTTTCAAAACTTGAATTTCGGCCAAAAATTACAAAATGACAAGAAATTTTAAAATTTTCATACACATTTACCAAAAACCCATTTTTGTAGAAAAATTCTCAAAATTCATGGAAGGCATTGGTTTGATGTTTTCAACGATACCAATATCTACATAATAAAGTTGGAGGAAAATATAAGTATATATATACATTTATGGTATACGATTTGAAGTGACACGCACTGTGAAAAAAAATTAAGAGAAAACATACAAACATTTTATTTCGACTGGCATATGCAGAGAAAGCGAGAAAATAGTGTCATTTTTGAGTGCTTTGGACAAAAAATATTCCCAAAGCGCAAATGTTGAAAAAAATGGCTGCCCAGGGTAAATGAAAATATTAACAGTATTTTCAGACGGCATTTTCTCGTTTTTATATGATTTTGTTTACTTGTTTTTTATTAAAATGTGCTTAACTGAATGAAAAGACACAAAATAACTGAGCAAAAATGCCAGACTTTTTTCCATTCTCTTGGACCAAAGTTTCTCGTTGCCGGCGACTTCAACGCCAAACATACATATTGGGGCTCTCGCCTAATATCACCAAAGGGCAGGCTCGTGTTGAACACCATCAACAGACTGGCCTTGACGTAGTCTCCTCTGGCACGCCAACTTATTGGCCAACTGACAGTCGAAAAACTCCCGACGTCATTGACTTTGCAGTATTTAAAACTGTAAAAAAGAGCCAATTGAATATAGAATCTTCTCTAGATCTCTCATCAGACCACACGCCTACTATTATCACAATTAAGTACATCCCAAGCTTTGAGGTCAACCCACCAGATAAATTGACCAGTAAACTCAAATATCGGCAGTGCATAAGCTCCCACATTACCCCTAATGTGTCACTAAAAACCAAAGATGAAATGAACACAGCTGTAAGTAATTTCACACTCTTGCTTTCCCAAGCAGCTACAGCGGCCACTCCCGCCTCAATCCCAAACAGCTCAACTCGCAGCTATACAAAATGTACTCCAAAACATATAGAACAGCTTCTAAAAAATAAGAGAAAAATACGCCGAGAATTTGAAAATCACAGATCGCCTACTTTGAAAAAACAGTTAAAAGAAATCACACAAAAGCTACAAAGACTAAGTGGAAATCCGAAAGAGACTTTCAACAACTCGTTGAACATCTTGCACCCACAAAATCAACAAATTACTCTCTCTGGGGAACTGCTAAAAATATGAAAAAACCGGTACTGGCTGAACCTCCCATACGGCTGCCAAACGGAAACTGAACCAAAAGCGATGCCGAAAAGGGTGCAGCTTCTGCCAACCATCTAAAAAACGTGTTCACCAGAAACGCGACCAGTGGTGATATCCCATTACCAACATTAATCCCGCACAATATATCTAGTATAGTCGCGATTAAGAAAAAGGAACTTATGGAGGCAATACACAACTGCTTGGATCCAAAGAAAGCAGCAGGAGCGGATTTAATGACGCCCACAATGATAAAAGAACTGCCAACGATTGCAATAACCCATTTATTGTACATATTTAAGGCGATTCTCAGAACATGTCACTATCCAGACAACTGGAAACTTTCTCAAGTTACAATGATTCCCAAACCTGAAAAGATCCCAGTAATGTGACATCATACCGGCCTATAAGTTTGCTCTCTTTAATATCGAAACTCTTCGAAAAACTCCTAGTAAAATTGATTTTACCCAAAATACTAGATAAAAAAGTGAGTCCCGATCACAAATTCGGCTTTCGAGAAAAGCATGGCTCTATAGAGCAAGTGCATCGCATTGTCGACTCAATTAACCCATTAATGACGAGAGCGAAATAATAGGAATTTTTTCAAGATTTTTTCAGGATTACCTAGAAAAGACCTAAGAAACGAATTGCAAACTTTTTTTTTTTGGACCACTTGCTCTTTACCTAATTTAAGATATTATTGTTTATAACTATTTTTTTTTTATTTTTGAATGTTTGGCAATGTGTAAACATTTATTTTGTAAAAAAAATTTAAATCAACCATTTTTTTTAATTTTAAAATTTTTTTCAAAATAATTTTTGATTGGAAAAGTTTTGATTGGAAAAGATTCTTCAGCAAAGTAGTTTGTTTTTGAAAAACACACATTTTTGCATACAAAAAAAAAACTTTATAGAACACAGGAAAAAAGTTAGAAAAGTAGGTCAGTTTTTAACTATGATTTTCTTGATAAGTGTCCTGGAGCCACTCCGCCATTGTATATAATATGTATAATTCCGTATACCAATAATACTGCTCAGGTTTTCAATAACATTAGAAATTCGAGGTCATATTCCACAGATTAGTGATATTTGTTCAAATATTTTTTTAATTGAATATACCAGGGTTGGCAACCGAATCGAATAAAGGTTTCGGTTTCGGTTTTACTCCCACTTGCCAATCGGTTTTGGTTATCGGTTTCGCTCCTTGATTTTGAAAAGGTTTCGGTTGGTTGGATCTATTGAAAAGGTTTCGGTTTAGGTTTTAAAAGGTTTCTAGATGGCCCAATATTAGGAAATTTTATTTCAATTCAATATAAATCAAGGGTGCTGAATCTAACTACATTTACCGAATTTCCTTATCTAATCGCATTTTCAAACAAATTTCTGCTTAAATTTTTAGTTTTTATACCCTACACAACGTTTGAAACGTCCATAAAGACGCATGTCCGGTATGGATAAGTATATATATTCATGATCAGCATCGAAAACAGATTTAGCCACATCCCCGTCTTTCTGTCACCATACAGGCTGGAATGTTTTTTTTTTTGAGACATCGATGTGAAACTTTGGGTTTACGTTTTTATCTCCGAATTGAGATCAAGTTCGAGAATCAGCTAAATCGGACGAAAAAGGCTGCCATATAAAACTACGAAAAAATAGCGAAAATTTTCCAAGTCTTTTCAAAAACCATAAAAATGCCTGCGCACACAGAGGCGTTATTCATGCCGCAGGCGGTTTCGAAATTAATTTTGTCAGAAATAATTGTATTTTTGAAAATATAGCGTTTTTTATACAGCCTGTTTCCATAGCAATACAATAAATAACAAACACAAAAAGCCAGTTTCAAAACCAATTCGAATCAGTTTGAAAATAAACCTTTTGACTGTTTCCATAGTAGTCTAATAAATAACAAACAAAATAGTCCTTTTCAGAACCATTTCAGTCAGACTTTTTGATTGTTTCCATATCAATATAATAAAAAACAAACAAAATCTACTGCGGTGAAATCGCTGCCTGTGTGAGGCACTTTGCGTTTTCGAAGCTAGATTTTTTAAATATGGAAATGGTTCTGAAATTATATAGCGAATATTGCCTCTGTGTGCGCTTCCTTATAAAAAGATTTATTGAATATTTAAAAAAATATTTCCTATATTTTAAAAATATATGAAATAAATAAATGAAATACGATGAATTTTCTCTTAGGAAAAAAAAACTTCAAGTCAATTTTGTTTACGAAAACCTTTTGAAAACCGATTAAAAACCCTTTTCAATTGGTTTTGGTTGAACCTATTCAATCGGTTACGACGAATCGGTTTCGGTTTAGGTTTCGCTCCCTAAAATGAATCGGTTTCATTCGGTTTCGGTTTCGGTTACGGTTTCGGTTGCCAACCCTGGAATATACCGTGGAACGCTTTATGGTAACACTCGTCGTGAATGGGTTAAAAACACGTTTGAAAACAAACAGTACTGCTCCGCTGTTTTCCTTGATATCACGCAGGCCTTTGATAAAGTCTGGCATGCAGTCTACAAACTACAGCATATTCTTCCCGCTAATATGCATTGCCTACTCAAAAACTATCTCACGAATAGAAAATTTGTAGTAAAATATAAAAGCTTTGTCTCCCGAAAATACGAAACAGACATGGCAACTCTATACGTGCAGAAACACTTGGACACTCTAAGTAGTTGGCTATCTCGATGGAAAATCAAGGTCAATGAATCCAAAAGCTGTCACTTAACCTTCACCCTAAGAAGGGATACGTGCCCTGCTCTGTTAATAAACGGCCAAGCTGTTCCTGTAAGCACCGAAACCAAATACATTGGTATGCACCTCGATCGCTGACTCACATGCAACAAGCACATTCAATCAAAAATCACTCAGATTAAATTAAAACAATTGGAATTAAATTGGCTAATCTCAAAAGTGTCAAAACTAAATCTCACATACAAAGTCCAGATATACAAAAGTATAATAAAACCCAGATGGACATATGGAATTGAACTCTGGGGTACAGCCTCTCCTTCCAATGTGGAAAAACTCCAGAGAGCCCAATCAAAAATCCTGCGACAAATTACCAGAGTTCCTTGGTATATACGAAACGCAAACATTCTCAGAGATTTGGATATGCCTGCAGTAAAAGACGAAATTCCGAAACTTACCTCGAAGTACAAGCAGAAGCTCATGTTTCACCCAAACATTCCAGCTAGAAACTTACTAAGACCGCTGAATCCCTCACGTCTTAAACGAAACTAGTATATTCTCCAAATACTAGCTACGACAAATACGCATTGCCTTACTCAATGGATATATGGCAATCAAAAAGAAAAAATCCTAATTAGTTTTAAGCTGAATTTATAAAATTAAGCTGAATTATTCCAATCTATTGAAAAATCATTGTTAGACCTAAGTTATCGTTAGGTGATCTGAGTGAATAAATATTATTAGAAAAAAAAAAAGCTGAATGAAAAAAAACTGTTTTTTTCCAATTGTACTGTTTTTTTAAACTAAATTATCTGTTTTTCCCTATTTAAAATCTGGCAACCCTAACCACAAGGTACGCATTGTACGCCTTGCTCTTTTTAATTTTTATAAATGACTAGCTTATACCCACAGCTTCGCTCGCAATAATTTTGTAATTTCATGTTAACGTAGAAATGTTATATGTATTATTTAAGCAGCTGACATAAAAATAGATTTTGCAAGTCATCCCTCTGCCCATTCACCATTCACCTCCCAGCACCAAATCCAAAATTTCAGCGAAATCCCTTGAATTGGACCCGAGTTACAGAGCTTTTAAAATTTTAGGGCGTGGCAGTGGCCGGATCTTAAATGCCCATAGTCAACCCTCAGCCCATTCACCACCCAGCTCCAAATCCAAAACTTCAGCGAAATCCCTTGAATAGGACCCGAGTTACAAAACCTTAAAAATTTAAGGACGTGTCAGTAGGCGGATCTTAAATTTCCATAGTCAACCCTCAGCCCATTCACCTCCCAGCACCAAATCCAAAATTTCAGTGATATCCCTTGAATAGGACCCGAGTTACAGAGCTTTAAAAATTTTAAGTCGTGGCAGTGGGCGGAACTTAAATTTCAATAGTCAACCCTCTGCCCATCCACCTCCCAGCACCAAATCCAAAATTTCACCGAAATCCCTTGAATTGGAACCGAGCTACAGAGCTTTTAAAATTTTAGGGCGTGGCAGTTGGCGGATCTTAAATGCCCATAGTCAACCCTCAGCCCATTTACCACCCAGCTCCAAATTCAAAATTTCAGCGAAATCCCTTGAATAGGACCCGAGTTACAGAGCTTTAAGGCGTGGCAGTGGGCGGACTGCAAATTTTCAGACTCAACATGTTACCCATTCATAACCCAAAACCACATAAAAAATTTCAACAAAATCGGTAAAACACTTCACTTTAAAATAATATTTGCCACGACCACCTTGAACGCCCAAATGGCATATAGCCTATGATGAGGTCAATGAAATTACCTACATTTTGATATGTGTTTCATTAAACTCGGTCAAGTGTTTCTTGAGTTATAAGGGAACAAACATACATACATACATACATACATACAAACCTACAATCAAACTCACAAAGAATTTTATATAAGTAAGAGATTTACCAAAAATTTTCCAATATTCCAAATGTCTAATGTTTGCTGACGATGTCAAACTGTTTTTAAATGTGAAAAATATCTCTGATTGTATTAAACTTCAGACAGATTTGATATATTTTCAAAATTGGTGTATACTAAACAATCTTAAGTCGAACATAAGTAAGTGTTGCGTTGTACCATTCTCTAATTGTGTTGATCGTTTTATATTTGACTATTCAATAAACAGTTGTGAACTGAGTCGTAAAGGTAAAATCAAAGATTTAGGAGTAATTTTTGATTATAATATGAATTTTAAAAGTCATTTTGATTATATCATTTCGAGGTCATATTCCATGTTAGGTTTTGTAAAACGAAATACTCAAATCTTTAAAGACCCTACAACGGTGAAAGCTCTATATGTTTCACTTGTTCGCAGTGGTACCGAATATTGTTCATTAATTTGGAATCCGTTTTATGCCGTGGACTCTAACCGCATTGAGTCCAGAGAGTTTTTACAAGATATGTATTATATAAGATGCAATGTATTATATAAGATCCATCATACGCTGGCCGCAGAAAATTACTTGGATTGCAATCTTTAAAAGATAGGCGTTCTTATTCTTCACTGCTTTTTGATTATAATATTCTTTCTAATAAAATAAAATGTATGTACCAATTAGAAAATAGCACTATGCGACAAAAAAATGTTTGAGTCGTATTTTTTGCATATTCGGATTCTACTAGTCATAATTAGTGATACACTAAAAGGGTTTGTCAAAATTTGTATCCTATCATACTTTTTTCACGATTTTGGTCTTAAAAAAATGACGTTTTTGTCAACTTTGCAGTGTTTTAAATCTTGCTTTTTCCTTACACATATTTTAACGAATCCACAAAGGAGCTACGAGAATCAGTTGTTAACCGCATCGCTATCTCAATTTTCGTAACTGTCTGTAATGCCATATAATTTTTTGTGTTTGGAAAATTTGATAGGCTGGTAACTTTTACAAAACCTTTTAGTAAGGGAGTTCACAAGTAATCATAAAGTCATATTGTCATATAATCATATTTGAAAAAATACGATAGTTGTGAGCGCACTCATTTCAAAATAAACTCTCTTACATTACAAATGTCGAACCTAACCTAATTCGTTGGTCCCGGGGTGCACGCCACCAATCGTAATGCCATATAATTTTTTGTGTTTGGAAAATTTGATAGGCTGGTAACTTTTACAAAACCTTTTAGTAAGGGAGTTCACAAGTAATCATAAAGTCATATTGTCATATAATCATATTTGAAAAAATACGATAGTTGTGAGCGCACTCATTTCAAAATAAACTCTCTTACATTACAAATGTCGAACCTAACCTAATTCGTTGGCCCCGGGGTGCACGCCACCAATCGCGGATGTGGTGATGCAACCCAAATCAACAGTCGGAAGTAATTCTGTGGTTCACGCAGTCGCGCATGTTTAATGCATTCAAAATGCTTTCAAAATCCTCTGGGCCCGGCATTCGTGTGCCCGGTGGTGATAGTGGCCATCTGGCCAAAGTTGATAGTCGGAAGAGTTTTGGTGGTCTCCACGATCTTTGTTGCAATATTTTCGGCAAGTCGCTCACGTTTTATGCATTAAAAATAGTCCAAAGTCCAATTTTCACAAATTCCTGCAAATTTTGTGGCAACATCTTTAAAATGAGAGGAATAGTGAGTATGAGAGTCGAAAAACACAGCTTGCTGAGTTGTATTGGTCGTAAAATTTTTTTAATGAAAAAAGCAACAACATTTTTATGACTATTGTATATTTATACAACAATATGTCTTTATGACCAATATGAGACCTTTGTGAACTCCCTTAGTGTAACACTAATTATGACTAGTAGAATCCGAAAATACAAAAAAAAACTTAATCATTTTTTGTCGCAAAGTGCAATATTAAAAACATTGCATAAAATAAAAATGCATTTGAGATGACTTAACTTGATATTTCTGGCAAAGTAAGGTTGGAATGTGATTTCTTAGAATCAAGAAGAATAGACATTCAAACAAACATTTTCCAACATTTATTGAAGATAACAGTGAAAAACGGAAAAAAATCAGGAAACAAATTAATGTTTGGGTCATTTAATTGAAAAGAAAGTTTTGATACCGTTGTGTTCTTTTTGATACGTTCTATTAGAATCAATCGAAAAAACCAGCCAAAAAACATTTTTCCAAATTTTGTCGCATAGTGTAATTACGCTTCAATTACGCTTCTAATTACGCTTCAAAAGAGCCTATTGCAAGGTGTATTCGTTTGTGTAATAGTTTCTCATCTGTGTTAAATTTCAATGTTAGTTTATATCGTTTTCGATTAAATTTGTTTGTTATTTTAATTTAGTTGTAAGTTTTGTAATAGTCCGCAAGATTTTTAAATCTAATATAAAGCTAATATAATTTATAAAATGGAGACGAATCCAGCATATGTAAAAAAATATATGTCGGAACGACAAAATCTTAATGTCGGAACGACAAAATCTTAATTAGCCGCACTACAAAACAAGAAAAGGAGCAATAAAACAGCATTAGAGCCCACTGTGTGTTTACTGGACACCGAATTTGAAGAACGCGCAAATATTACAACAAGAAAAAAATTTCAAAAAACGATACACAATTGAAATGTTACATATTATAAACACTCCGACGGAAAAACGAAATAATTACAAAACGGACACAGAAAAATGCGCGCATATTTACAAAACACATAATTAGAAAACATAACAAGAAAACCTAAACAGAACATGCATTTAGTATTAGCTTGACACTCACAACAAGTGGACTGATATTCAATACTCGTAAGATATTTTGGAAATTGTTAGTTAGTTAAATTGTTTCGGTGTTTTAATATTGTTATTATTGTTTATTGTTATAATCTTAGATTTTTCCTGAAGACAAACACCAAAAGGGTCCGAAATATTGAAAATAAAAATTAAAATATTTCAAAACATAAAAAGGGTTTTTAAAAAAATATTTAGTGGAAGCAGGACCCAGAGCCCGAACAAGTAACCAAAAGCATCATACACAATTAAGGTCGAAAAAATACAATATCTTACAAATAATAATAAATAATAAACGAATATAATACAAATTTGGCGGACATTTTGTATGAGGCGTGGTTCTTATCCGATGTTACCCATTTTCAATACCGTCAACCCTTCGCCAATAAAAGAGGAATGACAAAATTTGGTCTATCTGTCCGTCCGACCGTCCGTCCATCCATGTTCAGCGTGCATTAATTACACTGGTCTGCAGTACTTTTGTTAAATGATAAAACTTGGTTGATTCTTATGTATTTTGCCACGCTGAATCCGAAAATAACCATGGAATTTTTCCAGCACGCATCATTTACCGCAAACGCCAAAAATGCCCTTTTTGTGGTTTTCATACTGTAAATTTAAAATAGATACATTGATTCTAAAAAATTTTAAAGATTTTTAAAGAAAATTGTCAGTTTTACATCGTGGCAATATACATAAGAATTTGTCCATCAAGTCCATTTAACACACAAAAAGTTCAGTTTTGTCGACTAGTTTTGTTTAAGTTCAACCTTTAAATCTCGTGAGCTTTTTGTTGGGCCAATCTGTTGGACTGTGAAATATACAAAAATTACGTGCTGGAGAAATGCTGAGGACGCCATCAGCGTAGCTTTGTTATATATCGTAAGATCAACTATCAAACCTTGTGAGCTTTTTTGCCTGTTGTTCAGTGTAATATAAGAGAAACGGCATTATGTATTTAAAAAGAGTGTCATAACATAAATAAAGTATATTTCTTATCGAAATCTCCCCAAAAATGGACCATCTAACAAGTTTTTGTTAACTCAATTTTGTTATTGTTAGTGTATTGAACATATTTAAATTCACTCATAATTTAAAATTTTTCCATCTTTCAGAGCCCATTACAACCATTCCAGGCGGACCTGAGTTGTATATTGATATGGGATCAACTGTTAATTTAACATGCGTCGTAAAGCATTTGCCGGATCCTCCTTTGACTGTGCACTGGACCCATAACAATGAGGTGAGAATATCTCAGTTACTAATACGGTTGTGTAGGTCCGAACATGGTTGTATCCGATATCCTACATAGGCAGTTGGTTCAGTGCTGTCAGATTTTTTTTCCAAAAACCCGTGTTTTATAGTTTTTACTTTAGAAAATAAAAAATATTTTGTTCTGTCTTGAAGCACAGTCATTTTATGTCCATTTTCATGAAAATCAAGTTTTACACATTTTTGCATTCCTGAGAAGAAGATAGGCTATAGTTTGTGGGAATCGTAATGAAAAATTGAAAAAATGAGGAGAAAAAAAACCATTTCCATACAAAAGATAAAAACATTTTACACAAGAAAAAACCAAAAAAAACATACATATAATTATTTAAATAGATCTTGAAACTTTTATATCCAAATCGACTTCTGCAAAAGATTTCGGCCGCCGGAAATTCACAAAATTCCAAACCAATTTAGGGTTCAACGTCGTTAATTAAGAAAAAGTATTCAGCATGCTTTTTTTACACTACACGACATCCAAAATAATTTGAGTTAACCAACATATACTTCTTATGCAAAATAGAACGCTAATTAAAAACTAGAGAGTGGACTATCTTCGGCTATACCGAAGTTGAAATACCCCCACAGTAGGAAGGAGTACCTCGAACATAAAAAAATGTGGTCTCAAGACCCTATTTTGAGCCAATTATAGGTGGTTTTGGAGCCCGGACCATGTCCAAAATCCATTTCTAAAAATTTCCAATTAAATCCACCAAAAAAAAAAATGTATCTCAAGACCCCATTTAGACCCTTATATATGTGGCTTCGGAACCTCGGACCATGTCAAAAATACGTTTCTAAACATTTCCAATCGAATACAACAATAAAAAAGACTTGAACAATTTTTACCTTTTTTTTCGGTGTATGGGAGCCACGCCCAGTTTTTGTCCGATTTGGCTGATTCTCGAACTTGATCTCAGTATTCACAAGAAAAACATGTACCCAAAGTTTCAGTCGATATCTCCAAAACTGCGACCGCTATCGTGCGGACGGACAGACGGACGGACAGACAGACGGACATCGCTAAATCGACTCAGGAGGTGATACTCCTTATGGGCGTTACAAACGTTGTGACAAAGTTAGTATACCCTGCCACAGTGAGTGTGGGGGTATAAAAATAGTAAAATATTATTTGAGATGGATGAACTCTTACATTTGAGACAGAAAATTATTTGTTAGAATGTATCAAGGGGGATGTACGGGTCCGGACCACTCCGAATTGGTTGACCTTAAGAAAATACATGGAGAAAAATACCAAATATATTTTGATATATTTTCCCAGCGGTTCGAACAACAAGCACTACGATAAGAAGAACTTTTTAGGCGCTTTTGTTTTCAAAAACCCAAAAAATCTAATCAAACTGTTTGCTGCTAAAATAAAAACAAAAAGAAAAAATAATTGGAAATTCGAAATAAATTATTACTTGTAAATTTGTAAAATGTATGTAGGTGACGTTCTTTCAGGTCTGGAGTTTACATAAAATTTGCCTAATAAAAAGAATGTTAACGTACGAGTAGCCTCCCAAAAGAGTGGAGACAAGTGGCCATCATAACATTATGATAAAACATTACCTCCCAAGAACATGTAGTGTTCAAATTTCCCGATAGGTAATTCCATATCGACCTGATTATTTTAAGGATTAGGTTAAATATATCTGTAAGGGCAATAGGTAAGCCCAGTCGATAAATAAGTCTCAGGTCTCAGGACGCTATTTTGTCTCATTTATACAGTCAGCGTCAAAAAAGAATGTAGGCAGGCACACTAAGGTGGGTCACGAAAAAAAGTGGAAAAAGTACACCCCTCATTTGAAAACTTACCTCAAAAGAGTTAAATCGTAAAAAATGTTTACATTAGGCAGGCTCAAAAAACAGCCTAAATTGATTTTTCTTCATTTGATGTCCGATCGAGAAACGCGATATATATTTGGAAAGGTATCGACGAGTTCTTCATTTTTCAGGGCTCTTTTTTTATTTTACCGACGATGCCTCTTTCAACTAGAAAATTCAGTTACAAAAATTAAAACATCCTGATTTCAAATTTTTTTTTTACCCTCCCAGAGTTTCATTAACTTTCGGCTTGGAAGTATTAAATCATTAACAAAAAAGTTACAGTGAAAATTGTTAAAAATACATAAAGTAACACCAAAAAAGTATTCGAAATGCAGTTTTTAATAAAATTCAGCACTTTTCAAAATGTCGTATGTCAAACTGGGATCGTTTATCTCTCTGATCCACAACAAATATTAACCACATACTTTTTTTTTTGTTTTTTTTTCCATATTGATTCAATAAGAAAAATAATAGCACTTTTTATAAAAAAAATTCCGAGGCAAATATTTCAAAAAACTGAATTCTTCAAATTCTTATTCTATTTTGTATCAAAACGTTAGCGGTCTTAACACTAAAATTAAAGATCTGTATGTAACTAGTTTTGATTTAGAATATGATATATTAATTTGTACTGAAACGTGGATAAAACCCGTAAAACTAAACACTGAAATTTTATGTAATAAATATTCTGTTTTCCGCAAAGATCGTAATTCAATACTAAATAATACTGCAATTGGAGGTTGTTGTTTGATTACCATTCGATCCACTTATTTTTCAGAAGTAAAGTATCAGTCTTTAAATGTTTTCATTACGTGCTCATACATTCCTCCGAGCTCTACCAGTGAAATTTATTTAAAACACATATCAGTTATTACAGTTATTAACAGACTGAAACCGAATGAACATGTTATTGTTTCGGGTGATTTCAATCAGCCAAGTATTTGTTGGGAAAGTGATATTGATAACCCTTTTAAACTGCTTCCACCATCTAACAATTTAAATGATATTGAGTTCCTTAACTCCCTTGCCTTACAAGGCTTATCACAAATCAACCGAAACCTTAATACAAACAACCTAATTCTCAATTTGGTATTTGTTGATGATTTCTTTAATCTGAATATATCGCGGTCAGCTCCTCTAACGCTGCCTGAAGATGCTCATCATCCCACTTTGTAAATTACAATAACTCTATATTCACAAGTTTCCTTTAATAATACAAAGTCTACAAAAGTCTTTGATTTCATGAAAACCAATTATATAAAACTAAGACAACGTATATCTGAAATAAACTAAAACAAATTGCTGATATCTTCGAACAATTAGTCGAAACGTTTACCAAAAATCTTCATGATTGTTTTGAGTATGCGGTTCCTAAAACGAATCTAAAGGCAACTACCGACCCCTCATGGTTCAACAACGATCTGCGAAAACTGGGAAATTCTAAAACTAAATATTACAGATTCTATAAAAAACATCACAGATTAACTGACTTATCGAAATATACATATCTACGTTATAAATATAATTTTACTTACAATTAAATTATAACAACTATTTAAACAATGTGAGAACATCTTTGAAGCAAGACCCAAAGTCTTTTTGGAATTGGTGAATTTATAGTATTTGAGTATCTCAAAAAACTAAAGATTGGTTTCAGAGGTGTTCCAGATAACATACCATAGTGCATTCTGAAAGAATGTTCTGAATGTTGCATCAATCACTTTATTATTTAAACATTCCCTTTCATGTGGAAACTTTCCAGTTTCCTGGAAATCATCATTTATAATACCACTGCATACTCCGGCAGAAAATCAACTATTACAGACTATCGTGGAATAGCTAAATTAAGTGCAATTGCAAAACTTTTTGAACAAATTATTTGCATTCAAATAAACTCTAGTATCTTCAAATCAATTTCACCTTTTCAACATGGATTCTTACCTGGCAAGTCAACTACAACTAACTTATTAGAATTTTCATCTCATGTAATCGAAAATTTTGAAAAAGGATTGCAAACTGATGTAATTTACACTGATTTTAGCAAAGTTTTTGATGTAGTAAACCATAGATTATTAACTTTGAAACTGTCGAAATTTGGATTTCCGCAAGGATTACTAAATTGGAAAAATTCATATTTATTAGATAGAGAACAACGAGTTATTTTCAAAACATCCAAATATGAATTTAATGTTACATCTGGGGTACCCCAAGGACGTCACCTTGGACCTGTTCTCTTCTTGTTATTTATAAATGATCTACCATCTATCATCAAAAATAGCCATATTTTAATGTATGCAGATGACGTCAAACTTTTCCACTCATTCAATGACAAACGTGAAACAATAACTTTACAGACAATCTGAATCTCAACTTGAAGAAATGCAAACAAATGACTTTTAGAAGAGTGAACCCCATCTTACACACTTATAAAATTGAAAATGAAGAACTTGAAACATTAAATTCTTTTCAAGATCTTGGAATAACTATGGATCCAAAACTTTGTTTCAATATGCATGTGAACAAAACTATTAACAAAAACAATTATGTGCTAGGATTTATTAAACGATGGTCTAAGGAGTTTGATGATCCTTACATCACAAAACTTTTGTATATCTCTCTTGTCCGTCCTATTTTGGAGTACGCATCTATTGTGAACCGTTCAGAGCAGCGTGCAACGATTTCAATAATATCTACCTTGCATCGGGCCGCGCCCGGTGATTTTCCAGTCTATGAATTTCGGAAACTTGTCGAACACTTTAACAGCTCGTTTCAACGCACCAGAAGTCTACGAAAATAAATTGTTCATGAAAAATGGTTTAACAATTCGGTCTGCATTAGGAGGCAACATATTTAAAGTGTTAATAAGAATGCGCCATCTCGCTATTACGATGCCAAAAGCATTCTCAATCACTCGTCGAGCACGTGATACACGCTTTTTGAAGTAGAACTTTTGTTCATCCAGAAGTCTACCCGGGAAGGGCCTCATCAGAAAGCGTTTCAGCGGAAATGCTGCATCTCCAACTAAGTAATAGTTGCAATTAACATTCGAGTTTGGCAGCAATGTTGGTGGTGGTAAATTCAGCTCGCCTGTCAGAAGTTTTTTCCCGAATGATGACTTAGCGAAAATACCACCACCACTTTGGCTTCCGAACGCGCCAATATCTACAGCAGTGAAACAGTAATTGGCATTTCATGCAGCAACAAGTACAACCTCTATAGTTATAATATGAGCCAGTTCTAGGAGGGCAACGAATGTTCACGTGTTTGCCATCTATTGCTGCAACGCAGTTTGGCAAATTCCACAGTTGTTGAAACTGCAATGCGTTTTGCTTCTAATATTCTTCCGATAGTGGAGACAAGTACAGTGGCATCAACGCAGACCAAAGAATATCGCAGGTTTAGAAAATTATGTTGCCTACCGTGCTCATACATTCCTCCGAGCTCTACCAGTGAAATTTATTTAAAACACATATCAGTTATTACAGTTATTAACAGACTGAAACCGAATGAACATGTTATTGTTTCGGGTGATTTCAATCAGCCAAGTATTTGTTGGGAAAGTGATATTGATAACCCTTTTAAACTGCTTCCACCATCTAACAATTTAAATGATATTGAGTTCCTTAACTCCCTTGCCTTACAAGGCTTATCACAAATCAACCGAAACCTTAATACAAACAACCTAATTCTCAATTTGGTATTTGTTGATGATTTCTTTAATCTGAATATATCGCGGTCAGCTCCTCTAACGCTGCCTGAAGATGCTCATCATCCCACTTTGTAAATTACAATAACTCTATATTCACAAGTTTCCTTTAATAATACAAAGTCTACAAAAGTCTTTGATTTCATGAAAACCAATTATATAAAACTAAGACAACGTATATCTGAAATAAACTAAAACAAATTGCTGATATCTTCGAACAATTAGTCGAAACGTTTACCAAAAATCTTCATGATTGTTTTGAGTATGCGGTTCCTAAAACGAATCTAAAGGCAACTACCGACCCCTCATGGTTCAACAACGATCTGCGAAAACTGGGAAATTCTAAAACTAAATATTACAGATTCTATAAAAAACATCACAGATTAACTGACTTATCGAAATATACATATCTACGTTATAAATATAATTTTACTTACAATTAAATTATAACAACTATTTAAACAATGTGAGAACATCTTTGAAGCAAGACCCAAAGTCTTTTTGGAATTGGTGAATTTATAGTATTTGAGTATCTCAAAAAACTAAAGATTGGTTTCAGAGGTGTTCCAGATAACATACCATAGTGCATTCTGAAAGAATGTTCTGAATGTTGCATCAATCACTTTATTATTTAAACATTCCCTTTCATGTGGAAACTTTCCAGTTTCCTGGAAATCATCATTTATAATACCACTGCATACTCCGGCAGAAAATCAACTATTACAGACTATCGTGGAATAGCTAAATTAAGTGCAATTGCAAAACTTTTTGAACAAATTATTTGCATTCAAATAAACTCTAGTATCTTCAAATCAATTTCACCTTTTCAACATGGATTCTTACCTGGCAAGTCAACTACAACTAACTTATTAGAATTTTCATCTCATGTAATCGAAAATTTTGAAAAAGGATTGCAAACTGATGTAATTTACACTGATTTTAGCAAAGTTTTTGATGTAGTAAACCATAGATTATTAACTTTGAAACTGTCGAAATTTGGATTTCCGCAAGGATTACTAAATTGGAAAAATTCATATTTATTAGATAGAGAACAACGAGTTATTTTCAAAACATCCAAATATGAATTTAATGTTACATCTGGGGTACCCCAAGGACGTCACCTTGGACCTGTTCTCTTCTTGTTATTTATAAATGATCTACCATCTATCATCAAAAATAGCCATATTTTAATGTATGCAGATGACGTCAAACTTTTCCACTCATTCAATGACAAACGTGAAACAATAACTTTACAGACAATCTGAATCTCAACTTGAAGAAATGCAAACAAATGACTTTTAGAAGAGTGAACCCCATCTTACACACTTATAAAATTGAAAATGAAGAACTTGAAACATTAAATTCTTTTCAAGATCTTGGAATAACTATGGATCCAAAACTTTGTTTCAATATGCATGTGAACAAAACTATTAACAAAAACAATTATGTGCTAGGATTTATTAAACGATGGTCTAAGGAGTTTGATGATCCTTACATCACAAAACTTTTGTATATCTCTCTTGTCCGTCCTATTTTGGAGTACGCATCTATTGTGAACCGTTCAGAGCAGCGTGCAACGATTTCAATAATATCTACCTTGCATCGGGCCGCGCCCGGTGATTTTCCAGTCTATGAATTTCGGAAACTTGTCGAACACTTTAACAGCTCGTTTCAACGCACCAGAAGTCTACGAAAATAAATTGTTCATGAAAAATGGTTTAACAATTCGGTCTGCATTAGGAGGCAACATATTTAAAGTGTTAATAAGAATGCGCCATCTCGCTATTACGATGCCAAAAGCATTCTCAATCACTCGTCGAGCACGTGATACACGCTTTTTGAAGTAGAACTTTTGTTCATCCAGAAGTCTACCCGGGAAGGGCCTCATCAGAAAGCGTTTCAGCGGAAATGCTGCATCTCCAACTAAGTAATAGTTGCAATTAACATTCGAGTTTGGCAGCAATGTTGGTGGTGGTAAATTCAGCTCGCCTGTCAGAAGTTTTTTCCCGAATGATGACTTAGCGAAAATACCACCACCACTTTGGCTTCCGAACGCGCCAATATCTACAGCAGTGAAACAGTAATTGGCATTTCATGCAGCAACAAGTACAACCTCTATAGTTATAATATGAGCCAGTTCTAGGAGGGCAACGAATGTTCACGTGTTTGCCATCTATTGCTGCAACGCAGTTTGGCAAATTCCACAGTTGTTGAAACTGCAATGCGTTTTGCTTCTAATATTCTTCCGATAGTGGAGACAAGTACAGTGGCATCAACGCAGACCAAAGAATATCGCAGGTTTAGAAAATTATGTTGCCTACCGTTGAGTACCTCATTCAGGCCAGAACTTATCTGGGAACTCCTTGCGAAAGATATCTTGAAACAAGTCAAGAAATAAACAATAATTTCAGGGTGTAGGAATACTTGAACGTGGAAATGCTCCGCTAGAGCCAACATAGCTGAAAGCCCTTTTTGCTTAGCTTAACGTCAATCTTCAGAATTACTTGCGCTTAGCTCTTTTGTAGAAACTAAGGAAACCCCAGGAATTTAGGAAATTTTTTTAAATTTGTAAAAAAACAAAAAAGGGAAAAACGGGATCTTCGGAGCCTTTTGTAGCAAGGGGGACACAGGTAGTGTAATAATGACAATCCCCCCTCAAAGGGGTACGCCTGGCAACCCTTTAACTATGGCAACGTTTAATCCCAATCCCAGGGACAAAAAGGGGAGTGGCAGTCACCAAATTTTACTGCCGCTTAGAGCCAAAATTGAGAACATATGCGGATTTTAAAATTCGAATAGATTTTTTTTGTGTTTTTTAACTATGTTATATTAAAAGACTGCATTCTCAGACTTCGTTTTCAATTTTTTATACCTAAAAGTTGTTCCCAGGAACTGTGTTATTTAGTTGGGAAGCTATGAGAAGAAGAACATTTACACTGCAAAATGAAATGCGTTGTTCATATACACCTGAAGTGTGTAAAATCTTGTAGACACTATTTACACACAAATTTTCGTGTATTTATAAGTAAGAAGTGTTTAAATTTAACACATATAATATGTTTATTTATAGCGCACCATAATGTAATTATAGCTCAAGAGAGCTGCTAAAAATGTGTAATATTAATCGTGTCTAGGTTAGGTTAGGTTAGGTTAAGGTGGCTATCGGCACGCCGATCCATATTCCCTTCCCCTATGCCCCAAACCATTTGGAGTTCAAGATGAACCTATGAAGGCCTGATATACTAGCCGTAGAGAGATCACCTAGACTGTCCAGGAAGAATGACCCCAACTGGGTCCTCCTTGCTCGAGACAGTGCCGGGCAGGAGCAGAGAAGATGCATCACAGTCTCCTCTTCCTCCTCATCCATACATCTCCTACAGAAGTCATTAGCGAAGACCCCAAGCCTTACCGCATGGCGCCCAATCAAACAGTGACCAGTAATCACACCTACCACCTTCGAGATGCTGGCCCTAGGCAGTGCGATGAGTCTCTTAAAACGCTTCAGATCCAACACCGGCCAGATCTATCTTGTTACAAGTGGTTCCAGAAGCCCATCTATTCTTAGTCTTGGCGATGGAATCTAGACGAAGCAGTAGCTTGCACGTGCTGAGCGGGATACCTAGCTTTACCTTATCTGGTAGGAGCTGTATTGTGGTGCCCTGCCTTGCGAGTTCATCAGCTTTGCAGTTCCCTGGAATGTACCTCTGCCCCGGCACCCAGACGAGGTGGATGTTAAACTGCTTAGCCATCTCGTTAATAGATGTGCGACAGTCCGAGGATACCTTTGATGTTAGGAGGACAGATTCCAAGGATTTGATTGCGGCCTGACTGTCTGTGAAAATCGTAATATCCTGAGCAGATATTACGTTCCGCCGCAGCCAGTTCATAACTTATTTTATATCCATCACCTCTGCTTGGAATACACTGCAGTGATCGGGAAGGCAAAATGAGAGACCTACATTAAGTTCGTCAGAGAAGACTCCTCCACCGACTTTGTTGTCGAGTTTGGAACAGTCCGTATAAAAGTGAATTTGATCCCTCTTCCGTGGCCACTGCTCCTCCCAGTCGGACCGGGACGGAATAGTGGTTCGGAAGTCTCTTGTGAAGGAGATTTCGGGAAGAATGTAGTCAGTTGTCCCAGGAATGGATTTATTACCAACTAGAATTGAGGAGTGCCCCTTAGTAGAGTAGCCCCATTGATTTGTGAATCTGAGCCTGACCGCCGCCATAGCAGCCATTTGTTTGGCAAGAAGATCTAAGGGTATCAGATGTTTTAAAATATCTAATGCGTCTGAGGGAGTGGATCTCAACGCCCCACTGATAGATAATGAGGTCATACGCTGGACTTTCGTCAACAACTTTTGATATATGACTTTGTCCAAAGCTGGCCACCATACAAGAATTCTATATAATAAGATAGGCCTGACAATAGCCGTATAGCCAATGAACTACCCGAGGTGACATACCCCACGTTTTCCCAATAGCTTTTTTGCATGAGTAGAGGGCAACTGTGGCCTTCCTAGCTCGTTCGATAATGTTAGGTTTCCAGCTAAATTTCCTATCCAAAGTTAGACCTAAGTATTTGGCTTGATCTAGAAAAGCTAACTGTGTACCATTCAGAGAGGGAGGGTCTATCAGCGGAACTTTGTATTTCCTAGAGAAGAGGACCAATTCGATCTTATGGGGATTGACCCCCAGACCGCAGTCAGAGGTCCAAGTTGAGAACTTTGACAGAGCATGTTGTAACAAATCTCTCAGGGTTGCCAGGAACTTACCTAGCACAGCAATCGCAACATCATCCGCATAGGCTACTACCTTGTACCCCTCCCCTTCCAGTATTAGTAGTAGTTCATTAACCGGAACATTCCATAGAAGAGGAGAGAGGACACCACCCTGAGGTGTGCCTCTACTGAATCTCCTGGCTTCCGCATCGCCCAGCTTTGCATTGACAATCCTGCTCGTGAGTAGCTGAAATATCAATTTTCTGAGTGAAGCATCGACACCTAGATTTGTTAGTGCACAGGTAATAGCTAGGGGGGGTGACATTGTTAAAAGCTCCTTCTGTGTCGAGGAAAGCTACCATGGTGTACTCCTTATTAAAAAGAGATTGTTCAATGGTGCCTACTAAGGAATGTAAAGCTGTTTCCACAGACTCTCCTTTGAAGTAAGCATGTTGCGAAGGCGACAGAAGTTTTCTGTCTATACTAAGACGAAGATGAGTGTCGATGAGTCTCTCTAAAGTTTTCAGAAGAAACGACGACAGACTAATTGGTCCTTAGGACCAGTATGAGATATTTTACCCGCCTTCAGGATAAAACAACCTTTACCTCCTGCCATTTCAAAGGAATGTAGGAGAGTTCAATGTAGCCACAGAGGATCACCTTAAGCCAGGGCATGATGATCTCCAAGGCGTTCTGCATTTCCGCAGGAATAACTCCATCTGGGCCCGGCGATTTGAAGGGCTTGAAGCTATTAATTGCCCAAGTTATTTTGGTTTCAGATATTAATTCATATTCGGGTATCAGGAATGCTCCTCAGATTTGATCTAGAGCATCCTGGGAAGTGAGTGTCTAACAATAAATCGAGAGATTCCTCACTAGAGCTAGTCCAAGAACCATCTGACCTTTTCACATAGCCCGTGGGACATGGATTCGAAGCAAGAACTTTCCGAAGCCTAGACGCCTCAGATGTGTCTTCGATGCTGCCAACGAAGAGTCTCCAAGAGTCGCGCTGAGCTTTCCTTACTACTTTTTTAAAAATCCTGAGACTATATAAAGGTCCCAGTCACAAGCAGCTCTTGACTTCTTTGCCTTGTTGAAGAGCATCCTACACTGAATCCTAAGAGCTTTGACATCCTCAGACCACCATGGTGGTCTGCTCTTGCCCCTTGTTTTACCTGCAGGGCTGGATTTATGGAGGGCTGTGTTTAAGACCGATGTTAAGGTATCCATACTATCAAGAGCCATACAATTCTATCCATACCATCAAGATTTGATTTAGTCAGTTCCTCAATAGGTGGAGAGGGAGGTAGCATTTCCGTAGCATTTCTAAGATTCCTAAAAGGTTTTTGGACTGAGGGGAGGTCGATGATCAGAAATCCGTAACCTTATCATACAGAAAGTCAGAGACAAGTGTTATGTCCAAAACCTCCTGTCTATTGGAAGTAATAAAGGTTGCTTCGTTACCCTTATTACAGATGAGTAGGTTAGTGCATATAATGTAATCAAAAGTGACTCACCCCTTTCGTTAATGTCCGTGCTACCCCAGACAGTGTGGTGTGCGTTGGCATCACATCCGAGTATGAGCCCGCGCCTAAGTCTGCTCGCTTCATCGATCAACCTCCCCAGTAGGCCTGGAGGGAGTGGCCCTTGATGGTCATGGGCCAGATACGCCGAGGTGACCCAGTAGCTGGTTGAAGCCAGCTCCAGGTTTGCCACGACGATGTCTCGATCGCTGTAATTAGAGAGCATACAAATATTAAGACTGCTCTTCGATAGGATACAGGATCTTGGAGTACCTTTATCCAGTGAAGCATGCAGTCTGTAGTTGCTTGCCCTTAGTCCAAGTATACGGTCCCCACAGACCCACTGTTCTTGGATAAGGACAATATCCTCTACTCCTGTAGCCAGGCGAAGAAGAAGTGAGGCCGAAGCTAGTGAAGATTAATCTGCAGTATTCTGAGTATCCTCTAAAATGCAGACTTCTCCACCACAGTATTATTGGCCTCGTCTTCAGTGTCAGAGGAAGCCAGTAGCTCTTCCTCCTGATAAAGGCCAAACATCCCCCCCAACTAGTCTGAATCAGAAGATTCCTCGCCACTGCTAAGACCGTCGGGTACCGTCAAAGCGCAGGTCCCCTCCTCCATGACCACATCAGTCGGTGCGACTGCAGTCGTGGATTCGGTTGGAGCACACTTGTCCTATGTAGCCTCGTCCTTCTTATACACTTTGAGGACTACATTAGTGAAGCCGTAGTTGACTACCCCCTTAGATGCCGATAGGGGACCAAGAGATTCCGTGTTCAGCACCAAAACGGCCTGTCTACGGGGTCCCTTGGAATCTTCCAGCCTTCCAACCTTCCAATTGTAAGTCGGCAGATTTGGGTTCGTGACTTTCAAAATAGTCAGTATTCCCTCGGCATCAGGAGGGTCCACGGGCAACCAGACGTGGGCTCTCGGCCGTGTAGGGATCATGTCCTTATCCACGACTTCGAGACGCGCCCCAGGCCAAACCTCACCCAGCATCGAAGCGTCGGCTTTGAGCAGGGCCACGGCTCGCTCGTCTGCACACGCAAAGAGCTTAACGCGACCCTGGAACCAACCGGCGTCCTCGAAGCTGGGAATCGGTCCAGGATTGCCACTCAGGACCCTCATAAAGACTCCCGAAAGGCTAAACTCAATCCATCTCCATTTTTCAACAGAATATCCCCCATCGTCATTGCTCCTGTCAATGACGGCCATAACGAGACTTCCCTTCGCTACCTCGCTGTAGGACAGCACAGAAGTGTTGTGCGTTTTTGTCCTTTTGGCCATCTTGGGCGACTCCTCCACTGACCGCTGTCTTTTGGAGGTAAGGTCGCCCTTGACAGGAACTCTGTCCTGGGTCTGGGCCAGGATTCCTTTACCCCAGAGAAGATAAGCTATCTGCTTCGCGGTCAGCGTACCTTCAGGAGCCTCTCCGAAGCTGGCCAAAAATTTGGCAGCAGAGCGGCGATCCCGATACGCCAATTTTGAAGGGGCAACACTTTTTGTGGTCGAAGCCCTTTGCCCCCGGGCCCTTGAGGTGATAGGCTCCTCGTCCAACCTCCACAAAACAGACAAAACTGAAGATGCGGAAGCGCCACCGACAGCCTTGTCACACAAAGCTGCAGATGAGGATCCACCTACGACCCGCACTCATAATAAATCCCACGAGTCGCGGAAAAGGGAAGAGTACACCCGCACAGAGATCCGCATTGTGTGGGCAAGGCGCTAACGCACTAAAACGTATTCTGTGTGTAATAATAGCGCAGTTAAACAGCAAAAAAGATGTGTTAATTTAACTGTTTTTGAGAATAAAAGAAAATTATAAAAATTTCATGACACCAGTGTATTTTGCGTCACCTGTGTACTTTCATAAGTGTGTTGTATGCCATTTTTGTGTAAACCTCACTTTTGTGTATACTGTCGATACACATAAAGCGTGTTTTCATTTTTAGTACCATTTTTGCTACACGCTTATGCTGCATAAATATTAAAAACACTTAAAGTGCTTTAAAAAACACACATGCGTGTAAATACAGCATGCCAAAAATTATAACGTGTGTTTATTTTGTTTATCAAAATAAATACACACTTTAAAACATGTGTTGTGTGTAAGATTACATACCAAAAGATAGGTCCACTTTGCAGTGTATTGGCTTGTAATCAGTAACAGAAAACAAACGCGGATACAGTAGCTCGGTTCGTAAATACATCACTTATATAAAAACTATAGAGTGGACTATCTTCGGCTATGCCGAAGCTGAAATACCCGCACACAGTAGGAAGAAGTACCTCGAACATAAAAAAGTGGTCTCAAGACCCCATTTTGAGCCATTTATAGGTGCTTTTGGAGCCCGGACCATGTCCAAAATTCGTTTCTACAAAATTTCAATCAAATCCACCAAAAAAAAAATTTGGTCTCAAGACCCCATTTTGACCCTTATATATGTGGTTTCGGAACCTCGGACCATGTCAAAAATACATTTCTAAACATTTCCAATCGAATACAGCAATAAAAAAAACTTGAAAAATATTGACCTTTTTTCGATTTATGGGAGCCAGTTTTTGTCCGATTTGGCTGATTCTCGAACTTGATCTCAGTATTCACGAGAAAAACGTGTACCCAAAGTTTCAAGTCGATATCTCCAAAACTGCGACCGCTATCGTGCGGACGGACAGACGGTCAGACGGACATCGCTAAATCGACTCAATAGGTGATGCTGATCAAGAATATATATACTTTTCCATACCGGACACAATATTTAATTTATGGTGGTCACGTCCTTCAATGCAGATGGAAGTACCTGTATTGCTTAGACGCAGGATGTTTTAAAATCTGAAACACTAAATAAGGATTTGCTGTTTATAAAAACTCATTTCGGAAGCTTGCCAAATTATATAAAAAGAATAGAAGAATAGAATCTGACAGATTCGATGCATAAAGTTTCTGATGTTGTAGAAAGACTGCACTCAACTCCCGGCACTTTTGGAGTGATCGTAGCTTCGAAAATTGATGATGTGTTTAAACGAAACCCTGCATTAGAAACTGTCTAACAACCGACCGAAATTCCTGACCAGTTTAGGTGTAAATATAAATTTACCCCGATCACCTCATGCGATGTAGAACGATAATTTTCTGCGTATAAGCTTATTTTAACTGATAAACGCCATCAGTATTCTGTAAAAAATTTGGAAAAGACAACTGTCGTCTACTGTTCACAAATTAAATTAATATTATTTTGTATTTAATATTTTATTTAAAAAACAAAAAATAATGAGTAGTACATATGTATACCCTGCATCCTAGTGTCACACCGTTTGTAACGCCCATAAGGAGGCGTGCCCGGTATGGAAAACTATATATATTCTTGATCAGCATCACCTCCTCAGTTGATTAAGCCATGTCCGTCTGACCGTCATATCGCACGATAACTACAGTACGTTTTGAGATATCGACTTGAAACTTTGGCTACCTGTTTTTCTCGTGAATACTGAGATCAAGTTCGAGAATCAGCCAAATCGGATAAAAACTGGGCGTGGCTCCAATACTGTCTCGCAATTCCATTTCAGCACAACATGCAAATTCTCCTTTGCTTTACTCCAGCTCAGAACATAAATGAGCGAAAAATCGATAAAATTAAACAACAAAACTTCAAAGTAGCTCTATCTCTAGAGAGCACAGACAGGCATTGACAGGCATTGACGCTGTTCAATAGTCAGGCATTGAAGCTGTCCAATAGTTATTGAACACATTGTTATTCTATACCAAGCATGTAAGATAGGAAAATGCAATTCAAATGTTCTTATCAACTCGCGCATGTAGCATTGCCATATGGACCCTTCGCGGTCAAAATACTCGTAAATTTGTTATCTCCTAATGTAAGCCTACGGATACCAACACTATATTTGGTATTCTGTTGCGAGCATAACTGATAAAAATCCCACTGTATGTACACAAGAAGACCAACGCTATAGCGTAGTTTTTATCTCTGCTTTTCTTGAGCTGAGAATAGATAATAAGTATATTTGTAGTTTTTAGTGTAACGGATTAGTATAAATATCGCCGTTGAGCAATAATAAAAATAGAACTAAAAATACTATGATACTGGTGGTTGCTTTCTCATCAGGCGCCTACCAATCAGGTACGTAGCCAGGGGGCGGGCTTGAGTGGCTGAAGCCCCCCCCCCCCGAAATGATTTCGATTTTTTTTTACTGAATATCTATTTTTTTTTACTGAATATCCAAAACTTCCTAAGCAGACATCACGTTCACATCCTGGCACTTCATATGTTGAAGAATATTTTATATCTGGCATTGAGGTTTAATTCAAAATATATCATAGGCAAATATCGGTTCTAAAGTCAAAAAAGTTAAAATTTTTAAGTAAAAGTAAAAGAAAATTTAACAAAAGTTTATATTTTAAAATTGTTATTTCACTTATGAAAATAAAAGCTTTCTTCAAAATGAGTGCTCGATTGCCCGATTGGGTTAGTTTGGTTCCTTTTTATATAAAAATTACTTTTATGAAGTTTGGAGCCAATCGGATAAAGTATAAAGTGTCATCAAAATCCGAGCGCTATTTCCAATGTTTTTCATTTTTGTATGGGGAAAAAGAAGTGCATTCCACGCCGACTTTTCTTTATCTGATTGGCTCCAAACTTCACATAAGTCATTTTTATATACCAAGGAACCGGTCCAATGTGCATATATCGCTTATTCCCTGCAATAAAGACACAACTCAAAATTCGGGTTTTTAGAGTTATGAATGCCACTAGGATCCTAAGATATTTATCGGCATGTTGTCAAAAGGCAGAATTCATATATTTAATTTTTTATGTATTTTAACCTTTTTTAAAAACATTCCAAGTGCAGAAATCCATATAAAAAACGGAAATTTTAAATTTCAAATCATGATTTCCCAACAATATGATTTTTTTAGTTGTGGTTTATTGCAGGGAATGAGCGATATATCGAATTGCTAACATTTTCAGATACTTCTTCTTGGTTTTGCTTCACCTAACCATGTTAATAATAATAAAAGGGGATTTGCACTGCGACCGTTGGTCTTTTGTGACCTAACCATGTTAATAAATTCGAAAATCTTCATGAATATCTGGAGGATAAAATATAAATGTCTGAAGTAGGGATTGGAATCCAGGCTTTAATTCAGTTTAGTCTGTTTTATGTCCAATTTGTATATTTTAAGTATGTGGAAAGATGCAGCAGAGATTCTTTTGTAATATGATTTTCGACCACTTGCGAGATATTGGTGATTAATGGCCAATATAATGTTAATTTGTTTTAAAGCTTAAAAATCCACTTTTTATTAAAAAATAATAGAAGCTGCGATTTTTTGTTTATTTTTATTCATTGATTCCTCCACTGTAGTCTTGAAAGTGCTGCTGTATTGCGACGGCACATATTTTCGTACAATAAAATACCAACTCGCGATTTTATTGACAATGATTTTAATAATAGACTGATTGCATTATCCATGATCTCATTTCACTGGGATGTTACGATTGATCCTCCAAAAGGTTATCAATATAATAGCTGGGGCCAAAACTACACACAAAAAAAAAGTCGGTAGATTTAACCGAAAAAGACGGCTAAAAACGCTCCAACCCTTCTTCGTCGGTTAATCTAACCGATGAGAAGTGGTTGATTTACTTTAATGATTTGTTGGTTTACAATTTTTAATTGTAAACATACAGCAAAAATTTGTTTCGATACATATTTTTTTAGTAAGAAAACCATTTAAATTTGTTGGCCTACAATTTTTAATTGTAAACATACAACAAAAATTTGTTTCGATACATATTTTTTTAATAAGTAAACTTTTTTCGATGAATTAATTTTTTTCTTCAATTGAAAACAAACCCCAACAACCAAAAAAAACATATTAAAAACAAAAATATATTTCGAAAATGCAAATAAATATTAGCTTGAGCGCATAACTGACACAAGCACTTATTTTCCAAAAGTAGTATTACAAGCAAAAAACTCTGTTTGGCTCTGCTCAATGACTGTTGTGCCTCTATAAGGCACAACATTCATAACACGATTGGGAATTCTTCTTTCTTTGAATCCCAACGATTCAACCTGAAGATGCGCGAATGGTAAATTGCACAAGTTGGTGAAAATTCAAATTTAACCAACAATTGCTGTAAAAGAACCTAAAATTTCTGTACAACAAAAATTTTTGAATTTTGAAGAGTTTGGTTTTCTTTTCTCGTGCTGTCTAATTAGTTTTGGACAGACGCCTACTTCAAACGAAGAGGTTCTCCTCCTGGAAATACGAAATCCTACAAAATGCAAAAGATTAATCCCAAAAAGTCTATTGAGCTAGGGCAAAACGGATTTGTCATTCTTGCCGAAGCAACGAGTTTAGATCCGATTACGAAAGTTCAAAAACCCCACCAATTTACTTACTTAAACGTCCAAGTTGTCCCTGAAAGCTCCGAAGCAAAGTATCTTGGAATGCACCTCGATCGCCGACTCACATGGCATAAGCACATTCAATCCAAAGTCACCCAGATTAAACTAAAACAATTGGAACAAAATTGGCTAAATCTCACATACAAAGTCCCAATATACAAAAGTATAATAAAACCCATATGGACATATGGAATTGAGCTCTGGGGCACTGACTCTCCCTCGAACGTGGAAAAACTCCAGAGAGTCCAATCTAAAATCCTGAGACAAATTGCCAGAGCCCCTTGGTTTATAAGAAATGCAAACATCCACAATGATTTGAATATCCCTGCAGTAAAAGACGAAATTCCGAAACTTACCTCGAAGTACAAGCAGAAGCTTATGTTTCATCCAAACATTCTAGCTAGAAATTTACTGACACCTCTGAATCCCTTACGTCTTAGAAGAAGCTAATATTCCCAATATATTAGATACGATAACTCCACATTGCCTAAATCAATGGATAGGGCAATTTATACATCTCACAGCATGTTTAAGCTGAATTTTTATTATACCCCCACACTCACTGTGGCAGGGTATACTCACTTTGTCACAACGTTTGTAACGCCCATAAGGAGGCGTGTCCGGTATGGAAAAGTATATATATTCTTGATCAGTATCACCTCCTGAGTCGATTTCGCGATGTCCGTCTGTCTGTCCGTCTGTCCGTCTGGACGTCTGGACGTCTGTCCGTCTGTCCGTCCGCACGATAGCGGTCGCAGTTTTGGAGATATCGACTTGAAACTTTGGGTACATGTTTTTCTCGTGAATACTGAGATCAAGTTCGAGAATCAGCCAAATCGGACAAAAACTGGGCGTGGCTCCCATACACCGAAAAAAAAGGTAAAAATTTTTTATTGTTGTATTCGATTGGAAATGTTTAGAAACGTATTTTTGACATGGTCCGAGGTTCCGAAGCCACATATATAAGGGTCTAAATGGGGTCTTGAGACCAATTTTTTTTTTTTTGGGGATTTAATTGGAAATTTTTAAAAATGGATTTTGGACATGGTCCGGGCTCCAAAACCACCTATAATTAGCTCAAAATAGGGTCTGGAGACCACATTTTTATATGTTCGAGGTACTTCTTCCTACTGTGTGGGGGTATTTCAACTTCGGTATAGCCGAAGATAGTCCACTCTCTAGTTTTTTTTTAAATTAAGTTCAATTTGTGAATTTATGAATAAGCATTGTTAGGCCTAAGTTAATATTAGATGATTCAATTGAATAAAAGTACATATAATAAAAAAAAGAAGTATTTTTCTATCACGTCAGGTTTTTGAGAAATTCAGGATATAGGAGTCACAAAATGGTGAAATTGACAAAATTCAGTAATTTATTAAAAAAATGCTTACGTCATCGTTTAGTGCTAACATTTATCTTTAGAACAAGCTATTATTCGAATTTTCACGATTGCTTGTTTTGAATATATGAACGGTTTATTTTAGTGCCAATTAATTGTTTTGGAGTTTATTATATATAAGTCACAGAATCCAGTCAGAGCTGTCGTTTGAAAATTTTTCACTGAAGTGAAAATTGCAAAAAAGCGAAGTGTTTCGGAGTGCTGTGAGAAAAAAGTGTAGTGAATTTTGGAGTGACAGAAAAATTTATAAAATCAACCTCTTTTTTACAGTTCCAGTTGAGAAGAACACATTTTTGCTCAAGTGTACGAGGCCCAAGTCCATCCGTGCTGCAGCCTTGTGCTTCAGATGATGGCTCAAGCGAACATGGCTCAAGCGAACTAGGCTCAAGTCCATCCCTCTTTTTACTATGCGGTACCCATGATGGCTCAGACGAACGAGGTTCAAGTCCACCAACCGCAGTATCGACGCATCCGCCACTTTCGCAGAAGTTTGACGCGTTCGTAAAACAACGCGATCCGTATTCTTTTCGGATATCTAAAACCCGAACTCTATCATCTCGGCCGGAATATTTTTTCATATCTCTTCCTAGCCGCCACTCATTTGGAGATAGCCTTTCTTCACTCATTATCTCTAACTTCCCTGAATTTGTCTGTGTAGTTTTCTATTTTAAATATTTACGCCCATCCTCATTTTTACGAGTGGTTTTGTTATAATTTTTCTTACTCTTATTTTTATTTAAATTCCAAGAACTTTTCTTTGAGACTTCCTCAAGTTCTGGCAAATTTGACGATTGATCCTGCAGTGAAATTTGATTAAAGTATACCGAATATGTCGGTTTAATTAAAACCCCATTAGGGGGCAAAGGCCCAGTAAATACCCACCCAAAAACTGTTTCCTGAGCAATGAGTGAACCTAGAATACCTCTTCGTATTTCATCTAAAATAAATCGTGGATATATGTCACCTCCAATGAGGACATCCACTTGTTCGGTTTTGTAAAAATTAGGATCTGCCAATTGCAAATCAATTAAATTTTGCACCACGGTCCTATCGATAGGAACTGTGGGAGGGTGGTCGCTTAATTGAGGAAGAACGAGACCCATCGCCTCTATTCTTACCCTTGGATCAATTTGTGATCCTATTACAAACTTGAACATTTTTTTTTATTTGTGCCGAAATTACATTATTTAGCCTTGCTACTTGTGCATTCGCGCTTTGAGAGGGTATATTCAGCCGTTTCTGTAAACGTGCTGATATAAATGTGCCCTCTGACCCAGAGTCGATTAGCGCTCTGGCCGTATAATCGGAGCCTGAGTGACATATGGTCACTAAAGCTGTCCCTAACAGCACCCCCTTTGTACTCGTTGTGAAATGCGTCTGAACGCTATCGACGTGACCTTGCGAAGTGGATGGTTCAGTGGATAAATTATGCGGTGACCCAAGTCCTGCACGATGAAGTAGCGAGTTATGACTCCACTTGCAGCTAATGCACTTGTAATTGCTGGAGCAATCCTTCACCTCGTGAGAATGTGATAAACAATTTAAGCACAGGTGTAACCTCATTACTGTTGACAACCTGTCGCTAACATTCATGTCTAAAAATTGTGGACAATTCCACAGTGGATGTTGTTGCGTATTACAAAGTTTACAATTTGCCTGGTAAGCGTTTGTATTATGGGAATTTACGTTTATATTCTGATTCTGGGAGTATTTATTTTGGTAGCCACCAGTCCTTTGGTTAAGCGTACCTCGAATATCTGAAACTGTTTCTAGAGTTTGAAATCTTTCAGTCAGAAAACTATCTAAATCAACCCATTTCGGGATTGCTGTTTTGTTTTTAATACCTTGCTCCCATAAGGAGAGCCTTGCTTCTGGTAAGCCAGTTGAACATAAATACACGAAAATTGCATCCCAATTTTCAACATTAGTTTTATACAGTTCGAGAGCGGATATACAGTTATTTATATCCCGCTGTAATTTCTTTATAGCGGACCCCGACTCTGAAGTCACTGGCTGAAGGCCGAACAAAATCCTCAATTGACTAGAATTATTTTATTTTCATACCAACATTTGTGAGAAGGGACTTCTTGACTATATCTTTAGCCTCACCTCTAGTTTTTTGATTGAGGTGATATAGTTTCTCAACTGAAGTTAGCCCCGAATTTTGAATATAAATTGGCGTGAACATGTCACGAAAAGTGGGCCAGGAGATATAATCTCCATAAAAAATCACAGTGTCACACGGAGGCAACCTCATGTTGCTAGTTGACTACCGATTTTCATTTGAACTTAGGAGCATAGTAGAACTGCTAGGGGGCGTTAAAAGATGAACTGTCAGATTGTGAGCAAATTCACCCATCATGGCAGCACAGGCTACATAAGCCTGATAACAGTTTCGGTACCTATCTTTTACTATTCCTAAATCGCCACTAGACTCCCCATTGTCGGTTGAGGATGACCGCGAACACTTTTCATAAGCTGCCTTTACTTTCACCCATAAATCTTTAAATTCCTCACGTTGAACTTCCAACGAAAAAGTAGAATGGTCACTCTGACCAGTTGTATTGAATTCCTCTTCGAATTCAAGGATTTAGTCAGCCAGTCGATGAAATTCCTTTAAAGCAGCCATTTTTCACAATAATATCAAATTACAAAAATCCCACAAAAATTTCCAAAAAACAAAAATTTTTAAATATTAATATAATTAGAATCACTTATTTTATTTAAATATTTCTCGAAAATATTTAAAAGGCGATAAAACTAGAGAGTGGACTATCTTCGGCTATACCGAAGCTGAAATACCCCCATACAGTAGGAATAAGTACCTCGAACATAAAAAAATGTGGTCTCAAGACCCTATTTTGAGGCAATTATAGGTGGTTTTGGTGCCTGGACCATGTCCAAAATCCATTTCTAAAAATTTCCAATCAAATCAACCAAAAAAAATTGGACCCCATTTAGACCCTTAAATATGTGGCTTCGGAACCTCGGACCATGTCAAAAATACGTTTCTAAACATTTCCAATCGAATACAACAATAAAAAAGACTTGAAAAATTTTGATTGTTTTTTTCGGTGTATGGGAGTCACGCCCAGTTTTTATCCGATTTGGCTGATTCTCGAACTTGATCTCAGTATTCATGAGAAAAACATGCACCCAAAGTTTCAAGTCGATATCTCCAAAACTGCGACCGCTATCGTGCGGACGGACAGACGGACGGACAGACAGACGCACATCGCTAAATCGACCCAGGAGGTGATGCTGATCAAGAATATATATACTTGTCCATACCGGACACGCCTCCTTATGGGCGTTACAAACGTTGTGACAAAGTTAGTATACCCTGCCACAGTGTGTGTGGGGGTATAAAGAGTGCACAATTATTTTTCTATATATATTTCAAGCCTTCGTCAGTGTCGAAATTACTGACGTAGGGCTCACTTCAAATACACAACAAACAACAAAATACAAATCGGCCAAAATATTTAAATACTAGTAAATTTGCCCATGCCATGCACGGGAAAAAACACACTAATTTGAAAAAATTAAATGTTTACTAAATTTATTTTAGATGCAAAAATATTTTCTATGTTTTTAAAATTTAAATGTAATTTTTTTGTATAGAAATTTGTGAAATATGTAATTTTTTATTAAATTTTGTAAAGAATAGAAAGAAATTTTGTTTGATATGTAATTGTGTAAAGTTGAACTGTTACATTAAAAAAGAATTAAAAAAGAAAGAAAAATACGACCGGTGGCGGCCTTGAACCCAAGACTGCCGCAGTCATAGGCCGAAGCTCTAACCAACAGACCACAGCCAGCTATAAAATAACTTCAGCTAATGGCGATATAGTTCAGCAAGCTGTATATACACACAAAAAGTAACAAATATATATGAAGCTTTGATTTACCATTGCCACCTTTAAGGAAATAATACTGCCAAAAGGCTAGCGTTGCCACCTAACAATGTTTTCACCTGCCAACTACAGGGGGTGTTCAGTCTACAAAACCCTTAAAAATAAGGTTATTACCGAACCGAAGCCCTTAAGCGCAACAGCTACAATGAGGTAAAACCCTACTCCAGCCAATTTTGCGCAGATGAAATCATACCCACCACCCCAAGGAAATGGTGCTAACGCCGCGTCACAAAAACAACAATTTTCATACGCAAATGTACTCAAAGGCAATACCCAAGACCCTCCAGTTATTCAACCCGCCCAACAGAACATTGGCCTTGAACAAACACTCCAGATGTTTATGCAAAACATGTCGCTGTTTATGAACGGCATGCAAACTATGATGCAGGAAATGATACACAATCAAAACCTGCTAATCCAGACCCTTTTAAAAAATAAGCCATGAATGCGATAAAAATATCCTTCTGGAACGCGAACGGCTTATGCCAACATAAATTGGAACGCATTCAATTCATCAATTCATTCTGTATAGATGTAATGCTAATTTCAGAGACTCATTTTACTAAAAACACTTTTTTAATATACCCGGATACAAGTTGTATGACACTAAACACCCAGGTGGTAAAGCACGAGGTGGATCAGCGATTCTAATTAAGGACAGAATCAAACACTATGTTTTACAGGAATTTTGCACCGAGTACTTGCAAGCCACCAGTATTTGTCTTGATGAGTACATAAAAGGATTGACAATATCTGCAATTTACTGTCCACCCAGCTCCAAAAAAACTGAACAGCAATTTCAGACATTTTTTGCAACCCTTGGGCCAAAATTTCTCGTAGCTGGAGATTTTAATGCCAAACACAGTTATTGGGGCTCTCGTCTGATTTCGCCCAAAGGAAGACTACTATGGAATACTACCAGCAAACTCGGCCTTGATGTGGTTTCGTCAGGCGCGCCAACATACTGGCCATCAGACAGACGCAAAATTCCAAATGTTATTGATTTTGCAGTAATCAAACGATTTGGCTTAAATTCTGAAAATATATAAGTTCACACATTACCCTACATGTGTCACTGAAAACTGAGGAGCAACTGAATGTGGCAGTGCGTAACTTTACCCTTCTGCTTACAAACGCCGCACTGGCAGCGACCCCAAAAATCAATAACACTACCCAAAAAAGGAATTTGTGCCACAAAATATAGCTGCGCTCTTAACAGAAAATATCAATAAGGCGTGATTGGCAAAAGTTCAGATCACCCTATCTGAAAAAAAAGCTGACCCTCATTACACGAAAACTACAAAATGGGCGAAAAATGAGAATGATCTGCATCAATTCATGGAAAAGCTTACGCCGACGAGCTCAACAAATTACTCACTTTGGCGTGCCACAAAAAATTTAAAACGACCCATTATTGCAGAATCGCCAAATCGTTTACCCAACGGAGACTGGGCAAGAAGTGATGCAGAAATAGGTACTGCTTTTGCAAGTCACCTACAAAATGTATTTACTCCTAACCCCCCAACAGCAAATTACCCGTTACCACAGCTCGCAACCAGGCCAAACTATAACCCGCTGTTACTCACTTACTGCACATATACAATGCTATATTAAGAATAGGTCACTACCCAACTGACTGGAAGCTGTCGCAGAACACGATGATCCCGAAACAGGGAAAAGACCCTATAAACGTGAGTTCATATCGCCCAATAAGCTTACTCTCTACCCTATCCTAACTTTTTGAGAAAATTCTGATAAAAATGATGTTACCCACAATACTCGCTAAAGATGAAATACCCAATCACCAATGTACTGAAACCAAATATCTTGGTATGCATCTCGATCGCAGACTCACATGGAAAAAGCACATCGAAGCTAAAATTACACACATCAAATTAAAAAAACTCGAATTAAATTGACTCCTCTCGAAGCAATCAAAACTCAACACCACATATAAAATCCTTTTATACAAAAGTATAATTAAACCCATATGGTCTTATGGTATCGAGCTCTGGGGAACAGCATCTCCATCAAATGTTGAGAAACTGCAAAGGATGCAGTCCACAGAGATTTACAAATATCGAAAATATCTGATGAGATACCGAAACGTAATACAAAGTATGCAGATATGCTAAAATTGCACCCTAATATTCTAGCTCGAACCTTAATAAAACCCACCCGACCCTTACGTCTAAAACGAAATTATTATATTGCCTTTGAATAGATAGTTCAAGGACACCCTCGTCGATGCAGCCATTCGTCTATGCCGACATCCTGTAGATGCCGACATCCAGTCAACGGCTACATCGCCTTGATATATACATTAAGTTGTTATGTTAAATCTGTTATGTAATGTCTAATTATTTGGTTCAAAGTTATTGTTAGGTCTAATTTTTATTTTAGAAGATTCAATAAATAAATTTTATGTAGCTAAAAAAAAAAAAAAAAAAAACCTGTTACCGCTAAATATTATTTCCGATTGTCGATTATTTTTATTGCAAAGCGATTTAGTCTTGGGATTTTTTCAATTTTTATTTTCGTATTATGTATTTTGACTTACTTACCGAATCTGAATCTTTTTTTGTAGCAAAAATCTGCTTCCCGAGATACAAATTTTTTTAGGTTTTGATTTCCCCTTTTTCAATTTCTTGAGTGACTTCTACACGATTGAGGTCGCAGTTTTCAAGATATCGACTTGAAATTTTGGGAACATGTTTTTTACTTCAAAAGTAAGATCAAGTTCGACTATCAGCCAAATCGACAAAAAAATATTTTTTTTCCAACTTTTTTTTATTGTTGTATTTGTTTGAATATGTTTAGAAACGTATTGTTCACATGGTCCGATGTTCCGAAACCATATACAGTGTCGGACAAAACTAAAGCACATACTTTACCTTGTTTGCATTTTGTTCAATTAAGAGTGGAAAGAGCTATAGATTTAATGTTTTTGTTATTAATTTAGGAAGAATATTCAATTACTATATTAAAAATGTAAAAAATTACTAGAGAGTTGACTATCTTCGGCTATGCCGAAGGTGAAATACCCCCACACAGTAGGAGTTTAGAAGTACCTCGGACATAAACAAATTTGGTCTCAATACCCCCTTTTAAGCCATTTATATGTGGTTTTGGAGCCTCGGGCCATGTCCAAAACCCGTTTCCTAAAATTTCCAATCAAATACAACAATAAAAAAAAGTTAGAAAAAAAATTAATTTTTTTTTATATGGGAGCCCACCCTAGTTTTTGTCCGATTTGGGTGATATTTGAACTTGCAGACGGACAGACGGACATGGCTATATCGATTCAGTTTTCGATGCTGATCAAGAATATATATATACTTTTCCATACCGAACACGCCTCCTTATGGGCGTTACAAACTAGAGCCCGACCGATAAGCATTTTCAGGCCGAAGCCGAAGCCGATGCCGAAGGTCAATTAGCAGCCTATTACTTCGGCCGACGCCGAAGGCCTATACCGAAGCCGAAGCCGATACTTAAATAAAAACCCTTTAAAAACTTGTTTTTTCGTGTATTTTCATTCGAATTCGAGTATATAAATACACATTTAGTTTTTTAAGGAACTAAAAATGTATTTAAACAAATAATAAAAGTAACCAAAAGAATTCACAAACAAATCCTAGGTCAAAGCTAACAATAGCCTCAAATTATCCCATATATCCCGTGTAAGAACAATTGGATTTTTTTTAAATCACTTTTAAAAATTTGGAGTAAAGCTTAAAATAATGGGAATTTAGAAGAAATGGTAGAGAATTCTGCACAGAATAAATCCATCTAAGTAGCTGTTTTTTCAGGACTCCCCAAATCCGTCAGGTGATGGGCAAAGGATGTTCTAGTTGATGGTAAAAACCACCTGTGAAGCTTTGAACTTTAAATGTAAAATTTTACCAAAAACGGTCCTGGATTTCAGCACCTTTTCATATATGTTGGCGCAGCAATTTGGGCTACATTTCTAAAAGGTAGAATCCTTCCGTGAGCCTCCTACCCCTATATTTGAAATTTCATACAGTTTACCAGGACTCCTTTTAACATAGACATCAGGGCAAGTAGTAGCTTCTAAATCTATATTTAAAATTCAGTAATCCACCCAGAAAATGTCCAAGGATGTACTTTGTGGCAGTTTTAACCTCGTGCCACGCAATTTGAGGCGAGATTCACTCAATATTCGATGATTACTAATTTAAATTTTAATCATATTTTTTGTTTTGTGGGCCTCTTATGTCCCATTGGAAATTCCATCAATTACACAATTTTACATTCAAGTCTCAAGAAAATCAGTAAGAATTTAGATGTGATGTGGGCTAGAAAATCGTATCGTAAAAAATTAGTTTTGGTTTTCGGTGTCGCAAAAATAAGGAAAAAAATTTAAAAGCTTCGGCCAAAACTTCGGCCATTTTTCGGAAAAACCGAAGCCGAAGCCGAATGTGAATTTTTGGCCGATAACGGCCGAAGCCGATGCCGAAGCCGATTAATCGGTCGGGCTCTATTACAAACGTTACAAACAAAAATGATTATAAAATTTAAACAAAAATATTCACAAAAAATTAAAAAAATTCTTAAAGTTCCAGCGACAAAACTAAAGCACATATGAAATATATTTCTGAAAAGTTTATTTTTGGTTAATTTTTCTTTGCATATTTATTTTTCAGCACTGTTGCACTTCTGCGTGGCATATACTAAATTATATTTTTCAGCACATGCCATAAAATTCCCTTCCATGCAATTTCTGCTAGGACGAAAGGAGCATGTCTATTTTTACAGTTATGGCTCTGAATTCTGCGTTCTACTACTTCCCAAAGATTTTCTATTGAACTTAAATCGTGTGATTGGGCGTGCCACTTCAAAACATCAATATATTTTCCAGCAAACCAGTCTTTCACACATTTCGCGGTGTGTTTGGGATCATTATCCTGCTGAAAAATACTTTTTAATGGCTTGTCCTCCTCCTCATAAGGCAACATGACATTCTGGAGAATATTTTTGTACACAAAACGGTCCATTATGTCGGCTATTTAATGAATTGGAACCATTCCGTTCAAGGAAAAAGATCCCCAGATCAGGGCCGCCAGCAGGGGGAAAAACATTTTTTGAGATTGGAAAAACATTTTTTTTTATCAAGAAATATATCATATTTCAAAAATATTATTTGTTTTAAAATATAAATTCATTGTAAAAACCGTATTTTTTAATACCCCTAAAAAGAAAAGTAGAATTGGAAAAGCATATTTATGAAGGTTTGCTTTTAAATAAACCATGATGCAATAATACTAGGTGATATCAGTAGGGAGAGCAGTTGAAATTTGAATATGTACTGACACTACCTGGTATTATTTCATCATGTAACTAAACAAATATTTTTCAGTATTGAGTAGTTATATTCAATACTTTTGTAAGGTGGAATTAAAACAAGAGCTACTCGACTTAAGATGTTGTGTCAAACTAGGTGGGTTGAAAAACACGAAGCTATAGCGAATTTTGTAGAGCTGCAGCCGTACGTTATAAGCGCCTTAGATGAAATAAAAACTTGGTTAGATTCAAAAACCTCCAGTACGAATCAATATTGTAATGTTCCGAGGTTGCTTTAGTTGGAAATATAGAACTGTGGCGAAGTTTTGTGGAGCAAAATGAACTAAAAAAGACAAAAGCTCTGGAATATCTTCAAGTATGAATTCTTTTAAACATTGTACAACACGCACACATAGCAGAAACATTTCATATATTTAAATAATGTGTTTATTTATTTGTAAAATCTGTTAACAGGTGTGCAATCGTGTTAGTTTTGAGCCGGTTTATAAAATATTGAAAATACTAGCTGTCATCCCAGTGGCTACAGCTACAAGTGAGCGATCATTCAGCACTCTTCGTCGCCTCAAAAATTACTTGCAACTCAATGGGAGAATATCGAGTAAATGGTTTAGCATCATTGAATATCCATCTGGAAATTTCAATTATACCAGACGATATAATTAGGGGATTTGCAAAAAACCAAGACGGTTGTTGTTGCTTACTTGATTTTTGTTTTTACATTGTTTTACATTAGTTTGTTTTGCTTTTGTTAATTCTTTTCTAAATTTCTTCTGCGAAGAATATTTTTTGTTTGTATTGTATGCAAATCTGCCAAAATCGTCACATATATGTTTATGTATATTACTTAACTTGTAAAATAATAAAATAAAAAAATAAAAGTTTAAAACGTAAAAAAAATTTCCATATAAATTATTAAAAAATTTTATTTATAAAAACCCCCCCCTTGTTTTACCACATTTTAACTGCTCAACAACTTCAGATTCCTTCGCAATATTTAGTATGAGTTCAAACTAGAGAGTGGACTATCTTCGGCTATACCGAAGTTGAAATACCCCCACACAGTAGAAAGAAGTACCTCGAACATAAAAAAATGACCCTATTTTGAGCCAATTATAGGTGGTTTTGGAGCCATGTCCAAAATCCATTTCTAAAAATTTCCAATCAAATCCGAAAAAAAAAAAAATCGGTCTCAGGACCCCATTTAGACCCTTATATATGTGGCTTCGGAACCTCGGACCATGTCAAAAATACGTTTCTAAACATTTCCAATGGAATACAACAATAAAAAAGACTTGAAAAATGTTTACCTTTTTTTTCGGTGTATGGGAGCCACGCCCAGTTTTTGTCCGATTTGGCTGATTCTCGAACTTGATCTCAGTATTCACGAGAAAAACATGTAAAAAAAGTTGCAAGTCGATATCTCCAAAACTGCGACCGCTATCGTGCGGACGGACAGACGGACAGACGGACGGACAGACCGACGGACATCGCTAAATCGACTCAGGAGGTGATACTGATCAAGAATATATATACTTTTCCATACCGGACACGCCTCCTTATGGGCGTTACAAACGTTGGGACAAAGTTAGTATACCCTGCCACAGTGAGTGTGGGGGTATAAAAATGGAACGATTATAGTAAAGCGCAGATTGTACATACATATAAATATAATAGTCAAAACTTTCGGAAATGCCAATTAATTAAATGACATTTCAGTGTTGTGAAGTATAATAAAATTTAAATGCATGGATGATTTTTAGAATTTTGTTATGCCAATAATGTTAGATTGTTACATTAAATGATATTCCAGTGTTGTGAAATTTAAATACTTATATAATTTTTAGAATTTTTGTCCACACTTCACTTTGCTCATTATTCTTCCGCCGGCTCTATTTATGAAAAACGAATTTGTTATGAAAAGTGAAGCGATTTCGTCAAAGAGGGTTTTTGTTTTTGTTTTCGGTTAGAAACTTCTTCAGGTGTTCGTTTTGCTCAGTCCAGCGCTGTCGCTGTCACTTCAATCAGAGTTTTTCACTCCGATTTTTATGCCACACTTCATCAAGTGTGGCATGAAAAACTCTGATTGAAGTGACAGCGACAGCGCTGGACTGAGCAAAACGAACACCTGCAGTAGTTTCTAACCGAAAACAAAAAAAAATTAGCGAACGTCACAGGACAATGCCACTCTGCCGTACACACAATCAAGGGCGTAGCCAGGATGGAAAATCCCACCGAACGCACCAACAGGGTTGTGAAAACTATGATTACGCAACGATCCGAAAGCAATCATAAAACTTGAGATGCACAAGTCCCCAAAATCGCATTCGCCATCAACTCAGCCACCCACGAGTCAACTGGGGTATCAGCGGCTAAATTAAAATTTGTGAAATTCCTGCAACTCATCACCGATTGAGAGATCAAGGCAACGCCAGCGCAAACACTATAACCTACGACGTCGTGCATGGAAACTGGCAATCGGTGATTTAGTATTGAAACGGGAACACCCGCTTTCATCTGCAATTGAAAGTTTCAATCAGAAGCTTGCACCAAAATGAAGTTACTAAATTTATAGCACTCACCATCGTAGAGCTTACACGAAAAATAAAAAACAAAACTGATAGCAAACGAGCGCACGTGTAAGATTTGAAACCATTCTGCACCAGAGCAGCGAACGTTTAGCAAATCAAATGCGAGCCATAAAAAAATTGAACAGAATTTCAAATCAAAAAAATCAATTTTTGTATCAAACTACAAGTCATTTTTTTATTCGATTCCAAATCAAAAACTGCATTTAAATTCTAAGACCACACAGTGTGGGCCATTTTTTGATTTGATCCGATGCCTTCAATTCTCAAATATTTATTTCATATTTGAGTTAAAATGCAACCCGCCTTGTTCATAAAAATTTCAAATCATCAAATTTCAACTTTAAAATAAGGTTTTGATTTGTTCTGTAATTTTCATGAAATCGTCCAAAATGTTGTATAACACCGTTCGACAAATATCAACTTTTGGTAATGCACATGATCGGTACGAATAGATTCTGTTAGAGGGGGTTAAAAAAGAGTACTCATGTCTCCCAGTTTTTCTTTATCAATTCTTAAAACAGTTTAAATCGCATATCTGCATGTTGCATTTTTCCCATGCAAAAATTTTGTATTCCTGGGTATTTTCGGGTTTTCGAAAAAAGCCGATTTAATTCGATTAATACAAACATTGTTTTTCAAAAACTTAGTATTATAATTTGCTGACGACCAGCCCTGTAGCCAGGATTTCGGTTCGGGGGGGGCTTGAAAAAAAAAATATTTTTTTTAAAGCATATTTTTGGTTCTACACAGAAAAAAAAGGTCGGTAAAATTAACCGAAAAAAGTGGTTGACGTACAGCATTTCGAAATGTATGAAAATTGTAAATTTTTTTACAGAGCTCGTCGATAGATTTTTGTTGTAAAGAAATTTTAGGTTCTTTTTCTTCGCGCATCTTCAGGTTGAATCGTTGGGATTCAAAGAAAGAAGAATTCCCAATCGTGTTATGAATGTTGTGCCTTATAGAGGCAGCTTGAGCAGAGCCAAACAGATTTTTTTTTGCAGGGAATAAGCGATATATGCACATTGGACCGGTTCCTTGGTATATAAAAATGACTTATGTGAAGTTTGGAGCCAATCAGATAAAGAAAAGTCGGCGTGGAATGCACTTCTTTTTCCCCATACAAAAATGAAAAACATTGGAAATAGCGCTCGGATTTTGATGACACTTTATCTTTATCCGATTGGCTTCAAACTTTATAAAAGTAATTTTTATATAAAAAGGAACCAAACTAACCCAATCGGGTAATCGAGCACTCATTTTGAAGAAAGCTTCTATTTTCATAAGTGAAATAACAATTTTAAAATATAAATTTTTGTTAAATTTTCTTTTACTTTTACTTAAAAATTTTAACTTTTTTGACTTTAGAACCGATATTTGCCTATGATATATTTTGAATTAAACCTCAATGCAAGATATAAAATATTCTTCAATATATGAAGTGCCAGGATGTGAACGTGATGTTTGCTTAGGAAGTTTTGGAAGCTGTAGGTCCGTTTGAAAAACATTTACTCCCAGTTTCGAAGCAGAATTAAAAAATTACTTTCTTCGGCATTAAGGTATCCTCAAATATAATGAATTTTATAGCGGTGTTGTCAAAGCCGTGGACTTTTCTTGAAGAAAAACCGACAACGGAAGAGTAAGACTGAATCGTTTGTCACAAACAAGAAGGCTGACAAGAAAATTTGACTTTCCGAACATTGGTTCTGATAAAAAAATTTTTAGATGCATTTTGTGGGAATTTTAGTACGAATATACTGGCAGCAATGCTTTAAGATTGTAGTATATAGTAATTGGTTACCCTGATGAGAAAATATACCTTCCTTGAGCTAATGATATACCTTCTGAGTTAGTCGTTCGTTCTCCGTCATTGACAGCATATCGTGTTAAGTACAAACAATAAATTGAATATATAATAAGCAAAACGCGTGCGTTTCAATACAATTCACGGTTATTACAGTGGCGACGAGGATAAAACAATGTCGATTATTGGTACAGTCCCACATTACGATTTTGCCAACAATGACTGGAATGTGTTTAAAAGTCAATTAGACCAATTTTTCATTGCAAATACCATTGGCGATGATGCAAAAAAGAAGGCTATTCTTTTGAATGCCTGTTCGGAAAGATCATATAAGCTGCTGGCAAATTTAATAAGTCCATTCAAATTAGATGTGGCGACAACAACTTATGGTAAATGCGTTGAGGCAATGACCCACCATTTCAAGCCACCAGAATGCGGATTCGCGGAACGTTTCAAGTTCTACACCGCAAGTAAGATGACTTCAGAGACAATGAGCGAATGGGCAGCACGAGTTCGAGAGTTGGCGGTAAATTGCATATTTGGAGCATTTTTAGAAACGGCATTACGAGACAAGTTCCTTATGGGGCTGGAGAAAGGTCCAGTAAGAGATAAAATTTGTTTGGAAGACGTGACCACATTAGGTATTGACAAGGCTTTAGTGATTGCAAATCAAACGGAGTACATTCGGACTCAGTACGAAATCAAGCAGGAACCAACAACAGATTCGCTTATGTACATTAGCAAAACCAACTATACACAAAGCAAAGGTTATGCAGGTGGCAGTACTAGCTATAACCGTGACAAAAATCAGCATGGGCACAATGATTTCTATGAGAGCAGCGGCAGTAGACAACAGTGGAACGGCAGCGGGGAACGCAGTGGGGACCGAGAACGTAGGCAAAGAGAAGAACCAAAAACATGTACAGTATGTGGATACGCTAACAATATAAGAGAAAATTGTAAATTTAAAAATTACACTTGCAGTGTTTGTAAAAGAAAGGGCCATTTGAAGAAAATGTGCAAGAATAGGAATAGTGTTAACTATATTGACTGTAGTGAATTGAGCTTATATTCATTAAAAAGTTCATGTGATGGTCCAATTTGTATTAATGTGTTGATTAACAAAATACCTGTTAGTATGCAATTGGATACAGGGTCTGAGTATTGCGTTATCTCTGCAGTAACATTTAAAGAACACTTTGGAAAAGAGCATTTGCAAAAAACCAGTCTATTGTTCCGTGCATATGATGGCACTCCAATTGAACCCATTGGCGTTTGTGTCATGTCAATAACATATAAAAAGATTAGTAAAATGCTGCCGATCGTGGTGATTGAAAACGGCGGACCCCCACTTTTGGGTAGAAGTTTTTTAAAAACATTTTCGATTTCGGTTAGCAATATCAATTTATTGGAAGATTCAAAAAATGAAATTTGTAATAGGCTCAGAGCAAAGTACGGACCACTGTTTGATGGCAGTTTAGGTTGTTTCAACAAAGGGAAGGCTACATTGCGATTGAAAGATGGAGTCACGCCAAAGTTCTTTAAGCCTAGAGTGGTGCCTTTAGCGCTTAAAACCAAGGTAGAAGTGGAAATTGAAAAATTAGTTAGTCTGGGTGTACTGGTACCAGTGGATTTTTCCGAGTGGGGGACGCCTATAGTGCCAATATTAAAGAAGTCAGGGGAGGTCAGGATTTGCGGCGACTTTAAAGTTACGCTCAATTCATGTTTAATTGTGGATAAACACCCCTTGCCCCGTATATACTGAACGGAGGGGAGGAGTTTACAAAGCTAGATTTGTCAATGGCTTATCAACAAATCGAACTGGATGAACGCTCTAAGGCGTTGACAACTATTTCCACATCAAAAGGGCTTTTCCAATATACGCGCCTAATTTATGGTTTGGCATCAGCGCCAGCAATATTTCAGCGCATGATGGATAGTTTGTTCATGGGTATACCGGGTGTAGTCATTTTTCTTGACGATATTTTGATAACAGCACCAAACCGAAAATTACATGTAAAAAGAGTGGAACAATGGATGGATGGAACTTCATATTTTACATTGTTCCGGATTCAAGTTGGCAGTTGATAAATGTCAATTCTTTTGCGAATCAGTTGACTATTTGGGGCATATAATTGACAAAAATGGACTGCATGCTAACCCTAGCAAAGTAGAAGCTATTAACTCTATTCCATATCCTAAAAATACTAAGGAATTGCAATCTTTGCTGGGTGTAATAAACTTCTATAGGCGATTTTTGCCAAATGTGGCAAGTATTGGTTCACCACTGTATGACTTGCTGAAAAATGGGAGTAATTTCGACTTTAATGAAAAGTGCAAGCATGCAGTAGACGGTTTAAAATGGGAACTCCAAACAGATAGATGTTTGCGTTACTTCAATCCGGAACATAAGACAAAGTTAACTGTGGATGCAAGTCAGTTTTGGCAACCCTGTTCAACTTGATCATAAGTGAATTTTTGCTGCGATTTTAATAAATATTTTTAAATAGTTATACCGTGTTAATTATTTTAAAAACCTTTTAAATAAATTAAATAAATTAAATTCTGGCTAAGTGCAATAAGTTTTGTGCAAATAACAAAGTTTTGTGCTATATTTCCGTGAATTCCTGTCAGCTAAGTATCACTACAACAAAAATTGCAAATTTTTTTTTGTTTTTGCTTATACTGTCCACTTTGACATTTCTTGTGTCACCAGCTTTATATAGATTCCACATTCTCAGACTGATCATATTTTCAGAGCATACTTTCAGGCACTTGTTTTAATATAATTTGAAAGTGCCTTTTCCCAGTCAACATTTTGTCTCGTTACAATTTACACTTTTTTACACTTTTTGTATTTTATTTTTTATAAATTTTTGCATTTAAATATGACTTGCTCTTTCCGTAAGTGTGCCATTAAAGTCGATAATGAACGCATGGTCTCTTGTTGGCTATGTGATATCTTTTATCACGTCAAATGTGCATCCCTTACTGGTAGAGTAGTCGATCTGATCGAGGGTAAAAAAGGTCTTCGTTGGTCCTGCGAAGATTGCCGCGATACAGAGCCGGACATCTGTAAATTGGTACGTCAAGCCCGAAAGGGATTTAATGATGTATCAAATTACTTAGCAGCTGCCCAGTCTAAACTGAAGGAGTACGAAATTAACTTTCAGAAGTATAAATGTTTGGATGAAACAGCTCCGAAACAAAATACTTCTGTTGGGCTTTTACCACCTACCCCAAAGCCAATTTCAACTCCGACAACTCCATCCTTTTCCGATATGTTTGCTTCACCAGTTACATTTTATTCTCCTGATCCTGCGGTTTTGGAAACGAGGGTAGATGACGCTCCTGAGAAAAATATGAATTGAATCTCAAATATTGATAAAAATGTTTGTCCTTCCATAAATATTATTTCTCCAAAGGATTGTTTGCGGGAAGTACAAGAAACGAGAACCCCAAAAAGGCTTGTTGTTGTGCAACCTAAAAAATCTATTTTCGTGTCCAGATTTGCACCAGACACATTAACTGAAGATATTATATTTTATATCGATTCTAAACTCAATAAAACCGGTAATAATATAAATGCTTTTAAATTCAACTTTTCATACGCTAGAAACATTTCATCTTTCAAATTATCTGTTCCTGCAGAATTGTTTGATGAGATTGTAAATAAAAATTTTTGGCCGGATAAAACTTTAGTTCGTGAATTTGTTTATAAAGAGAAATCAAATCTAGTAAATCCAGTTCAACTTCCTCAAAGAAAATTAAATTCTAATCAAAAAAACTAAATAAAATCCCGAATAATGTTGTTTGTCTTCTGTACCAAAATGTTCGAGGGCTAAATACAAAGTTGAACGATATTTATATTAAAAGTTTCGATTATAGTCATAATGTCTTGGTATTTACCGAAACTTGGCTTAAACCAAATATTTTTGATTCAGAAATTCTCTGTGCTGGGTATCAAATATTTCGGAGGGATCGTAAATGCAGGACTGGTGGTGGAGTCCTCATTGCAGTAAAAAACCTTTTTTCATCTGAGGAAGTCATACTTTCAGATGTCTCTGACTTGGAATTTATTTGTGTACGAATTCGAGTTTTTAGTATCGATATTTTCGTTACTTGCTCGTATATCCCACCGAATTCCGATATTACCGTTTATCTAAGACATGTGTCGCTTATATCATTGGTTTACTCAAATATTAAACCTGCCGATTCCATTGTTGTTTTTGGAGACTTTAATTTACCGAATATATCTTGGAATTTTTGTGGCGATTCAAACCAGTTTCTTCCGTATTCTTCTCGTGACTGTTTAAATGACTTTCTGGATTCATTTTCAGATATGAGTTTACAAAAAGTAAACGGGATTGAAAATAAGAATAGTAGAATTTTCGATTTAATTTATGTTGATGACTCTTCGAAGTTTTCAGTGCAACGCTGTGATGCTTTTGCATGTCCAGAAGATAACCATCACCCAACACTTGAATTATCTTTCGAATTTGTTCAAAACAACTTAGAACCAGTTTCTACACCGTTGAAGTCATTTCTTTGCTTCAAGAATACAAATTTTGTTAAAATGAACCAGCTCTTATCTGAAACTAGTTGGGACATGAACTTTGAAGATGTTGACGACTGTGTATCAATTTTCAATTGTACGCTCAGCAAAATCTTCGAGATATGTGTTCCAAAGAACATTAAAAAGAATTCGAATGAACTTGGTGCTGTATGGTTTACAAAAGAATTGAGGAAACTAAAAACTTCGAAAACTCGGGCATTTAAAACATATGAAAGAACTTTAAACCTTCAAGATTATTCAAAATATTCGCTTCTGAGACATAAATATCAAGTACTTAATAAAAAATGCTATGATGAATATTTGAACGATTTGAAATCCAAAATCAAATACGATTCTAAAACTTTTTATAACTTTGTAAATTCAAAAAGGAAAAACACTGGTTTTCCAACTACAATGAAATGGAATGATCGTGAGTCCAACAATCCTACTGAGATTTCCAATATGTTTGCTGACTTCTTCAAAACGACATATTCTGATAATACTTATGGCAACACATCGTATCCATATAACATCCCCACTTATAATTCCATTCTCAATCCTGTTATAGAATCTGATGATGTCTTACAACAACTAAAATCGTTGAGATATTCATATAGTACTGGTCCAGATAATATTGCTAGCTGTATTTTGAAAGTTTGTGCAGAAAATTTATACATTCCACTTTCAAATATATTTAATGCCTCTATTGAAAGAGGTTATTTTCCGTCATTCATGATGACGTTAAATACATTATTCCTCTTTATAAAAGTGGAACCAAATCATTCGTATCTAACTATAGAGGTATTGCTAAACTTAGCACAATACCAAAGTTATTTGAACAAGTTGTCACAAAGCAATTGGTTCACTCGGTCACAACTTTAATATCTCCTTCACAGCATGGTTTTCTGAGAGGTAGATCAACATCTACAAATTTATTGGAATTTTCTTCATTAACAATAAAGGGATTTTCAAAGAATCTTCAAACAGATGTCATATATACTGATTTTAGTAAAGCTTTTGATAAAGTTAATCATTATTTGTTGATTGAAAAGCTTAAAAGATACGGATTCCCAGATCTTCTTTTAAAATGGGTTGAATCGTATCTGACAAATCGGAAGCAACAGGTGTTATTCGAATCATCAACATCAAAAACTATAGATGTCACCTCTGGAGTTCCTCAAGGAAGTCACTTAGGTCCTATTCTGTTTAATCTTTTTATAAATGACCTTCCTTCTGTCATTAAACATTCGAATGTACTGTTGTATGCTGATGACGTTAAATTGTTTCTATCCTATGACATCTTAGATCAACATAAGTTGTTACAATCAGATCTGACCAGTATAGCTATTTGGTGTGATAATAACTTAATGGAACTGAACCTGAAAAAAAGGAAATTTATGACATTTGCTAGAAGACACCAACTTTCATCGCTGTATCATATAAATAACTGTAATCTAGAAAAGGTTTTTACTTTCGTGGACCTGGGTGTTACTATGGATCCAAAACTTCGCTTTCATCTACATATTGACTTATGTGTGAATAAGGCGAGGGGTGTTCTAGGTTTCATTAAAAGATGGTCAAAAGAATTTAATGACCCATTCGTTACAAAAAGTCTTTACATATCACTTGTAAGACCAATTTTGGAATATGCATCAGTCTTGTGGAATCCACAATACAACTGCCACTCTGATAGAATTGAATCGGTTCAAAAACAATTTTTATTATTTGCTTTAAGAAACCTTCGCTGGAATCCGAATCAGAACCTACCTCCATACGAAAATCGTTTAAAACTCTTGGACATCCCTACTCGAAAAAATAGAAGAACGATGCTTAATGTAACATTTTTGATTAAATTGATAAATGGCTCTCTGAATTCTACATTTTTGCTTCAAGAAATTGATTTTAATATCCCAACCCGTCGTTCCAGATCTTTCATTCCTTTGATATTAAGTATGTGCCGCTCTAATTACGCGCAGAATGAACCTTTTCGTTGTATTTGTAGCGATTTTAATAGCCTGTATTCTGTCTTTGACCTGTCAGATTCACTTAATAAAACTAAAACTTTTATTTTAAATGCACTTGATCACACTTAAGCCTTTGTTGCTCTTTGAGTTTTTGGACCGCTTAGGGTCTAACGAAATGACAAGGTTGCCAAACTCCACAAAGATTGGCATTGTCGATTTTTTGAAAGTGTTGTATTTTTGTTGTATTTTATATTTATATTTCAGCAGAATTTTGTTTTTTACTGTATATTGTATACAAATAAAACAAAATTTTTAGCTGAATTCACATTCGTTCCGTTACTGTTTACTTAACTGTTCTATTTGTATTTGATTTTTTATATTTCGTATAAAAAAACAAAATACTAAAATTAATATTTGTAATCTTTGTCGCGTAAATTAACTGTTTGGATTGTTTTGTCTTTGTATTTTTGTTAAGTCTAATATCGTAAAGTAGGCAAAAGTCATATTTGATCAAATTCATATTCGTCGCATGAATTCTGATGCTTCATAATATTTTCTTTTAATTCTATTGTTTATTATCACGTTAATCTTATATTATGTTATGTTTGGAAGAATTCTCTCTTGCATTCATAACCTAATTCGCGTTTTATTAATATGCGTTTTATCAGCTGATGATTTTAATCTGTAGCTGAAACGAATTTCCAAATATGTTTACCCGCGATCGGTTACACAGCGTAATCCGGATTACGGCTGTTCGGTCACCAAATCCGTGCGTCATGCGGATGTGCCCCTCGGTCGGTTGGGCGGGTTAGTGGGACCGTTGGGATTCGTCGTCAAAAAAAAAAAAAGTCCAGTAGGTGTTGGCGCTGTGTTGTCGCAAATTGACGAAGTAGGTGATGAGCGCCCTATTGAGTTTGCATCCAGGAAGTTAACCGACACAGAGCAAAAATACTCACAATTAGATAAAGAAGCGGTAGCAATATTGTTTGGTGTTCGTAAATTTCACAATTACCTTTTTGGTAGACATTTTGAATTGGTTACGGACAACAAGCCTCTGAAGCACATTTTCAATCCAAATAAAGGTATTCCTACTATGGCAGCCAATAGACTTCAACGAATTGCGCTTGTTTTGTCGGGCTATGATTTCAATATATCACACATTAGATCGGATACCAATATAGCTGATTATTTTTCAAGATATCCTATCGCAATTGAGGGTGAAATTAAGCACAACGACAGTCTCCCGGAAAATATCTTCAGAAATTATGTACAAGAGTTAAAAACAGTGCCGTTAGACATTAAACGTATTGCGGAAGAAACACAAAAAGATTCCGATATGGGCAAAGTTTTAAAGTTTGTGCAAAATGGTTGGCCACAAAAATGCAACGAAAAAGAGTTAAGACCATATTTTGATAGGGCTCAAGAAATATCAGAAGAATTGGGTTGCTTGTTTTGGGGCTATAGGATTATAGTTCCATCAACTTTGCGAGCTGAGATTATATCTTCGTTGCACAATTCTCACATGGGTATCAGCAAAATGAAATCCATGGCTAGAGAATGTTGTTGGTGGCCAAATCACACCAAAGATCTAGAAGACGTGAGTAAATCGTGTGAAGCCTGTCTGATGGTGCGTGCATCTCCACCCAAGCAAGAACTGATTCCGTGGCAATGGCCGGAAGAAGCATGGTCTAGGATTCATATTGATTTTTTTGGCCCCATGATGAATCGGTGGTTTCTGGTTATAGTCGACAGCCATAGTAAGTGGATTGAGTGTTTGGAGATGGGCAGAAATACAACAAGTAGGGCAACCATTGATAAATTAAGAGAGGTTTTTGCCCGATTTGGACTTCCACGATACATTGTTTCTGATAATGGCACATCTTTTGTATCACAAGAGTTTAAACATTTTTTGAAAATGAATGGTATTGAACAGGTCACAACTCCAGTGGGTAACCCGGCAACAAATGGACAAGCCGAAAATGTGGTAAAGACGGTTAAAAATGCACTTAAGAAAAATTTGTTTAACGATTGTGTTCCAAATATTAATGAAGCTCTTAATAGATTTTTATTTGATTATAGAAATACAAAACATGTTAGTACTGGAGTTGCGCCATCCGAACTTATGTTCAAACGAAAACTAAGAACAAGATTAGATTTAATAAATCCAAAAAGAAAATTAGACTTATGTCCAACTGAAAAAATTATAGAATTTGTTTCAAATAAGCAAAATAAACAAAAAGAGAATTATAATGGTCGTAAATGTAATATGTTTTGTGTAAATGATAATGTAATAGTAAAAGATTATTCCGTTCCGGGTAAAATTTCTTGGTGTAAAAGTAAAATTTTTAAACAAATTGGAAAGCAAACGTATATAGTAAAAACAGATAGCATCAACAAAACATGGAAAAGACATGCAAATCAAATTATTAAATGTAATAGTGTAAATGTAAATGAAGATTATGTACCAGATATTTTGTTAAATTGTTCTGAAAAAATTCCTGTTCTCTGTAATGATAGTGAACTTATAGAAGATCAGCCTAGATATAATCTACGCTCTAAAAAATAAATCAAGATGTATTTAAGTTTTATAATTGAGATTTTTATAAAGGACGAACGACTAAAGGGGGGAATGTTGTAGTATATAGTAATTGGTTACCCTGATGAGAAAATATACCTTCCTTGAGCTAATGATATACCTTCTGAGTTAGTCGTTCGCTCTCCGTCATTGACAGCATATCGTGTTAAGTACAAACAATAAATTGAATATATAATAAGCAAAACGCGTGCGTTTCAATACAATTCACGGTTATTACAAAGATAAAGTTTGATTCCCATTACTTCCTGATATTCATTAAAAAAAATTCGAAATCATTTCGGGGGGGCTTCAGCCCCTCAAGCCCGCCCGCCCTGGCTCGGTGCTTGATGAGAAAGCAAATACCGACCAGTATCATAGTATTTTTAGTTCTAATTTTATTATTGCCCATCGGCGATATTTATACAAAAACGTTACACTACAGACTACAAAAATACTTACAAACTATGCTGAGCACGAGAAAACCAGAGATAAAAATACGCTATAGCGCTGGTCTTCTTGTGTTTATACAGTGGAATTGTTATCAGTTATGCTCGCAACAGAATACCATATATAGTGTTGGTATCCGTAGGTTTACATTAAGAGATAACAATTTACGATTATATTGACCGCGAAGGGTTCATATGGCAATGCTACATGCGAGATAAGTCAAGTAGCGCGATAAGTCGATAAGAACATTTGAATTGCATTTTCCTATCTTACATGCTTGGCATAGAATAACAATGTGTTCAATAACTATTGGACATTCTGGCGGCCGGGGTTATAGCCCACCGGTGCGGAAAAATCAATTACAACTTTCTTTCTTGTGTTACATTTTGATCTTAAAAAATACCCTAAAATAGCTAACATTAAAATACTAAATAAAATTATCGAAGTGTGACCGCTAATGTGATGCAAACTTATGGTCTGCAACTGAATATTTTCCCTCTTTAGGATGTTGATTTGCTCCCTCAAGTTCTCGGTATCCTTTGTGTTGTTTACCAGCGTGGAGTCGAACGGTTTTACTTTGCGTCGGCAATGGATTCAATATCTTTAGTCCAGGATGATACACTTGTTGAGAGGTTGTCCAGGGATTGAATGATTGACGATGCAGAAAGAGTTATATCGTTATAGCGAGCAGTACATCCTTGCTGCAATGTTAGCACACCTTGCAATGGTAATTCCATCAACTTTTTTTTTCTATTGCCGCATTCTAAGCTGATGACTGCTTCATCGAAGATTTTGTAAAGCCATGTGTTTCCTTTTGAAAGCTTGTCGCGGTATAAAATCGCGACACGAATGTTGTTGTTTTTATTGTTTGTTTTGTTTTTTTATGTTTCCCTTTTGTTCGGGGCGACGGGCGAACAAAATCGGAGGAACAAAATCACACACGCACTGACCGAATTAACGCACTGCACAATTTTTATTTAAATATATTTGTTTTGCTTAATTTGTTAAGCAAAACAAATTCGACACTCGCGGGCGAAATGCGGCCGGCGCGCGGAAGAAGAAAACTGAATATTTTGTTTGAGCTGTCAAAGTTCTCTTGCTTTCTTCTCCTTTCTTTCGCTTTTGCTTTCGTTAAGTTAGCTCAGTGAGCGGCGGCGATCCGATGAGGGTATTGCCAGCCTCGCCATTACAATAGTAAATTGTCAAAACCTGGACTAAAGCTTTTGTACTTTTTAAACCTGTTTGAGGGAGAGGAATTTGAGAACATTTATGCTTTCGCCTATACGTACATGAGTACCGCCAAAATGTATATTTCATTTTGGTGGGTGCAGGGGGGTATATGTAAATTTGCCAAACACACCTAGAAAAATCTGAAGAGATTTTTCGCATATAGGTATGGGTAAAGCCCCGACTGCGGACACTGGTTTCTGCGTAAGCCGCACTCTATGTATGTGGGAAGATAAATGGAAAGTGAGCGTCATAGGCGCTCATATATTCTAATTTCGTTTAGTTCTTTTTGAGCAGGGAAGAAGGAGAGTGGCAAAAGCTTTGGTTTTTCTAATTTAATTGAAATTAGTTGTTTCCAAAATTTGGTTAATTTTCTTCCTTTTTTTAAATTGTATTTTTTTTTTGAGTGGTGAAGTGGAGCTGTTGCCATCGTCGGACTGTGGCTGGAGGACAAGTGTTCCAAAGGGAGTATTTTTGCGCGCTAGTTTAGTTTTGCCAGCTAGTGGTTATTTTGCTTAATTTTATTTGTGGCAGTCGGCCATTTAGTGTTTTGAATTGGAGAAATTGAATAGAGTTGGACAGGTTGTGTTCGGTCGTGATTTGTTTTGGTGAAGTGTTTCCGTCCAAGTAGTTTGCTTGGGATTTGTTTGGCCGTTTCCCCCCCCCCCCCCTCTTCCTTATTCCTTTTTTTTGTTTGTGTCGTCCCGCATCAGAGCCAAGTTGTTGCTGGACATCGAATTTTATCGAAGTCCAGCTGGTGAATAGATTCTGCAAAGAATCGTGCGAGGGATTTCAGACAGGTTGGTCTGGTCCCGCAAATCAATTGCGTTTAAAGAAATATAATTTTTGGTGTACGAATAATTTCTTTTGGGTGATTGTCGGTTTGTGTTGATTTTGAAAAAAAGGGGTCTGTGTTCGGTATTATTTTCCTTGTGTCGGGAAAATTTCCGTTTCTTTTATATATAGTTATATATATACCTATATATATATCTATTGCGGCAGTTTCGGTGTAGTTTTTAAAAGAAGTTTATTTATCAGGTTTTCGTGTGTTCGTGTTGTTCGTTCGTCCGGGGATACCATACCGCGAGGGTCGTCTTAAATCCCACGCTTCGCGACTGTGCTTTTCGGGCAAATAGGGAAATAGCGCGATAAGCTGGCGCCCAACGTGGGGCTATTTTGTTTAAAGTTTTTTTTGTAAAAAAAAATATTTCGGTTTTAATTATTAATTATTTAAAAATTTTTTTTTTAATTTTCCGTTGTAGCTATAAATTTTTTTTTGTGCCGTTTTTTTTGGTTGTATTATTTTAGTATTTTTTATAATTTACTAATTCGTATTTTTATTTATTTAGTTTTTTTGGAATTTCTCTGGTATCCAGTGAGAGTGCTGTCGACGGCGGAGTAGCGGCAGCGGGTTTTTTTTGTTGTTCGGTGAGTCCGTTCCATTTAATTTTTTTTAAAATTTTTTTTTGTAATTTTTGGTGTTTGGTGGTGTTGCCCGCCTTTTTGCCAATTACTGTTTTGTTTTTTTAATTTTTTTTTCAATTTGATTTATTTAAATTTTTTTTTAATTCTGCTGGTTTATTTTTATATATATATATATTTTTTTTTTTGGATTAATGTTTTTAAATTTTTGGTAATTTTTTTTTGAGTTTTTTATAATTTTTTTTAATGACCAGTTTTAGGCTTTGTTGTTTGAGGGCATGTTAGGGTTTCAGGGAGTTGTAAATTTGTCCAAGTGGGATTTAAAGTTTACCGGTCAGAGAAGGGATATATCTCTGCATGCCTTCCTGGAGCGAGTAGACGAGCTTTGTGGCGCTCGTGGGGTCTGTGAGGACCAGGTGTTTAGAGGGGCGGTAGATTTATTTTCGGATAGGGCTTTGATTTGGTTCCGTGATACGCAGAAGCGTATGTTGGGTCTGATCAGGGCTAATTTGTGTCCTTTTTATCAGACTCAGCTGGGCTTGGCTGAGCCTGAGAGTCTTTCGGAGTTGGTTTCCTTGGGTCGGAAACTGGAGGCTGTGCGGGCGAATGTGGAAGCATTCGTGCCGCCGCCCAGCAGCCGGTCCAAGGACTTGCTGGAGCCAGACTTGGCATACGTTTCGGCCGAGCCGGAAGTGGTTGCAGTCAGGGCTCCGCTGCGCAATCTTAGATTGGAGCGGAGAATTAGGGCACCTCAACGGGCTAGGCGTCCGTTCAGGTGCTTTAACTGCAAGAAGTTTGGGCATGTTTCGGTAAACTGCCGAAAGGCGGTTATTTGCCGCGGCTGCGGGCGGCCTGGCGTGATGAAGCGTGATTGCCCCCGATGCTCTCAGAGAGCAGGGCAATTACAGGAGCGCTCGGACAGGGAGGCGGCCCCGAGAGCGGCTCCGAGGGCCCGCGAAGAGTCGGGAAATGGGGAGCGAGCTCTTGTGGAAGCAGGGCAAGAAGTTCGCGAGGTTTAGGTAGGTTGCCTGCGGGAAACCAGCTGGCTAGGGAAAATAGTGATAGGCCTCAGAGGCAACGTCCGTCCGAAATTTGTTTGAGTTTTTCTCTTTCAGGTAGAGAATTGGATAATAGGCCATATTTAGGTGTTAAAATTTTTGGAGTGCGTATGTTAGGGCTTTTAGATTCGGGGGCCACCAGGACGATTCTTGGTAGGCCAGGCTGGGACACATTAAAGTCCTGGGGGATAAGTTTATTGGCGTCTGCGGTCAGCAAGGTTGCGCTTGCTGATGGTGAAGAAGTTCCGGTTAGGGGGGTAGTTTCGGTCCCTTTCGAGGTAGAGGGCAAGTCGGTCCTCGTTGAATGCCTCGTAATACCGGATTTACCCCAATCATTGATTCTTGGAGTAGACTTTTGGTCTAAGGCCGGTGTAGTGCCAGATTTGGCCAAGAATCAGTGGAGGTTTTCCGACCAAGTCGAGGTCTCGTCAGTAGCGGCGATAGTTGATAGGTCTTCGTTGTCAACTAGGGAAAAATCGGTTCTTGAGGAGTTTGTAGCAGATGTTTTTAGGTCTATGCCTGAGGGACTTGGTTGTACACATTTGGTCGAACATCGGATTCGTACAAAGCCAAATGTGGAACCAGTCAAGCAGCGATACTATCCGGTATCGCCCGCTATTCAGAGGCGCATAGATGAGGAAATAGAAGATATGTTAGAAAAGGGTGTGATTGAGATTTCTCACAGCCCTTGGGCATCACCGGTTGTGATGATTAGGAAAAAGGATGGGAGTTATAGGTTTTGTGTCGACTATAGGACACTGAATAAAAATACGGATCGAGATAGTTACCCCCTCCCTTATATTTCGGCTACTTTAGATAAGCTAAAGGACGCCAAATATCTCTCTAGTTTGGATATAAAATCCGCTTATTGGCAGATCCCAGTAGAGAAGGAGTCTAGGGCCTGCACGGCATTTACAGTTCCGGGTAGGGGGCTCTACCAGTTCAAGCGCATGCCTTTTGGCCTGCACAATGCGCCTGCAACTTGGCAGAGATTTATAGATGAGGTCCTTGGGGCTGACTTGGAACCCCATGTTTTCGTGTATTTGGACGATATTATTATTGTTACAAATACATTTGATAAGCATGTTGAGGTTCTGAAGGAGGTCCTGAAGAGGATTTGTTCGGCAGGGCTTAGATTGAATAGGGAAAAATGTAATTTTTGTCTTTCTTCGCTACGGTATCTAGGTTATGTTGTTGATCGACAGGGCTTGCATGGTGACCCCGAAAAAGTTGAGGCAATGCTGAAAATTCCAGCGCCCAAAAATGTAAGGGAAGTCAGGTCGTTTGTTGGCACCATTTCTTGGTATCGTAGGTTTGTTTCGAATTTCGCTGATTTGGTTAAGCCTCTAACTGATCTTCTAAAGAAGAAGAACAGGTTTAGATGGTCGCCGGAGTGCGAGGACAGCTTTTTGAAGGCCAAGGAGCGCCTAGTGACGGCGCCGGTCCTGAGCTGTCCTGATTTCGAACGACCCTTCGTAGTTCAGACTGATGCTTCCGATTTTGGAATAGGTGCCGTTTTGACACAGCAGTTTGATGAAGGGGAGAAGGTCATTTCGTATTTGAGTAGGTCGTTGAGTAGATGCGAGAGGAATTATTCCACTACCGATAAGGAGTGTTTGGCTGTTTTGTGGGCAGTTGAGAAGTTGAGGCCATACATCGAAGGGGTTAGGTTCACAGTGGTGACCGACCATTATTCGTTGGTATGGCTCAACAATTTGAAAGATCCTTGCGGTAGGTTGGCTAGGTGGGCTTTAAAGCTCCAGCAATACGATTATGAAATCATACATCGTAAGGGGAAAGATCATGTTGTGCCCGACATGCTTTCTAGAGGTGTCCCAGTCGTAGGGGAGGTAGATGGGCGTGTTAGAGATCCATGGGTGGATTCCATGGTTAGGAAAGTGGAGGATAAACCACTCGATTACCCAGCTTGGAGAATTGAAAATGGGGTGTTATATAAACACATAAAGGCAGGGACAAATAGTTTGTTTAGTGCTGGGTACGAGTGGAAGAGAGTTGTGGGCAAGAGTGATAGGCGCAGTATTTTATTCGAGTGTCACGATAATCCATTATCGGGGCACATGGGCGTTAGGAAAACATACGCTAGGGTAATTGAGAAATATTATTGGCCGAAAATGAAGGCAGAGATAGCTAGATATATTAAAGGATGTCAGGTTTGCCAGAGGGTGAAACCTGACAACAATAAGCCAGCTGGTTGTATGGTAGAGAGGACAAAGAAGTTAGAACCTTGGGAAATGATCTGCGTAGATCTGGTGGGACCCTTGGTGAAGTCTAGTCGGGGATTTTGTTATATTTTAACGGTGGTTGACTACTTCACCAAATTCATATTGTTGTTTCCGTTGCGAAATGCAACGGCAAAGAGTGTTTGCAAGGAGTTGGAAGATAATGTCTTCCTGCTCTTTGGAGTTCCGAGGTCCATTGTATGCGACAATGGGCCACAGTTTCGCAGCAAGGAGCTGCAGAGTTTATGCGCGTCGTATGGTGTGCAGATGCGGTACACTGCACACTATCATCCGCAGGCCAATCCGGCCGAGCAGATCAACCAAATAATTAAGACCACTTTGAGAGCATATATTTCAGAAAACCATCGGACATGGGATTCTCATCTCTCAAAGGTGGCGTGCTGCATTCGAACATCGCAGCATGAGGTTTTGGGAGCGTCTCCATACTTCGTGAATTTTGGCCGAAATATGGCGGTCAGGGGTGATAGAGATTATAGACGAGTGGGAGACTCAGACCAACCGGACAGTAGTAGTGAGGACCGGGCCAAGTTAATGGCAGACTTGAGGGAAGACATACGGAAGAAGTTAGAAATGGCAAGTGCCAAGACAGCAAAGACTTACAATCTCAGACGTAGAGATGTACAGTATTTACCGCACGAGTTAGTATGGAGACGTAATTTTGTTTTGTCCGATGCTGCAAACTATTTTGCAGCGAAGTTAGCTCCGAAATTTGTTGGACCGTTTAGGGTTAAAAAGAGGGTGTCTCCGTGGACATATGTTTTGGAAGACGAAGACGGACGAGAAAAGGGGACATGGCATGTGCAGGACCTTAGGCCGCACATCGACTCAGGGTGATTTTCTCCGGTTAGATTCGAAAGTTGGCTGGTCTCAGGAGACCAAGCAACTTTCGCGGAGGTGGAGGTGAGGTTGTCGCGGTATAAAATCGCGACACGAATGTTGTTGTTTTTATTGTTTGTTTTGTTTTTTTAGAGGAACATAATCACACACGCACTGACCGAATTAACGCACTGCACAATTTTATTGATTGTCACTTTTTATTTAAATATATTTGTTTTGCTTAATTTGTTAAGCGGCGGCGATCCGATGAGGGTATTGCCAGCCTCGCCATTACAATAGTAAATTGTCAAAACCTGGACTAAAGCTTTTGTACTTTTTAAACCTGTTTGAGGGAGAGGAATTTGAGAACATTTATGCTTTCGCCTATACGTATATGAGTGCCGCCAAAATGTATATTTCATTTTGGTGGGTGCAGGGGGGTATATGTAAATTTGCCAAACACACCTAGAAAAATCTGAAGAGATTTTTCGCATATAGGTATGGGTAAAGCCCCGACTGCGGACACTGGTTTCTGCGTAAGCCGCACTCTATGTATGTGGGAAGATAAATGGAAAGTGAGCGTCATAGGCTCTCATATATTCTAATTTCGTCTAGTTCTTTTTGAGCAGGGAAGAAGGAGAGTGGCAAAAGCTTTGGTTTTTCTAATTTAATTGAAATTAGTTGTTTCCAAAATTTGGTTAATTTTCTTCCTTTTTTTAAATTGTATTTTTTTTTTGAGTGGTGAAGTGGAGCTGTTGCCATCGTCGGACTGTGGCTGGAGGACAAGTGTTCCAAAGGGAGTATTTTTGCGCGCTAGTTTAGTTTTGCCAGCTAGTGGTTATTTTGCTTAATTTTATTTGTGGCAGTCGGCCATTTAGTGTTTTGAATTGGAGGAATTGAATAGAGTTGGACAGGTTGTGTTCGGTCGTGATTTGTTTTGGTGAAGTGTTTCCGTCCAAGTAGTTTGCTTGGGATTTGTTTGGCCGTTTCCCCCCCCCCCCCCCCCTCTTCCTTATTCCTTTTTTTTGTTTGTGTCGTCCCGCATCAGAGCCAAGTTGTTGCTGGACATTGAATTTTATCGAAGTCCAGCTGGTGAATAGATTCTGCAAAGAATCGTGCGAGGGATTTCAGACAGGTTGGTCTGGTCGCGCAAATCAATTGCGTTTAAAGAAATATAATTTTTGTTGTACGAATAATTTCTTTTGGGTGATTGTCGGTTTGTGTTGATTTTGAAAAAAAGGGGTCTGTGTTCGGTATTATTTTCCTTGTGTCGGGAAAATTTCCGTTTCTTTTATATATAGTTATATATATACCTATATATATATCTATTGCGGCAGTTTCGGTGTAGTTTTTAAAAGAAGTTTATTTATCAGGTTTTCGTGTGTTCGTGTTGTTCGTTCGTCCGGGGATACCATACCGCGAGGGTCGTCTTAAATCCCACGCTTCGCGACTGTGCTTTTCGGGCAAATAGGGAATTTAAATATCGCGTGGGGATTTTTTATTTTAGTTTGTTTTAAAAAGTTTTAGTTAAAAATAGCGCGATAAGCTTTGTCCAAAAACTGCGCTTGATAACTTTCTCGAATTGGCATTCTTTTGTGTCAGATTGTTTCAAAGCGGAAACCTCACATGAGTTATCAGTTGCTGGCCTTGTTGGCCAATTCGCCTGGCAAAGGAAGTGGTTTCTAGAGTCTTTTGACACATATTTAGCTGTGGTTGCGTTAGTAATATTTATGAATCCATGACAAAATTGTCTATTATAAACTCTGCCTTGGTAGTTGCCATTATTACCGTGCCTTTATGTAGAGTTGGTAGTGGAATTATTCGATAGATATCGGAAGATTCACTTTGTATTAATGGAATCTCCGCCTTTATCATCAAACGGGATCCAACAACCAATCCTTTAGCCGACATTAACTTGTAGACATCTTTTAGCTCGTTGCCCTGATCTTTTCCAGTAAACATCCACTTAGGAGGCAACTTATCCTTAATGAGCGATATTTCTCGTTTTAGTTGCGAAGGCCTTATTAGTGTTGGATTTACTCGCCCGTGATTGATGTCAATAAGTAGATTTATTATTGACGATTGAATACGTTCACATCCGTCAATAATCGTTACTAGTTGCGTCGTCATCACGTTCTGCATTTTGGCTTCTTGTCAGCTCAGAGTAAAATAGATTTAATTGCTCGTTCATCTTTTGGAAGTGACTATTGACCTCATCTGTTGTCTTTTTTAGAAGATTAACTGTCGAGTCTATTACAGATGTTTGTTTCTTCATTAAGCTCGTTATATCTTGCTGATTTGCAAAGATCTTGGTCATTTCATCCTCCATATCACTTCAATCATCTGAATCCATCATCCCGAATAGAATATGATAAATCGATCCCACAAATTCAAATGGTGCTCTTCGCATTCTTTATCTTTGATTATTAATTCGTTGTTTGATATAAGTATATTATATTGTTTCTCCATCGATGCTGTCATCATCTTTCAGGCTTATATATAATAGGTTAAAATTTGCTGCTTTAGTCTGTTTACATATTGTTGAATGTTATGCATTTCCTCTAAGTAGGAACTAAGGCATTCAATCCCGAAGTGTTTTTGAAAATCCCGGGATTTCGGGATTTGAAATTACAATCCCGGGATCCCGGGATTTGTTCGGTATTTTCGGGATTTTCCAATTAAATACAATGGTTAATATAAAATTAAAGAAAAAATTGTTGCAACAATATTTTAAGTTTAATTCGACAAAGAAAACATTAAACATTAATACATTAAACAAAACAAATTATATTTAAATAAATATAGTCAAACAATCTTTTTAAATTAGATTGATCGAACAAATTATTTTTTTTGCCACGCTGAATCCGAATATAAATTTAAAATTCTGCCAGCTCCATTTCATGCTAAACGGTCAACAATATTCGGTCAACAAAATAATTTTAACATATATCTTTTTTGAAAAAAAAATGGTTTAAATTGAAAAAATTTTATTCAAATCGATAAAAATTGTTTGTTAACCGTTATTGGCAAAAATCTTGTAAATTTTTGTGTGATTGTAGCACTAAATCTACAAAAGTGGGATTTTTAAATTTACCAATTATATTGAAAGTAAATGCACGAAAGTATTTTTTGTGGAAAAACGTCAATAATATCTTAAACAATGCATAAAAAAATGCATCCCATTTCGAAGCTGTTACATCTAGCTTTCCCATGTAATCAAGATAAATTCAAGTATTAAAAGATAATCCAACTGCTTCACCTTCTGCCATTGTAAGGTTCGTTGTTGCTGCGCCTGCTCGCATAATCATTTGTAGAACAAGAATGATAAACGATCCAAAAGTTTGACTTTGTACAGAACTTTTTTTATATGTACGCCTGGCCATATTGGTAGTAGTATAACTTGTCAAAAATACTTTCGCTTTTGTTGATACTTCTTCTCTTTCGTTTTCTTCCTCGGTTTCTAAAGGACAAACTTTATGTATTGGACGTTTAAGAGTACCATTTTGAACTTTTATGGTCACTACTATAACTCTGTTATCCGCTCCAGGGTGCAGATCTGATATCCTTCCCATTGGCCATTTTAAGGGATGTGTATTTTCATCCTTAATCAGCACTAGTTGACCTTCGCGTAGATTTTTTTTGTGCAGTCTTCCACTTGTTGCGCTGTTGAAGTGATGTAAGATATTCGTCTTTCCAACGGTTCCAAAAATCTCTTTTCATCTTTTGAATAAGTTTCCACCTGTTCAGAGAACTCATTACTGCATCGTCTACAGGTTCGGGATAATCCAGTAGCGGTTGTCGAATCAAAAAATGACCTGGAGTTAAAACATCTATTTCATCTATGCTGTTGCATTTATTTATTTATTTTTATACCCTGCACACTAGTGTCCAAGGGTATATTGTTTTTGTCACACCGTTTGTAACGCCCATAAGGAGGTGTGTCCGGTATGGAAAAGTATATATATTCTTGATCAGCATCACCTCCTGAGTCCATTAGTCCATGTCCGTCTGTCTGTCATTTCGCACGATAACTGTCGGAGCTTTTGAGCTATCGACTCCAAATTTCCTCTTATTTTGGCGAATGATGTGACGGTATTGAAAATGGGCAACATCGGATAAGAGCCACGCCTACCTCCCATACAAAGTTGCCGCCAATTCTATATTATTTTCGTTTATCTTGAGAAATACTGAACCGAAATGAGGTCGGGAACGAAATGGGAATGAAACCGGAACGAAATGGAATTGGACCGGAACAAAATTTTAAAATGGATCAGAAAACTAAAATTATCGATAAATATTGGAAAATTATCGATAAATTATCGAAAAATTATCGATAAACTATCGAAAAATTATCGATAAATTATAGATAAATTATCGGTAAATTATAGATAAATTATCGAAAAATTATCGATAAAAAATCGAAAAATTATCAATAAAAATCGAAAAGTTATCGATAAAAAATCGAAAAATTATCGATGAAAATCGATAAATTATCGATGAAAATCGATAAAATATCGATAATAAATCTATAAATTATCGATAATAAATCTATAAATTATCGATAAAATATCGAAAAACTATCAATAAAATACCGATTTTCGATAAAATTACTAACATATGGTCTCAGAATGTATCGTACTCCCATGTGCAGGGTATTATAGCTTCGGTCAGACCGAAGATAATTCTCTTACTAGTTCTACTTGATCCAACAAAATTAGTCCCATTGTCTGAATATATGTGGGAACTTTTTCCTCTTCTGGCGAAAAATCGTCTTAGTGCTGCCAAAAATGATTCTGTTGTTAAATCACTAACTGCTTCGAGATGAATAGCCTTTGTAGCCATGCAGACAAAAACTGCAATGTATCCTTTATATGATTTTCGACCTCGTCCTCTGGAACATCGCATCGATATAGGTCCTGCATAGTCCACACCCGTATGAGTAAATGGATGTGATTTAGATACACGACGTTTTGGAAGATCACCCATCATCTGCTTAGCTGTTTCTTGACGGAACCTCGTGCATTTAACGCATTGTCGCAGAGACTTTTTTATGGCATTCTTTACTCCAATTGTCCAGAATTGCCTTCTTAATAATGACTCCATTACACGATTACCTCCATGTAATGTTATGAAATGAGCGTTTTTAATCATTAATGTAGTCAGTTGAGATTTTTTCAAAATGATGGGATGTTTTTGTTCGTAAGGCAGATATGAATTTTCTAATCTTCCACCTACTCGTAGTACTCCCTTATCATCCATAATTGGATTAAGGCTCAAAATCGTAGTTTTGCTATCTAGTTCCTTGTTCATCTTGATGCATCGCATTTCGGCACTAAAATCCAGGTTTTGTTGATGTATAATTATTACTTCTTGAGCTTTTCTGATTTCACACGAAGACAAGTAGGCTGCAACAGGTTTATTCTTCTTCAATATGTTAATGAACCGCAGAACATAGCTAACTATTCTTTCATACTTGTTAATTGAAGAACATCTCTCCAATAAACTGCTTATAATGTCTTCATTTTGTTTCGGTGCCGTGGTAGTTGCAACTAACATTTTTTCTTGAGCCAAAATGGTCCGTTCCACCAAAGCTGATGAGTTTCTAATTTGTTTGTGGATATACCTCTTGACGCGACATCTGCTGGATTTTCTTTGGTACTGACATGACCCCATTTCTTCTTTGACGTAAGCATCCTTATTTTGGAAACTCTAGTTCTAATGAACTTGTCTTTATTATTATTGTTCTTGATCCACACTAAGGCATTCAATCCCGAAGTGTTTTTGAAAATCCCGGGATTTCGGGATTTGAAATTACAATCCCGGGATCCCGGGATTTATTCGGGATTTTCGGGATTAAAGAAAAAACTGTTGCAACAATATTTTAAGCTTAATTTCAACGTAGAAATACTATTTAATAAATATTGCATTAAACAAAACAAAATTTAAAATAAATAAAACCAAAAGTTATTAATTTTAAATTACTCTGATCGAACAAGTTTGATATTTTATGTGTTAAATTGAGTTGCTTTATTATTTATTTTGCCACGCTGTCACAAAATAATTTTAATAAATATATCTACTCTTTTGTCGAATAAAAAAAATTGTTTCAATTTGAAAAAATTTTATTCAGATCGATAAAAATGTTTTGTTTACTGTTATTGACAAAAATTGTCTTAATTTTTTGTGTGTGTAGCACTAAGTCTACGAAAGTGAGCTTTTTGTGTTTACCAATTAGATTGAAAGTAAACGCACTGCAGTATTTTTGTGGAAAAGAGTCGAAAATATCTTAAACATGCATAAAAAATAAATTTTTTTAATCCCGGGATTCCGGACTCAAAATCCCGGGCTTCCGGGAATTAGAAAACGTTCGGGATCCCGGGATTTCGGGATTCGGGATCCCGGGATTGAATGCCTTAATCCACACCAATGTAATAGTTGAATCGCTCCAAGCATATAGCTTGGCCTGACGGTTTATTATTTGACAAACTTTACTCATTAATTTCGCCAACAGGTGCACAAAGTTCTAGCTTCGGTAAAGTTTTCTTATTCTTTATGGGATTTACTTTTTTACTTTTTTTAACTGCTTTAGTCTGTTTACATATTGTTGACTGTTATGCATTTCCTCTAAGTAGGAACTAATGCATTCAATCCCGAAGTGTTTTTGAAAATCCCGGGATTTGAAATTACAATCCCGGGATCCCGGGATTTGTTCGGTATTTTCGGGATTTTCCAATTAAATACAATAGTTAATATAAAATTAAAGAAAAAATTGTTGCAACAATATTTTAAGTTTAATTCGACAAAGAAAACATGTTTAATAAATATTACATTAAACAAAACAAATTATATTTAAATAAATATAGTCAAACAAAAAGTAATTCTTTTTAAATTAGATTGATCGAACAAATTATTGTTTTTGCCACGCTGAATCAGAATATAATTATAAAATTCTGCCAGCTCCATTTCATGCTAAACGGTCAACAATATTCGGTCAACAAAATAAGTTTAAAATATATCTTTTTTGAAAAAAAAAATGGTTTAAATTGAAAAAATTTTATTCAAATCGATAAAAATTGTTTGTTAACCGTTATTGGCAAAAATCTTGTAAATTTTTGTGTGTTTGTAGCAGTAAATCTACAAAAGTGGGATTTTTAAATTTACCAATTATATTGAAAGTAAATGCACGAAAGTATTTTTTGTGGAAAAACGTCAATAATATCTTAAACAATGCATAAAAAAATGCATCCCATTTCGAAGCTGTTACATATAGCTTTCCCATGTAATCAAGATAAATTCAAGTATTAAAAGATAATCCAACTGCTTCACCTTCTGACATTGTAAAGTTAGTCGGTGCTGCGCCTGCTCGCATAATCATTTGTAGAACAAGAATGATAAACGATCCAAAAGTTTGACTTTGTACAGAACTTTTTTTATATGTACGCCTGGTTATATTGGTAGTAGTATTACTTGTCAAAAATACTTTCGCTTTTGTTGATACTTCTTCTCTTTCGTTTTCTTCCTCGGTTTCTAAAGGACAAACTTTATGTATTGGACGTTTAAGAGTACCATTTTGAACTTTTATGGTCACTACTATAACTCTGTTATCCGCTCCAGGGTGCAGATCTGATATCCTTCCCATTGGCCATTTTAAGGGATGTGTATTTTCATCCTTAATCAGCACTAGTTGACCTTCGCGTAGATTTTTGTGTGCAGTCTTCCACTTGTTGCGCTGCTGAAGTGATGTAAGATATTCGTCTTTCCAACGGTTCCAAAAATCTCTTTTCATCTTCTGAATAAGTTTCCACCTGTTCAGAGAACTCATTACTGCATCGTCTACAGGTTCTGGATAATCCAGTAGCGGTTGTCGAATCAAAAAATGACCTGGAGTTAAAACATCTATTTCATCTATGCTGTTGCATTTATTTATTTATTTTTATACCCTGCACACTAGTGTCCAAGGGTATATTTTTTTTGTCACACCGTTTGTAACGCCCATAAGGAGGTGTGTCCGGTATGGAAAAGTATATATATTCTTGATCAGCATCACCTCCTGAGTCCATTAGTCCATGTCCGTCTGTCTGTCATTTCGCACGATAACTGTCGTAGCTTTTGAGCTATCGACTCCAAATTTCCTCTTGTTTTGGCGAATTATTGGACCGTATTGAAAATGGGCAACATCGGATAAGAGCCACGCCTACCTCCCATACAAAGTTGCCGCCAATTCTATATTATTTTCGTTTATCTTGAGAAATACTGAACCGAAATGAGGTCGGGAACGAAATGGGAATGAAACCGGAACGAAATGGAATTGGACCGGAACAAAATGGAATTGGAACAAAATTTTTAAATGGATCAGAAAACTAAAATTATCGATAAATTATCGATAAACTATCGAAAAATTATCGATAAATTATAGATAAATTATCGATAAATTATCGAAAAATTATCGATAATAAATCGATAAATTATCGAAAAATTATCGATAAATTATCAAAAAATTATCGATAAAAAATCAAAAAGTTATCGATAAAAAATCGAGAAATTATCAATAAAAATCGAAAAGTTATCGATAAAAAATCGAAAAATTATCGATGAAAATCGATAAATTATCGATAATAAATCTATAAATTATCGAAAAATTATAGATAAATTATGGAAAAACTATCGATAAAATATCGAAAAACTATCAATAAAATACCGATTTTCGATAAAATTACTAACATATGGTCTCAGAATGTATCGTACTCCCATGTGCAGGGTATTATAGCTTCGGTCAGACCGAAGATAATTCTCTTACTAGTTCTACTTGATCCAACAAAATTAGTCCCATTGTCTGAATATATGTGGGAACTTTTTCCTCTTCTGGCGAAAAACTGCAATGTATCCTTTATGTGATTTTCGACCTCGTCCTCTGGAACATCGCATCGATATAGGTCCTGCATAGTCCACACCCGTATGAGTAAATGGATGTGATTTAGATACACGACTTTTTGGAAGATCACCCATCATCTGCTTAGCTGTTTCTTGACGGAACCTCGTGCATTTAACGCATTGTCGCAGAGACTTTTTTATGGAATCCAGAATTGCCTTCTTAATAATGACTCCATTACACGATTACCTCCATGTAATGTTATGAAATGAGCGTTTTTAATCATTAATGTAGTCAGTTGAGATTTTTTCAAAATGATGGGATAATTTTGTTCGTAAGGCAGATATGAATTTTCCAATCTTCCACCTACTCGTAGTATTCCCCTATCATCCATAATTGGATTAAGGCTCAAAATCGTACTTTTGCTATCTAGTTCCTTGGTCATCTTGATGCATCGCATTTCGGCACTAAAATACAGGTTTTGTTGATGTATAATTATTACTTCTTGAGCTTTTCTGATTTCACACGAAGACAAGTAGGCTGCAACAGGTTTATTCTTCTTCAATATGTTAATGAACCGCAGAACATAGCTAACTATTCTTTCATACTTGTTAATTGAAGAACATCTCTCCAATAAACTGCTTAAAATGTCTTCATTTTGTTTCGGTGCCGTGGTAGTTGCAACTAAAATTTTTTCTTGAGCTTGCGGCCATTGCATTTCGGATTTCTTGAGCCAAACTGGTCCGTTCCACCAAAGCTGATGAGTTTCTAATTTGTTTGTGGATATACCTCTTGACGCGACATCTGCTGGATTTTCTTTGGTACTGACATGACCCCATTTCATCTTTGACGTAAGCATCCTTAGTTCGGAAACTCTAGTGCTAATGAACTTGTCTTTATTATTATTGTTCTTGATCCACACCAATGTAATAGTTGAACAAACTTTGACAAACTTTACTCATTAATTTCGCCAACAGGTGAGCTGCACAAAGTTCTAGCTTCGGTAAAGTTTTCTTATTCTTTATGGGATTTACTTTGCTTCTTCCAGCGACGAGAGATACTGAATATCCCACTTTTGCATATACAACGCAGCGTAAGCTTTTTCAGATGCATCAGCGAATCCGTGCAATTCAATCTCCTTTCCGATCATTGATTGCAGCCACCTCGAAATTCTGATAGCTCCTATGGCCGGTAGATGTTTAGTAAATTCGTTCCATTCTTTCATCAGATTTTCTTCCAGTGGTTCGTCCCAGTCGTTGTTCAGCAGCCACAATTTTTGAATGAATAATTTAGCAACTGGTGTCAGCCAACCCAATGGATCAAATATTTTTGCAAGCTCGGACAAAGCTAGCCTTTTAGTAACTGTTGTTTGATTTGGGGAATTTATGTTGAACCGAAACTCGTCATTATTCGGATCCCGCTGCAACCCTAAAGTTTTCACAGCCTCCTCCTCGTTTTTTTGTATAATGTAGTTCTTCATATGATGTTGACAGTCGTTGGATTCGTCAGTAAGAATTTCTTTATCGTTTGAGGCCCACTTTCTTAGATGAAACCCAAATTTTTCCATTTGTTGCGAAATCTTAATTTTGATTGCTTTACAATCGCGAACGGAATCCGCTCCGGTCATCAAGTCGTCCATATAAAAATCCTCCTTGATATTGTTGTAAATACATTCGTCCTGCTAAAAATGGTGCAGACGCTGTTCCATATGTTACAGTTGCAAGTTGAAATTCTTCAATGGCTTTCGTATTATTTTCTCTCCATAGAATGCATTGATATTTTTGATCTTCTTCAGCAATTTTTACTTGACGGTACATCTTCTCCACATTTTAACATTAATAACATTTTTCCACAATCGCCATTTTAACACTATATCAAAAATGTCTCTTTGAAGCCGAGATCCGACCATCATAACATCATTGAGACTGCGGCCATTTGTTGTTTTTGCTGAGGTATCAAATACCACGCGTAGCTTTGTAGTCGAGCTGCTTGCTCGTATAACTGATTGATATGGCAAATAATATTTATGTATTCATGTTGCAAATTGACATTCTTCGCCAATTTCTTCTCCAAGTTTAAAAATCTAGCCATGGCTTGTTTCCTAAAATGTCCCAATTCCATGTCATCCTTGAAGGGAAGTTTTACAATGAAGCTTCCATCGTCGCTCCTTTTTGTTGTACTTTTATACTTCTCTAAGCATATATCGTCTTCGGTTGGAATGCCATCGTCGTGAACTTCTTCTAATTCCCAGAATTTCTCAATCGATGTTGTCACTGCAGTTACTACCTTTTTGTTTGGTGTTTGTGTCTGCAGCACTCCTGATAACATCCAACCATGTTTTGTTGATTGGCCTAAAATTCGTCCAATTTTTGTGATGCCCGATTCCAATATATAGCGGCGTAGACATCTCCACCAATCACCAGATCATTCTATCTGATTTATTGAAATTTGGGTCAGCCAGAACATAATTCTTCCATTTGGTTACGTCATATTTGAACGTTTCATCTGGATGAGCACTAGCTAGCTTCGGCAAAACTAGCTCTTCTGTTCTAATTTGTTCGCTGCTTAAAAATCTTGGTTTTATTTCCAAGATAATTTTTGATTTTGATACCCCGACGAGTGTGTTGCCTAGTCCATGAAGCTATGTCCGTGCCTTCACTCGAGGTACTGCTAGTATCTGTGCAGCTTCTTCAGACACTGTAGTTTTTTGTGAACCTTGATCTATCAAGGCTCTTAACGTCAAATATTCTGAATACTTATCGTCTTTAGTCATCATAATGAAGGAGAATATTGTGATCATTGCCACATTTGAAGCACTTATAGTTACTTCTTTGACACTTGGTATCAGGGTGATGATTCAGGCAGTTAAAACACATCTTAGATTTGACCACAAATGATCGGCGCTCCTTAATGTCCAACGTTTGGAACTTGCGGCAACTCGGAATTGTATGCCCAGAATTTTTACAATATGCGCATACAGACTTCGCTGAATAATATGTAGTCGTGTTGGCAGATCGCTGCGAAAATTTTTTGTTGGTATTATTTTCAACTGTCTTTTTTCCTGACACCGCTTCAAGTGCTTGAAATTGGTGTTCTAAAAATTCCAAAACACTCGGTAAACTCTGGATTTCCTTGGTTTTCTTTACGTCTTGCTCGTATAATCGAAGACCATCCTTGTCCAGCTTCCTTACAATTATGCGTGCTATGAATGGCTCCGCATGATCCATTTTGATGTCCATAGCTTTTAGTGCATATATGCACTCGTTTGTTGTATCCAACAGCTGCTTCAAGCTTGCAGCACTTGAGCTTTTGGCCGATGGTTGATCAAGTATGCGATCCACTTGATTTGTAAAAAGCAATCTCCTATTTTCATACCGCAGCTGCTTCGTAGTTAGCATCTGTAACTCGTAGATGCTGAATCACACGTCCGGCTTCTCCTTTGATGTTGGCCTTCAGTCTATACATTTTCTCTGCATTCGAGAATTGCGTGCGCGAATGCACTAGATTTTTGAACAAGTCGTAAAAGGACGGCCATTCGCTGTTGTCACCAAAAAACGTTGGTATCTTTATGTCTTCTAATTTGAATGAAGCTGTTTTCTCCTTATGTCCGTCTTCGCAAAATCCATTTGCTAACTCCTTCCTGCAGCATCTAACTTTTTTCTGTATATCATGGTACAGGATTTCGACTTCATCATTTAATGATATTTCCCTGAATGCTGCCGTTACTCCTTCGAATAACTCGTTCAGTGACTGCTCTGCATTTAAGATGGCATGATTCGACATCTGCTGCAGTTCATCTCCCGTCTCTGTGATGAATTCCTCTAGATCTTCCATTTTCCAATGATTATCGATAATAAATCGATAAATTATCGAAAAATTATCGATAATAAATCGATAAATTATCGAAAAATTATCGATAAAACATCGAAAAATTATCGATAAAAAATCGAAAAATTATCAATAAAAATCGAAAAGTTATCGATAAAAAATCGAAAAATTATCGATGAAAATCGATAAATTATCGAAAAATTATAGATAAATTATCGAAAAACTTCTTGCGAAAAATCGTCTTAGTGCTGCCAAAAATGATTCTGTTGTAAAATCACTAACTGCTTCGAGATGAATAGCCTTTGTAGCCATGCAGACAAAAACTGCAATGTATCCTTTATATGATTTTCGACCTCGTCCTCTGGAACATCGCATCGATATAGGTCCTGCATAGTCCACACTCGTATGAGTAAATGGATGTGATTTAGATACACGACTTTTTGGAAGATCACCCATCATCTGCTTAGCTGTTTCTTGACGGAACCTCGTGCATTTAACGCATTGTCGCAGAGACTTTTTTATGGCATTCTTTACTCCAATTATCCAGAATTGCCTTCTTAATAATGACTCCATTACACGATTACCTCCATGTAATGTTATGAAATGAGCGTTTTTAATCATTAATGTAGTCAGTTGAGATTTTTTCAAAATGATGGGATGTTTTTGTTCGTAAGGCAGATATGAATTTTCTAATCTTCCACCTACTCGTAGTACTCCCTTATCATCCATAATTGGATTAAGGCTCAAAATCGTAGTTTTGCTATCTAGTTCCTTGTTCATCTTGATGCATCGCATTTCGGCACTAAAATCCAGGTTTTGTTGATGTATAATTATTACTTCTTGAGCTTTTCTGATTTCACACGAAGACAAGTAGGCTGCAACAGGTTTATTCTTCTTCAATATGTTAACCCATTCACGACGAGTGTTACCATATGGTAACGCTGATAGCGTTCCACGGTATATTCAATTAAAAAAATATTTGAACAAATATCACTAATCTGTTTTTTGATTTAAATAAAGCATGCTTAGATCTTTCTTTTGATATATAATTCTAAGCAATCGCTCGTCAGTAGCGATCGTGGCGGATAATTGAAAAGTAGTGTTTTTGGAAAGTGGGCAAAAACAGCAAAAAGTCATGACCTTTCCAGTAAGAATATTTTTCATTGCCATAGAAAGTTATATATTTTAAATATTTTTTTTTTGGCATTTGGGTATAATATCAAAGTATTAGAAAACGTATAAAATAAAATTATTTATAACTTCTGTGTTACCTTTTTATCATTTTGAATTTTGCTGTTACCATATGGGTACGCTCGTCACAACCCTAGCAAATTTAAATTTTCCTACTGAAAATGTTTGTATGAGCTTTTTTTATGTAAAATTAAATATATTTTATTTGTATATTGATTTGAAAGTGTGTTTGTGTACTTAATATAATTACAAACAATTTTTTTTTTAATATTCAGATTTAAAATAATTTTTTGTACGTGTTTATATACATACTTGCGTACATATTCGAGTATTTTTTGTAAAATGAAGTAAATTTTTTCTATATATTGAAATATATTTCTTTTAGCTTTTTTCATATAAAGTTAAAAATATTTTATCTATAAATTCTACTTGGTGTACTTATGAAAAATTAGCAGCACCTCTTAAGTTGATTTAGCCATATCCGTATGTCTGTATTTTGATTGGTATGGGCTATTGAAGGAGCTAAATGAAAGCTAGGCTGTCCAAACATTGAATTTATCCTTTGGAAATCCTAGAAGGAGTTGGTATTGCAAATGGGCGAAATCGATCAGCTGCCACGACTACCTTCCATACAAGTGAAAGTCGAGTTTTGTAACAAATGTTACCCAATTTCACGGGAATTGTGGGAAAATTCTCCGTAAGATATATTGTCCGCTTTGCGTCGATGGTGAGTGCCGCAAAAGCTATATGAGCAATACACCGATCATGACATGACATCATGACGCATACAAAATCCACGTCTAAGATGGCTAGGTCATGCCGGGCTGATGAATGTAAAAAAGTACTACTAAATGGAGCACATGTGAGTACCGTCGGTGGAATGAGCAAAAGATGGCGACCAGGTCTCAGATGGAAGGGTGTATGGTATATATAGGCTTACTTCGACCGGTTGAAACTTACTCAATTGTTTTTTAACAAATTTACATTACGATGAAGACATTTAGGCGAGCATAATTTTATTCGGCTGGACAAGATGATTAGGAGGAAGATGAAGGAGGTACTTCCTATGGTCTTCATCCTACACCTCTTTTACAGCCATGTAAATTGTGTATGTCAAATGATGACGAGGACCTTTCCAATTTCAGTTCATATAGAGATATTTCTTATGTTATTGAAAACCTAAGCAGTATTTTGGTGTAGGTGGAGATACATATTATATACAGTGGCGGACAGATAATTAGGCCAGCCTTTTGTAGTAATTTTGAACGACTACCAAAATTTTAAGAATATCAACTTGAATACTATTGAAAAGGTCTATTGGACCCCATTCTATGATGACTACCAGGACACTTATCAAGATAATCCTAGTTGAAAACTGACCTACTTTTCTAACTTTTTTCCTGGGGGCTATAAAATTTTTTTTTTGATACAAAAATGTGCGTTTTTTTAAAAACAAACTACTTTGCTGAAGAAACTTTTGTGATCAAAAATGCTCCTGAATTTATAGAATTTTATTTAACAAAATATTTTTTTTAAAAACTTTTAGATTTAAAAAAATTGGTCGATAAAAATTTTTTTTACAAAATAAATCTTAAAACATTGCTAAACTTTCAAGAATTTAAAATTAAAGTAGTTATAAACAATAATATCTTAAATTAGGTAATTTTGCTAGGGTTGTGACGAGCGTTACCATATGGTAACGGCCAGGGCTGGGCAAACGGTAAGCGGTCCAAAAAAAAAAAGTTAGAAATTCGTTTCTTAGGCCATTTCTAGGTATTCCTGAAAAAATCTTGAAAAAATTCCGAAAATTTCGCTCTCGTCATTAATGGGTTAATGAACCGCAGAACATAGCTAACTATTCTTTCATACTTGTTAATTGAAGAACATCTCTCCAATAAACTGCTTAAAATGTCTTCATTTTGTTTCGGTGCCGTGGTAGTTGCAACTAAAATTTTTTCTTGAGCTTGCGGCCATTGCATTTCGGATTTCTTGAGCCAAACTGGTCCGTTCCACCAAAGCTGATGAGTTTCTAATTTGTTTGTGGATATACCTCTTGACGCGACATCTGCTGGATTTTCTTTGGTACTGACATGACCCCATTTCATCTTTGACGTAAGCATCCTTAGTTCGGAAACTCTAGTGCTAATGAACTTGTCTTTATTATTATTGTTCTTGATCCACACCAATGTAATAGTTGAACAAACTTTGACAAACTTTACTCATTAATTTCGCCAACAGGTGAGCTGCACAAAGTTCTAGCTTCGGTAAAGTTTTCTTATTCTTTATGGGATTTACTTTGCTTCTTCCAGCGACGAGAGATACTGAATATCCCACTTTTGCATATACAACGCAGCGTAAGCTTTTTCAGATGCATCAGCGAATCCGTGCAATTCAATCTCCTTTCCGATCATTGATTGCAGCCACCTCGAAATTCTGATAGCTCCTATGGCCGGTAGATGTTTAGTAAATTCGTTCCATTCTTTCATCAGATTTTCTTCCAGTGGTTCGTCCCAGTCGTTGTTCAGCAGCCACAATTTTTGAATGAATAATTTAGCAACTGGTGTCAGCCAACCCAATGGATCAAATATTTTTGCAAGCTCGGACAAAGCTAGCCTTTTAGTAACTGTTGTTTGATTTGGGGAATTTATGTTGAACCGAAACTCGTCATTATTCGGATCCCGCTGCAACCCTAAAGTTTTCACAGCCTCCTCCTCGTTTTTTTGTATAATGTAGTTCTTCATATGATGTTGACAGTCGTTGGATTCGTCAGTAAGAATTTCTTTATCGTTTGAGGCCCACTTTCTTAGATGAAACCCAAATTTTTCCATTTGTTGCGAAATCTTAATTTTGATTGCTTTACAATCGCGAACGGAATCCGCTCCGGTCATCAAGTCGTCCATATAAAAATCCTCCTTGATATTGTTGTAAATACATTCGTCCTGCTAAAAATGGTGCAGACGCTGTTCCATATGTTACAGTTGCAAGTTGAAATTCTTCAATGGCTTTCGTATTATTTTCTCTCCATAGAATGCATTGATATTTTTGATCTTCTTCAGCAATTTTTACTTGACGGTACATCTTCTCCACATTTTAACATTAATAACATTTTTCCACAATCGCCATTTTAACACTATATCAAAAATGTCTCTTTGAAGCCGAGATCCGACCATCATAACATCATTGAGACTGCGGCCATTTGTTGTTTTTGCTGAGGTATCAAATACCACGCGTAGCTTTGTAGTCGAGCTGCTTGCTCGTATAACTGATTGATATGGCAAATAATATTTATGTATTCATGTTGCAAATTGACATTCTTCGCCAATTTCTTCTCCAAGTTTAAAAATCTAGCCATGGCTTGTTTCCTAGAATGTCCCAATTCCATGTCATCCTTGAAGGGAAGTTTTACAATGAAGCTTCCATCGTCGCTCCTTTTTGTTGTACTTTTATACTTCTCTAAGCATATATCGTCTTCGGTTGGAATGCCATCGTCGTGAACTTCTTCTAATTCCCAGAATTTCTCAATCGATGTTGTCACTGCAGTTACTACCTTTTTGTTTGGTGTTTGTGTCTGCAGCACTCCTGATAACATCCAACCATGTTTTGTTGATTGGCCTAAAATTCGTCCAATTTTTGTGATGCCCGATTCCAATATATAGCGGCGTAGACATCTCCACCAATCACCAGATCATTCTATCTGATTTATTGAAATTTGGGTCAGCCAGAACATAATTCTTCCATTTGGTTACGTCATATTTGAACGTTTCATCTGGATGAGCACTAGCTAGCTTCGGCAAAACTAGCTCTTCTGTTCTAATTTGTTCGCTGCTTAAAAATCTTGGTTTTATTTCCAAGATAATTTTTGATTTTGATACCCCGACGAGTGTGTTGCCTAGTCCATGAAGCTATGTCCGTGCCTTCACTCGAGGTACTGCTAGTATCTGTGCAGCTTCTTCAGACACTGTAGTTTTTTGTGAACCTTGATCTATCAAGGCTCCTAACGTCAAATATTCTGAATACTTATCGTCTTTAGTCATCATAATGAAGGAGAATATTGTGATCATTGCCACATTTGAAGCACTTATAGATACTTCTTTGACACTTGGTATCAGGGTGATGATTCAGGCAGTTAAAACACATCTTAGATTTGACCACAAATGATCGGCGCTCCTTAATGTCCAACGTTTGGAACTTGCGGCAACTCGGAATTGTATGCCCAGAATTTTTACAATATGCGCATACAGACTTCGCTGAATAATATGTAGTCGTGTTGGCAGATCGCTGCGAAAATTTTTTGTTGGTATTATTTTCAACTGTCTTTTTTCCTGACACCGCTTCAAGTGCTTGAAATTGGTGTTCTAAAAATTCCAAAACACTCGGTAAACTCTGGATTTCCTTGGTTTTCTTTACGTCTTGCTCGTATAATCGAAGACCATCCTTGTCCAGCTTCCTTACAATTATGCGTGCTATGAATGGCTCCGCATGATCCATTTTGATGTCCATAGCTTTTAGTGCATATATGCACTCGTTTGTTGTATCCAACAGCTGCTTCAAGCTTGCAGCACTTGAGCTTTTGGCCGATGGTTGATCAAGTATGCGATCCACTTGATTTGTAAAAAGCAATCTCCTATTTTCATACCGCAGCTGTAACATTTCCCAAGCTGCTTCGTAGTTAGCATCTGTAACTCGTAGATGCTGAATCACACGTCCGGCTTCTCCTTTGATGTTGGCCTTCAGTCTATACATTTTCTCTGCATTCGAGAATTGCGTGCGCGAATGCACTAGATTTTTGAACAAGTCGTAAAAGGACGGCCATTCGCTGTTGTCACCAAAAAACGTTGGTATCTTTATGTCTTCTAATTTGAATGAAGCTGTTTTCTCCTTATGTCCGTCTTCGCAAAATCCATTTGCTAACTCCTTCCTGCAGCATCTAACTTTTTTCTGTATATCATGGTACAGGATTTCGACTTCATCATTTAATGATATTTCCCTGAATGCTGCCGTTACTCCTTCGAATAACTCGTTCAGTGACTGCTCTGCATTTAAGATGGCATGATTCGACATCTGCTGCAGTTCATCTCCCGTCTCTGTGATGAATTCCTCTAGATCTTCCATTTTCCGATGATTATCGATAATAAATCGATAAATTATCGAAAAATTATCGATAAAAAATCGATAAATTATCGAAAAATTATCGATAAAATATCGAAAAATTATCGATAAAAAATCGAAAAATTATCAATAAAAATCGAAAAGTTATCGATGAAAATCGATAAATTATCGAAAAATTATAGATAAATTATAGAAAAACTTCTTGCGAAAAATCGTCTTAGTGCTGCCAAAAATGATTCTGTTGTAAAATCACTAACTGCTTCGAGATGAATAGCCTTTGTAGCCATGCAGACAAAAACTGCAATGTATCCTTTATATGATTTTCGACCTCGTCCTCTGGAACATCGCATCGATATAGGTCCTGCATAGTCCACACTCGTATGAGTAAATGGATGTGATTTAGATACACGACTTTTTGGAAGATCACCCATCATCTGCTTAGCTGTTTCTTGACGGAACCTCGTGCATTTAACGCATTGTCGCAGAGACTTTTTTATGGCATTCTTTACTCCAATTATCCAGAATTGCCTTCTTAATAATGACTCCATTACACGATTACCTCCATGTAATGTTATGAAATGAGCGTTTTTAATCATTAATGTAGTCAGTTGAGATTTTTTCAAAATGATGGGATGTTTTTGTTCGTAAGGCAGATATGAATTTTCTAATCTTCCACCTACTCGTAGTACTCCCTTATCATCCATAATTGGATTAAGGCTCAAAATCGTAGTTTTGCTATCTAGTTCCTTGTTCATCTTGATGCATCGCATTTCGGCACTAAAATCCAGGTTTTGTTGATGTATAATTATTACTTCTTGCGCTTTTCTGATTTCACACGAAGACAAGTAGGCTGCAACAGGTTTATTCTTCTTCAATATGTTAATGAACCGCAGAACACAGCTAACTATTCTTTCATACTTGTTAATTGAAGAACATCTCTCCAATAAACTGCTGAAAATGTCTTCATTTTGTTTCGGTGCCGTGGTAGTTGCAACTAAAATTTTTTCTTGAGCTTGCGGCCATTGAATTTCGGATTTCTTGAGCCAAACTGGTCCGTTCCACCAAAGCTGATGAGTTTCTAATTTGTTTGCGGATATACCTTTTGACGCGACATCTGCTGGATTTTCTTTGGTACTGACATGACCCCATTTCATCTTTGACGTAAGCATCCTTATTTCGGAAACTCTAGTGCTAATGAACTTGTCTTTATTATTATTGTTCTTGATCCACACCAATGTAATAGTTGAATCGCTCCAAGCATATAGCTTGGCCTGACGGTTTATTATTTGACAAACTTTACTCATTAATTTCGCCAACAGGTGAGCTGCACAAAGTTCTAGCTTCGGTAAAGTTTTCATATTCTTTAGTGGATTTACTTTGCTTCTTCCAGCGACGAGAGATACTGAATATCCCACTTTTGCATATACAACGCAGCGTAAGCTTTTTCAGATGCATCAGCGAATCCGTGTAATTCAATCTCCTTTCCGATCATTGATTGCAGCCACCTCGAAATTCTGATAGCTCCTATGGCCGGTAGATGTTTAGTAAATTCGTTCCATTCTTTCATCAGATTTTCTTCCAGTGGTTCGTCCCAGTCGTTGTTCAGCAGCCACAATTTTTGAATGAATAATTTAGCAACTGGTGTCAGCCAACCCAATGGATCAAATATTTTTGCAAGCTCGGACAAAGCTAGCCTTTTAGTAACTGTTGTTTGATTTGGGGAATTTATGTTGAACCGAAACTCGTCATTATTCGGATCCCACTGCAACCCTAAAGTTTTCACAGCCTCCTCCTCGTTTTTTTGTATAATGTATGATGTTGACAGTCGTTGGATTCGTCAGTAAGAATTTCTTTATCGTTTGAGGCCCACTTTCTTAGATGAAACCCAAATTTTTCCATTTGTTGCGAAATCTTAATTTTGATTGCTTTACAATCGCGAACGGAATCCGCTCCGGTCATCAAGTCGTCCATATAAAAATCCTCCTTGATATTGTTGTAAATACATTCGTCCTGCTTAAAATGGTGCAGACGCTGTTCCATATGTTACAGTTGCAAGTTGAAATTCTTCAATGGCTTTCGTATTATTTTCTCTCCATAGAATGCATTGATATTTTTGATCTTCTTCAGCAATTTTTACTTGACGGTACATCTTCTCCACATTTTAACATTAATAACATTTTTCCACAATCGCCATTTTAACACTATATCAAAAATGTCTCTTTGAAGCCGAGATCCGACCATCATAACATCATTGAGACTGCGGCCATTTGTTGTTTTTGCTGAGGTATCAAATACCACGCGTAGCTTTGTAGTCGAGCTGCTTGCTCGTATAACTGATTGATATGGCAAATAATATTTATGTATTCATGTTGCAAATTGACATTCTTCGCCAATTTCTTCTCCAAGTTTAAAAATATAGCCATGGCTTGTTTCCTAGAATGTCCCAATTCCATGTCATCCTTGATGGGAAGTTTTACAATGAAGCTTCCATCGTCGCTCCTTTTTGTTGTACTTTTATACTTCTCTAAGCATATATCGTCTTCGGTTGGAATGCCATCGTCGTAAACTTCTTCTAATTCCCAGAATTTCTCAATCGATGTTGTCACTGCAGTTACTACCTTTTTGTTTGGTGTTTGTGTCTGCAGCACTCCTGATAACATCCAACCATGTTTTGTTGATTGGCCTAAAATTCGTCCAATTATTGTGATGCCCGATTCCAATATATAGCGGCGTAGACATCTCCACCAATCACCAGATCATTCTATCTGATTTATTGAAATTTGGGTCAGCCAGAACATAATTCTTCCATTTGGTTACGTCATATTTGAACGTTTCATCTGGATGAGCACTAGCTAGCTTCGGCAAAACTAGCTCTTCTGTTCTAATTTGTTCGCTGCTTAAAAATCTTGGTTTTATTTCCAAGATAATTTTTGATTTTGATACGCCGACGAGTGTGTTGCCTAGTCCATGAAGCTCTGTCCGTGCCTTCACTCGAGGTACGGCTAGTATCTGTGCAGCTTCTTCAGACACTGTAGTTTTTTGTGAACCTTGATCTATCAAGGCTCTTAACGTCAAATATTCTGCCTACTTATCGTCTTTGGTCATCATAATGAAGGAGATTTTGTATTCAGATTTTATCGAACGGACGCGTTTTAATCGGTCCCGCAGAAATAATAAATAACATTGTGAAACAATAACAAAACCCCCCAAAAATTACGCGAAATAGACGCTAAAACAATTTCAAGAAAAAGAGTGCAAGTGGCGTATCAAAGCCACTGCATATAAAGCAAACAAATAAAAAAGATTTGTGTGAAAATTTATGTCAGTGAATCATTCTCCCCAAAAAACAAGGAATTCTCTTACAGAGAATTCAACATCCCGCTCAAAACAAGAGCTTGAATCAGCATCAGCTAGTGCTAGTGAAAACACGGCAAATTCACAAATAAAAGCTTTTGCCATGCAACCAACAGGTGCGAGCAGTGCGAATGCATCGCAACCTGTCATTGTTACCCTCCCCGCCATGAATAGTGCAGAAACCACTATAGCAAAGAAACGATCTGCAGAGGTACTCTTTGCTAACTCTCCCGCATCGCCATCGGGCTCTCTCTCATGGAGCAAGCAGTGTCAAACTCCAACACCCTACACCCAGCAGGCAGCTAATATGACGGCGTTTTTAGCATCACAAACAAATTTGGCAAGTACAATTACTACTAATACTCTTAGGCCAGACCCTGTTAAGATATTCACTGAAAATAAAGACCCTGCAAATAAGTTCTTTGAGAACAAAAACCCTTTGTATAAGCCTCAGTCGGCAAATACGAGTAATGCAATTGGCGCAAACACTACAGAGAAAAACACTCCACGTGCGGCAGTGCAGACTGGCATGCACCGCTACCTGCAAAAGCCAGACCCTACATTGCAAAAGCGCAAAACGACCCCTCCCAAAAATACGAATACGCCTAAGGTTTTAAAGACAAAGCCGAGTATACAGCCCATAAATCTTGGGCAAAATAGATACTCCCTATTATATGAAGAGGATAATTCAGACCCTAAACCCAAGACGTCAAAGCCGCCACCAATTTATCTCAGAGAAAAAAACTCGAATTCCCTTGTGACTCTGATAACACAAATTGTAGGTGCCAATAGATTTCATGTGATGGCTATTCTCAAGGGCGCCATTTATGAAACAAAAATACAAATTTATAATGAGGCAGATTTTCGCAAAATTGTGGATCATTTCGATAAGTGTAAAAAGAGCTATTACACATACCAGCTCAAAAGTAGCAAAGGTCTATCGGTTGTTCTAAGAGGTGTAGACTCGTTTGTCGAATGTGGCGATGTAAAAGAGGCATTAATTGCATTAAAATTCCAAGTTAGATCTGTGTCTAACATTCTAAACAAGGAAAAATTAACCCAACCACTTTTCCGCATTGAACTGGAATTTGACCCTAAGACTCTGCAAAAAAGTGAAACCCACCCTATATACAATTTGCGATATTTACTACACCGTAGAGTCAGTGTTGAGGAGCCGCATAAACGTCGTGGCCCAATACAATGCCAAAACTGCCAAGAATTTGGTCATTCGAAAAAATATTGTACACTTCCCAGTGTTTGTGTTATTTGTGGTGACCTTCACCAGACCCAATTGTGCCCAAAATCGAGAGAAGACGTAAATGTTAGACATTGTAGTAACTGCGATGGAAATCACACTGCCAACTACAGAGGGTGTTCAGTCTACAAAACCCTTAAAAATAAGGTTATTACCGAACCGAAGCCCTTAAGCGCAACAGCTACAATGAGGTAAAACCCTACTCCAGCCAATTTTGCGCAGATGAAATCATACCCACCACCCCAAGGAAATGGTCCTAACGCCGCATCACAACAACAACAATTTTCATACGCAAACATTGGCCTTGAACAAACACTACAGATGTTTCTGCAAAACATGTCGCAGTTTATGAACGGCATGCAAATTTCAGACATTTTTTGCAACCCTGGGCCCAAAATTTCTCGTAGCTGGAGATTTTAATGCCAAACACACTTATTGGGGCTCTCGTCTGATTTCACCCAAAGGAAGACTACTATGGAATACTACCAGCAAACTCGGCCTTGATGTGGTTTCGTCAGGCACGCTAACATACTGGCCATCGGACAGACGCAAAATTCCAGATGTTATTGATTTTGCAGTAATCAAGACCCTTAAATGAACTCAACTAACCATTGAGTCTTCAGTATAACTCTCGTCTGATCACACACCCACTATTATCACAGTAAAATATGAGCCAAATTCAGAAGTCAGCCCACCCGACAAACTCACCAGTATCCATACGAATTGGCTTAAATTCAGAAAATATATAAGTTCACACATTACCCTACATGTGTCACTGAAAACTGAGGAGCAACTGAATGTGGCAGTGCGTAACTTTACCCTTCTGCTTACAAACGCCGCACTGGCAGCGACCCCAAAAATCAATAACACTACCCAAAAAATGAATTTGTGCCACAAAATATAGCTGCGCTCTTAACAGAAAATATCAATAAGGCGTGATTGGCAAAAGTTCAGATCACCCTATCTGAAAAAAAAGCTGACCCTCATTACACGAAAACTACAAAATGGGCGAAAAATGAGAATGATCTGCATCAATTCATGGAAAAGCTTACGCCGACGAGCTCAACAAATTACTCACTTTGGCGTGGCACAAAAAATTTAAAACGACCAATTATTGCAGAATCGCCAATTCGTTTACCCAACGGAGACTGGGCGAGAAGTGATGCTGAAAAAGGTACTGTTTTTGCAAGTCACCTGCAAAATGTATTTACTCCCAACCCCCCAAATGCAAATTACCCGTTACCACAGCTCGCAACCAGGCCAAACTATAACCCACTACTCATCAGAAGAAAAGCACTTATGGACGATATTGCCAAGTTGAACCCAAAAAAAGCTCCAGGACATGACTTAATAACGGCTAAAATGGTGAAAGAGCTGCCATCAATTGCTGTTAGTCACTTATTGCATATATATAATGCTATATTAAGAATAGGTCACTACCCAACTGACTGGAAGCTGTCGCAGATCACGATGATCCCAAAACCGGGAAAAGACCCTACAAACGTGAGTTCATATCGCCCAATAAGCTTACTCTCTACCCTATCAAAACATTTTGAGAAAATTCTGATAAAAATGATGTTACCCACAATACTCGCTAAAGGTGAAATACCCAATCACCAATTCGGATTTAGAGAAAAGCATGGCACAATTGAACAGGTTCATCGCATTGTTGAATTGATCAAAAAAACGTTCGAGAAAAAGCAATACTGCTCAGCAGTATTCCTCGACATCACCCAAGCCTTTGATAAGGTATGGCATAGAGGATTGATATCCAAACTACAGAAACTATTACCCGCAAGCATGCACGTTTTGCTTGACAACTACTTGACCCACAGAAAATTTGTAGTTAAACATAACAGTTTCGTTTCTAGTAGATTCGATATTCTTGCCGGTGTACCCCAAGGCAGTCAAAAATTCTGCGACAAATACTTGGAGCGCCATGGTTTATAAAAAATGAACACATCCACAGAGATTTACAAATATCGAAAATATCTGATGAGATACCGAAACGTAATACAAAGTATGCAGATAAGCTAAAATTCCACCCTAATATTCTAGCTCGAACCTTAATAAAACCCACCCGACCCTTACGTCTAAAACGAAATTATTTTATTGCCTTTGAATAGATAGTTCAGGGACACCCTCGTCGATGCAGCCGTTCGTCTATGCCGACATCCTGTAGATGCCGACATCCAGTCAACGCCTACATCGCCTTGATACATACATTAAGTTGTCCAAATCAGTGGATAAGGTCAACTAGTACTATGTTAAATCTGTTATGTAATGTCTAATTATTTTGTTCAAAGTTATTGTTAGTTCTAATTTTTTTATTTTAGAAGATTCAATAAATAAATTTTATGTAGTTAAAAAAAAAAAAAAATAATGAAGGAGAATATTGTGATCTTTGCCACATTTAAAGCACTTATAGTGCTTCTTCTTTGACACTTGGTATCAGGGTGATGATTCAGGCAGTTAAAACACATATTAGATTTGACCACAAATGATCGGCGCTCCTTAATGTCCAACGTTTGGAACTTGCGGCAACTCTGAATTGTATGTCCAGAATTTTTACAATATGCGCATACAGACTTCGCTGAATAATATGTAGTCGTGTTGGCAGATCGCTGCGAAAATTTTTTGTTGGTATTATTTTCAACTGTCATTTTTCCTGACACCGCTTCAAGTGCTTGAAATTGGTGTTCTAAAAATTCCAAAACACTCGGTAAACTCTGGATTTCCTTGGTTTTCTTTACGTCTTGCTCGTATAATCGAAGACCATCCTTGTCCAGCTTCCTTACAATTATGCGTGCTATGAATGGCTCCGCATGATCCATTTTGATGTCCATAGCTTTTAGTGCATATATGCACTCGTTTGTTGTATCCAACAGCTGCTTCAAGCTTGCAGCACTTGAGCTTTTGGCCGATGGTTGATCAAGTATGCGATCCACTTGATTTGTAAAAAGCAATCTCCTATTTTCATACCGCAGCTGTAACATTTCCCAAGCTGCTTCGTAGTTAGCATCTGTAACTCGTAGATGCTGAATCACACGTCCGGCTTCTCCTTTGATGTTGGCCTTCAGTCTATACATTTTCTCTGCATTCGAGAATTGCGTGCGCGAATGCACTAGATTTTTGAACAAGTCGTAAAAGGACGGCCATTCGCTGTTGTCACCAAAAAACGTTGGTATCTTTATGTCTTCTAATTTGAATGAAGCTGTTTTCTCCTTATGTCCGTCTTCGCAAAATCCATTTGCTAACTCCTTCCTGCAGCATCTAACTTTTTTCTGTATATCATGGTACAGGATTTCGACTTCATCATTTAATGATATTTCCCTGAATGCTGCCGTTACTCCTTCGAATAACTCGTTCAGTGACTGCTCTGCATTTAAGATGGCATGATTCGACATCTGCTGCAGTTCATATCCCGTCTCTGTGATGAATTCCTCTAGATCTTCCATTTTCCAATGAAATCTCCTTACATCAGCCGTATTTTGTTTTTGTCTAATTGAAGCTGGAGAGTCGCGACTGTTGCTTGTGAAAACGGCCGAACCGCCTCCGCGATTGTCCTTTGAACATGCTGCTGAATCGCTCTCGCGATTGTCCTCCTCTGACTGCATTTCTTCCTCAGTGTTGTCCGACAGCAATTTTTTGGCTTCCATCACAACTCGATCTATACTGGAGTAATAGTCCAGCTCGAAATAACTATCGTTATTCCTAATGCGAGCAGCTTTGTGTGGTTAGTTTCAAAATCATTCCACAATTTTTCCAGGCGGCCAATCGTAACCTTGCGAGCTCCTTTGTACTCGGCTTTGTTCCTAAAAGCATATATTTCATCGCCCAATTTTTTTTGACTTTCCAAAATTTTTTTCATTTTTGCCATTTTTCTAGTTGTTGCAGACAATTTTTTATGTTGATTTATTTTTTTTTTTTCACCGATGTTAAATCCTTGGGACGCTTAAACCACTGTATGGTCGTGGTTTACGCCTTACGCAAGAATTAGCGTCTTAGTGAACTATTTTCAATAGTGTCACTGCTTCGAAATTTCTCTTAGTCTCTTACCACGGGTGGGGGAAAACTCAAAGAAAACACGGAATCGAAGGACCAATGATGAGAAAGCAAATACCGACCAGTATCATAGTATTTTTAGTTATAATTTTATTATTGCCCAACGGCGATATTTATACAAAAACGTTACACTACAAACTACAAAAATACTTACAAACTATGCTGAGCACAAGAAAACCAGAGATAAAAATACGCTATAGCGTTGGTCTTCAAAAAATATGCATCTATTTAAAAGTTACAGATTTTTTGCCACTTTTACCTCAAAAAGAGTGCACTGTGCGCCACGTATTCCGCTTAGTTGGTTTACAAATTATTAATTTATTACAAATTGTATTTAACAAATCACAAAAAATTCTCGCACGAGCTTTTTCATAATCTAACACCCTTTAATGATGAGGTTTAATTGGGTATAATAACGGTTCAATGGGGATTGTATTTGAACTTGGTAAAAGTCCATTAGTTTGAGTTGCCACCGAACAGATTTAGATTACTTTCTTTTACTTGATCGAGCGGTGACGGTTGTTGTTGTTGCCGCTCGCCTGACCGTTCCTCGAAGTTTGAAATTTTTCACAATTGGGTTTGTAGACATCGACCGTTCCACAACAGTAACAAAAAATGCTCCTATCTTCCAAACACTCAGTGAATCTATGTCCCTCTTTTCTGCCGGTCCAACAAATCAATTTAAACGACTTTTTCTCTACATCACGCTTACGAAATTCACATAATTCCTCACCATTATACTCAAAGTCTTCATCTTTAACTTCGATTTCATGTTCAGTACTTAACGCTTGACGACGCAAAATAAGTTGTCGTAGTTGAGAAACCGAATCTATTTGCAAATATAAAAGTTATTTTCTCAATATTGGCTTTGTGTTCCTACGAAAAAATTCAACTAACTCATTTTCATGCAAGGTATAACGAAGAAGATCACACAGCTGTAACACATTTCCCAATGAAAATGCTTAAATTCACATACGTTAATTTTTTACATTTATACTCTCTTAGAGAGAGAGAGGGAGGAATTGGGCAAAGCAATGTGTAAATTTAAAGGTTTGTAAAATGCGCTCTCAATTCATAACTTAACTGCAATGTGTGATTGAAAAGATTTGCAATCTTGTTTGTATTATTTTTGTATTTTATTTGAAAATTATACAAGTACATGACTAAATAATAAATTAATAAGTAAGTAACAAGATAAATGATAAAAGAAATGGTACAAAAATTGCAAATACATATGTACATAATTTCATTTGTACATTTTCAAAATTCTTTATGCAAACAAAACAAAACAAACACTACAGATTCACAAAAATTATTGGCTCTTTGGCGCAGAAATTTAATTGGTTATTTTCACAAAACTTTCTTAATAATAATTTAATAAAAATTATCGCTTGTAATAATATAAAATACATTTTATATAAACAGCAAAATAAACACCACAAATAGCACGCCTACGCTCAAAGAAGGCATCTGAGAACTGATTGAAACTGTGTTCGCTTTGTTTAGTGTGGAGAAAATTACACAAGTGTTTGTGTTTTGGAAATGTCTACATATATCAGCATTTTTGTGGAAAGATAAATATTTTGGATTGCATATTTTAGATTTGCAATATTTTGTATCTATAATTAAACTATTTCTCCTTTTTTGAATTCAATGAGCAGAAAGGCCACTAATTTTAGACAACCACTGAAAATTCAGAAAAAATTTACTGAAATTTTGATAGGAATTTTCAACAAATAATTTAGAGTGCAGCGTTATAAAATTCATCAAAATGCTCCTGCGGCATTTGTTTGCGATCTCGGATCATCTCTCGCACATCTGTATCTGAAAGATGGTCGTTGAAGTGAGCTTTTAATGCATTGCACAACTCATTCCATTCGATTCGATTAACATTTTTCCTATATCGCCAGTACCATTCTTTGGCTTTACCGGTAAACAAAATATGACTATGTTCGCATAGTAAATGGAAATCGCTTCCCAAGCTATTTTTAGTAAGAGCAGTTACCATGTAGATGAACTTATCTACCGGAACAGAATTAATTGATCCATTAAAATGAACATTCCAATTACTTATAAGGTTGGCTACTTTATGCTGTTGGTTGAAACAATCGAATTTGTTGACAAACGCTCTCTAATGTCATTATTAAAACTCGTATTTGAATCCGCAATGTTATTATAATCCGCAATGGATTAGAGTTAAAACTTAAGCTTTGATTACGATTACTATTTTGTCGATTATTATTTGGTTGATGTGAAGGAAATTGATCTCGAGGCCATTCCGGCTCTTTATTAACCTTCATCTGACTAAGCTGTTGTGTTAAATTCGAAATAACTTCTTGCATTTCTACAATTCTATTATTAAATTGGCGTTCTATTGTTGCAAAAATTCGTCTTTCTAACTCATCAGTATTAACCGGTGGGATACTATTTTGTGATAGTTCATCAGGTTGGGATATAAATTTCTAGTATGTGTTTGCTTATGTTTCTGATTTTTCGACAAAATTGGGTTACTATTCCTATTTTTGGGTATAGTCCCTGTTGAAGCTAATGGCTGTGTAACGTCGCAAAGGCTGGGGTAAGGACTCGTCGGATGTCCAGGGCTTCGTTGACAGAAATAAATTTATAATTTACAGAGATTTTAATATAAACAGAGACTTTATTCAATAATAGTTCAAATTCAAAAGTTACAAATTTCGATTGGAATTTATTGGGCGAACAGTGGCAATAGTCGTCGATGTTTTGGCGTTATAGCTGATCGGCGACGTTGGCAATTTGTTGGGTGACGACGTAGATATGTGGCGATAGTCGATGGTATCGTAGGTGTTGGGATGCGTAGTGCGATTTCGAAAAAGGATAGGCAGGAGCGTGGCTAGTGCGAGCGTAGGCGTAGCAAGGCTTGAACGTAGGTGTGGTGAGCATGAACGGCAGACCAAAATTTTGAGGTTGATAAAAATAGCGACAATTTATATGGTTATTTTATTTCGGAAATTAAATATGAGGGGAAAAAGAAAGTTTAATTAGTGAATGAAAAGAAAAATATGAATTTTAATTAGAGGCTGGAAAAGAAGTTAGCTTTTTGTTAAAAAAAATGGTAGAATTTAGTTATTTATAGCTGCAAGAAGAAATTATTTTTTTATAAAATTTTTACATAATGAAAACTAAGAGAAAAATGTAATTTACAAGAATGGAGGACTGGCAAGAAGTTATCTGCCACCATTTTGGTCCTGTTCCCATTTACCTAACCTCAAAAAGTGTGACTGGTAAGAAGTTATCTGCCGGTACAGGCGGCTACTTACCTGCCACCATTTTTGTCCTGTCCCCGAGTTCCTAATCCCAAAAAGTGTGACTGGGGCGGAAGTTATCTGCCGGTACAGGCGGCTGCCCCCCTGCCACCATTTTTGTCCCGTCCTCAATTTGCTATTTTCAGAAAGTGTGACTGGAGAAGAAGTTATCTGCCGGTACAGGCGGCTACTTCCCCAGCCAACTCCTGTTGGTGACTTGTTGCTCAACTTTTTGTCGTATCATGTGGTGAATTGTGGCACATGATTTGCCGTGCCTCTATCGTCGTCTCCCTTTTTCTTATTCGATTTCGACCCCACAACACGTCTAGTTGTTCGTCGTTTGGGTAGTGTCGATGATACGGTGACCAGGTGTTGTTCCGACTATCACCAATCAACTTGGTGACCAGGGTGCCACTGTTCGCCCCGTTTAGCCGACTTAAATTCTAACATTTGGTTAATATTCAGATATTTATTATAATTCAAAACAATGATTCAATTCATGACTTAGATATTTTATGGTATGTTGTAGGAATGTGACGTCACCATATTTTTGGGGTCGTCACACCCCCCCTTTACTTCCGCGGACGAAAACGGACGACCTCTGTCCCGTTCCGGCCTAGGGTGACCAGGTAGTCGCCTTCGTTGCGTCGAACTCGGAAACGGCATCTCTGTCCAGGGGCCTTCCGGGCTCTGGCCTGTTTTATTCGGCGCATCACTGCCGGACTGAGCGTAAATTCCTCTTCTATGGCCTGCTCCTCACTCCGCGTAGGTGTTGTTGCCGGGGCTGGCGTGTGTGGTGTTGCTGGGCGCTTTGGTGATGGAGTGTGTGTCGGTTGGGCTGGTGATGGGATGCTGGGGCATGACCACGCCATCAACCCGCCAGGGGTTGGAATCTCCAACCAGCCTTCGTCTGCCTCGTCATAATGCAGCGTCAGGTATGGGGTGCCTTCGGGTGAGACATCCATGGCACTGGCTTTTGACGTGTGATCTTCTTCATCGTTGGGCATGGGGCCCCCAGGCTTGCTTGCGTTGGGGCTGCCTATGTCCTCTTTAGGTGCACATGCTGTCTTCGTGGTTGATGGCCCTGTTTGGTCACTCATGCTGGCCGCTGGTGGCGCGGCGTGTGTGCGCTTCTCATCTTCCTCATTTGTGCTTATGGCCTGTCGTCCTGCCACCTGATATCGCCATCTTGCATTTCCGGGATGCCAATGCAATCCCCTGTATCGTAATCCCTCGGATTTCGAAAGCTATATTCTACTTCATGAAATTTTAAATATTCAGTATAAAATTCAATTTATTTTTGCAGCAGCAGCCATTTTCCTTCTGCTACCGCAATCTTACCCTTGTTCTTTACCTTTGCTTACCCTACGTCGTTGCCACTGCCTCCGACGCAATATCCCTTTCCTTAAATTCGCGTAAATCGTTAACATGTGCGTTTCGCTCCTGCGAATCGCTCTGCCTTCTTACGCGCACAATCACCGGTGAAATAAAATCCACCACTTGATAGGGGCCATCAAATTTTGGTGGCAACTTGGCCGTAAATCCGTCGATCGCTTTCGAGAGGTGATGTTGACGTACCAACACCATCTGTCCAACCTCTGGTTGCCATGCTCGTCGTCTCAGATTGTAATGCCTCGCCTGGTCCTGGGCGGCTTTCTCCATACTCCTATGCACTATGTCGAATACTTCTCGGAGTTTGTCGGCGCGTTCCACCGGCGTCTGTATCATCTGTCCAGTGCCCACTGTCGCTTCATCATAAAGGGACTTGGGCAGTCGTGGTTCCCGGCCTTGAACAAGAAATGCGGGGCTGTAACCTGTCGTCTCGGACACGCCTGTGTTGATCGCCAGCGTGATTTCTGGCAGGAGTTCATCCCACCGCCTTTGATTATTCGTCGACAGTTGTGCCACCATCGTTTTGATGGTTCGATTCGACCGCTCCGTGGCATTCTCCTGCGGCGTGTAGGGTGCCGTGAACTGATGCCTAACTCCAAGTTCCTTCATGTACTTACAGAACGCCCTGCTCGTGAACTGGGTACCGTTGTCCGTCACCAACACCTTGGGTTCACCAAATCGCTCCAGGATTCGTTCGCGAAACGCCTTCTTGAGTGTGTCCGTGGTTGCCTTCCTCATGGGGATTATCTCCACCCATTTGGTGAATTTATCGACGAAAACCAGCATCATGGTATTGCCGTGCGTTGACCGGGGCAATGGCCCCACAAAATCTGCGCAGAGTATTGCCCATGGCTCCTCTGCAATCTGCATCAGCATCCGGCCGGCTGGCTTCTGTTGCTCCGGCTTGAATTTCTGGCAGCTCTCACAGCTGCGCACATATTGACTTACCGCCCTAAACATTCCTGGCCAATAGTACCTGTTCGCCACTCGTGCAATTGTTTTCCTTATTCCAAAGTGTCCAGCGGTGGGGTCATCGTGATTCTCGGCCATCACCCGCGTCAGCAAGGGTGTTGCCACGCTCAACTTCCACGGTGCGCAGTCCTCGTCACCTACTCGCCTCGGGATGTGTCGATACAGTTGGTCGCCTTGCAGCATGTAATCAGCAAACTTCTCCGGATTCTTTTGCACCTCCTCTTTCTGTTTTGTCAGCCAACTGCAGCCTTCGTTTTTGTCCTTCACCGCCTCTGCAGCCCTCAATACATCTCGTGGCTGACGCGACAGTGCGTCGGCCACCACATTCAGTTTCCCCTTTCTATATTGAATCGTATACCTATACTGCTGCAGCTCCAGCGCCCAGCGGGCGATCCTCCCTGATAGTCTTCGGCTGGCGTACGATACTACCCGCTCCTGATCCTCAATAACCTGCGTCAGTACTACGCCCAGGCCTTGGTCACTAGCGTCTGTCTGCAAGGTGAACCGCTGCGAAAAATCTGGGCAGATGAGCACCGGTGCTTCGGTGAGCCGCAGCTTCAGCTGTTCGAACGCTTCCTGCTGCTCCTGCTCCTATTTCCACCGACGACTCTTCTTCAGCAATGCAGTCAATGGCTGGACCACCTTGGAAAAGTCTGGCACGAATCTCCGATACCAGGACGCGATGCCCAGGCATCTGCGCAGCTCCCTCAAGTTGGTAGGCTGCTTCAGCTCCTGTATCGCTGCGATCTTCTCGGGATCTGTGTGTATTCCGTCCGGCGTGACAATGTGACCTAAATAGCGTATTTCCTGCTTTAAAAACTCACATTTTTCCACATTAATTTTCAGATTCGCCGCCCGTAATCGTCGGAAGACCTCACGTAGGTTGGTCATATGCTCCTCCAGTGTTTTTCCCGTGACAATAATGTCATCGAGATACGCGAATGCATGCGGCTCCATCTCCGGCCCGATGACCCCGTCCAGGGCGCACTGAAATGTCGCTGGTGCTGAATGAAGGCCGAATGGCATTACGCACCATTGATACAGTCCTCGACCTGGCACGGTGAACGCCGTGTACTGCTTGCTTCCAGGCTCCATTGGCACCTGCCAATATCCGTTCTTCAAATCAAGGGTGCTGATGACTTTCGCATTCCGGAGTTGGTCCAGGATGTGCTGAATGCGTGGTAGTGGATATGCATCCGGCACCGATTTGGCGTTCAACTGCCTGTAGTCCACACACAGGCGCCACTTTCCATTCTTCTTCCGCACCAGTACGATCGGAGCGCTGTGTGGGCTCCTTGCTGGCTCGATGCATCCTTGCTGGATGAGCTCGTCGATCTGCTCGTTGATAATGCCCATCATCGCAGGATTCTTGGAATAGTACCTTTGTTTAATCGGCAGGTCATCCCTCATGATGATGCGGTGGCTAGCAATGGTCGTGGTTCCTCGCAATTCCTCAAACGGCGGCAACTCCTCCTCCAGAAACCTATCAATTAACAACTGCTCCCTCTCTTTGTCACACATTACCTGGAGTCTTACTTCACCCTGGGTATCCTGCTCGATGTTCCGCTTTTGCACAGATCGTGAACTGTTTCCCACTTCTACATTTTGCGCAGGCTGTGAACTGCATCCTAACATTCCCTTTTGCGCAGGCGGTATACTGCATCCCATGATTTCATTTTGAGCCGGCTGCGACCTGTATTCCAACTTCCAGTTTTGCGCAGGCTGTGAACTGCATTCCAAATTTCCATTTTGAGCAGGCTGTGAACTGCATCCTAATATTCCCTTTTCCGCAGGCGGTGAACTGCATCCGAGATTTCCATTTTGCGCAGGCTGTGAACTGCATTCCAAATTTCCATTTTGCGCTGGCTGTGAACTGCATCCTAATATTCCCTTTTTCGCAGGCGGTGAACTGCATCCGAGATTTCCATTTTGCGCAGGCTGTAAACTGCATCCCACGATTCCATTTTGCGCAGGCTGTGAACTGCATTCCAAATTCCAGTTTTGCGCAGGCTGTGAACTGCATCCTCCCTGATTCCGATTTTCTCCAGACCGTGAACTGCATCTTAGATTTCCATTTTGCGCAGGCTGTGAACTGCATCCTCCTAAATTCCAGTTTTGCGCAGGCTGTAAACTGCATCCTCCTTCATTCCGATTTTCTGCAGACCGTGAACTGCCTCCCAGTTTTCCACTTCGTGCAGACTGTGAACTGCGTGCCCTCTGATTCCGATTTTGCGCAGACCGTGAACTGCTTCTCCTCCTTTCACGTACCCCTTGCTTGCGTTTTGCGCCCCGCAGAGTGCTGTCGTCGGCCAGTCGCCTGTTCTCTTCTTGTTCCACCAGTTCTCCGTCAGCATCCCTGATCTGTGAGTGCATCCTTACTGTGTGGGTTCCGAGAGTCATCGTAGCGTGGATCTGTCCCAAGAAGTCCAACCCGAGGATAAGCGGATCCGTTGAGGTGTGCAGCACCAATACCATCATCCTCTTTGATCGGCCTCCCATGGCCACTTCCAGCACCAGAGCCTCGGTGACTGTGGTCAATGATCCATCCGCTAGCCGTATGTCGTGTTGGATGTTGACTTTGTTGAGCGGTGTCCAAAACTGCTTCGCATAATCGCGACTAATGAAGCACCTGTGTCGATTGTTGCCGTTGCCTCTACACCATCAAGGGTAACCAGTGCAGAGATTCGGCGTCCATCAAAATCTAAAGTTCGCGTTGTGGGAGGGGTTCGGTAGTCGGAGTGCCGGCCGCCCCTCGTTCTCTGCCGGTTCCGCTGTCGTTTCCCGCCTGCCTTCAGCAACACTCAAATGTGCGTACGCCTCGCCGACCGCACTCCCAGCAGTGTAAGACCAGGTTCCCTGTACATTCGTTCCGGAAATGTCCTTCCTCTCCACATCTATGGCAAGTCCGTCGTGACGGTCTCGGTGCACCGGCTGTTTCTGCAAGCTGGTGTCGTTCCTCTGTCACTCGCATCGGGGTGCTCCGGGATGCATTGGTGTCCTCCTGCAGTCCCTCTAAATCTTGCGCCAATGTCAGCAGCTCGTGTAACGTGGTGAAGTCTCGGCGTTTTACATACCATCGATAATCCACGTGACTGTTCCTGTAAATCCGGCTGAGTTTCTCCTCGTCCCCATAGTTGGCGTGCCTCATCATATCCTGTAAGGTAAGGACGTAGTCCTTGAAGTCCTCGCGCGGCTTCTGCACTCGTTGGCGGATGGCGTCATCTAACTGCTCGAAGTAGCGTCCTGGTAGGAAAAACGACAGGAAACTGCTCTTAAAGGATTCCCACGTCGTCCACTGGCGGTTGTTGTTCCTCAACCAGGTGAGCGCCTTCTCCGTCAACAGCTCCGGCATCATTCGCGGCATCTCATCCTTACCGACGTTGTATGTGGTCACTAGCTCCTCTACACGCTCGATAAATGCGATGGGGTCGGGTCCGCCATTATAGCGCACTGTCCACTTCCTCACTTGTTCAATTATCGTGGGCCGTGGTGGATGATACGGTCATGGGTATCCCATCGGGGTGTTCATCGGTGCAGCCACTGGTGCACTGGCTGGTACTTCTCGTCGTGCCGCCTTCACTGGCGGGGGTACAAAAGACACATTTGCCTTCCATTTCCTGACGTGGCTGCTCGTCGGTGCCGGCTCAATGGTCTCCTTCAGTGGGGGTGATAGACTGCCCTCTTCCGAGCTAGCCTCCTCTTATTCCTCGTCACCGGCTTCCTCGTCTGCTGCCGCACCTGACATACCCGCCTCCTGACTGCGGGCGTGCTTGGCCTCCAATTCGATTAGCCGCTCCATATGTTCGCTGTTGGCTCCTTCCTCCTTCACGAAAGCGACAAACCGCTTCCTCATCTCCTCGACGCTGCCGCTGCCGTCGAAACCGAACTCCTGGGCGTATGTGCGGAGCTCATCGCGTCGCAGGTAGTTGATCCAGGTCGTTTTCACCATTCTGCGTTCACTTACTCGCCGTTCAATTTTTTTATGTCCAATCGTTGCGGTTTAAGTTGTTAAATCTGCTGCCTCCTGGTGGTGGCTTCTTTATTTGATTATTGGGTGGTGGTTGTTTTTCGTCTTCTTCTGTTTACTGTCCCTGCTCGGGCACCATCTGTAACGTCGCAAAGGCTGGGGTAAGGACTCGTCGGATGTCCAGTGCTTCGTTGACAGAAATAAATTTATAATTTACAGAGATTTTAATATAAACAGAGACTTTATTCAATAATAGTTCAAATTCAAAAGTTACAAATTTCGATTGGAATTTATTGGGCGAACAGTGGCAATAGTCGTCGATGTTTTGGCGTTATAGCTGATCGGCGACGTTGGCAATTTGTTGGGTGACGACGTAGATATGTGGCGATAGTCGATGGTATCGTAGGTGTTGGGATGCGTAGTGCGATTTCGAAAAAGGATAGGCAGGAGCGTGGCTAGTGCGAGCGTAGGCGTAGCAAGGCTTGAACGTGGGTGTGGTGAGCATGAACGGCAGACCAAAATGTCTCCAAGGATATTTGCGCAATACCACACAATGTTGTCCGTGGTTCAAAAATCCTTTGTCCTTCGAGGACCTTCGTATTTTCCATACACTTCGTTGACTTCGATATATACTCCAAGTATTCTTCCAGAGATTTTCCGCTGCTCTTCACACGTTTGCCTCCACGCTGATAGTCTCGCAAGTAGCCTGATTTCGGAATATTCGCAATAGGCCAATTAGTATAATTTGATATAAGAAATTTTATAAATTAAGGGTGATAAAAATAGCGACAATTTATATGATTATTTTATTTCGAAAATTAAATATGAGAGGAAAAAGAAAATTTAATTAGTGAATGAAAAGAAAAATATAAATTTTAATTAGAGGCTAGAAAAGAAGTTAGCTTTTTGTTAAAAAAAATGGTAGAATTTAGTTATTTATAGCTGCAAGAAGAAATTATTTTTTTATAAAATTTTTACATAATGAAAACCAAGAGAAAAATGTAATTTACAAAAATGGAGGACTGGCAAGAAGTTATCTGCCGGTACAGGCGGCTGCTTCCCTGCCCTCATCCTTGTGTCCATCCAGAGTTCCTATTTTTCCTAAAAGAGTGACTGGGGTGGAAGTTATCTGCCGGTACAGGCGGCTGCCCCCCTGCCACTATTTTGGTCCTGTTCCCATTTACCTAACCTCAAAAAGTGTGACTGGTAAGAAGTTATCTGCCGGTACAGGCGGCTACTTACCTGCCACCATTTTTGTCCTGTTCCCGAGTTCCTAATCCCAAAAAGTGTGACTGGGGCGGAAGTTATCTGCCGGTACAGGCGGCTGCCCCCCTGCCACCATTTTTGTCCCGTCCTCAATTTGCTATTTTCAGAAAGTGTGACTGGAGAAGAAGTTATCTGCCGGTACAGGCTGCTACTTCCCCTGCCACCATTTCTGTCCCAACCCAGAGTTCCTAAAAAAATTCCTAAATAATAAGCTACTACTACCAAAGACACTCACCTGATTTCGGAATATTCGCAATAGGCCGAAATCAGGTCGAGTGTGCGCTTTATATAGGGTCGTGGTTGGTGACTACTCCTGTTGGTGACTTGTTGCTCAACTTTTTGTCGTATCATGTGGTGAATTGTGGCACATGATTTGCCGTGCCTCTATCGTCGTCTCCCTTTTTCTTATTCGATTTCAACCCCACAACACGTCTAGTTGTTCGTCGTTTGGGTAGTGTCGATGATACGGTGACCAGGTGTTGTTCCGACTATCACCAATCAACTTGGTGACCAGGGTGCCACTGTTCGCCCCGTTTAGCCGACTTAAATTCTAACATTTGGTTAATATTCAGATATTTATTATAATTCAAAACAATGATTCAATTCATGACTTAGATATTTTATGGTATGTTGTAGGAATGTGACGTCACCATATTTTTGGGGTCGTCACAGCTGCGATGGTACATCTCTATCAACTGAAAGCTCATAGTTCATTAAAGAATTCTTACTGATAGCAGGCTGACATGTCGGACAGTCACAAACAAGAAGAAAGAATTTCTATATGCTTTTTGTGGGAATTTCAGTACGAATATTCTGGCAACAATTCTTTAATGATAAAGTTTGAGTCCCATTACTTCCTGATATTCAGTAAAAAAAAATCGAAATCATTTCCGGGGGGTTTCAGCCCCTCAAGCCCCCCCCCCTGGCTACGTGCCTGCTGACGACTAAACCTTATCTTCTAGCTACAGTGGTATTCATAAGTATTAAGTTGCTGACAACACCAATTTCTATGTTCTTCACCAAGGCAAAGAAGATGATGAAATGGAGAAGCGTCGTTCTGAAATTCAAGGTTTCTGGAAGCTTCTCTTTATTTCTTTATTAATATGGAATTTTCCCGAACTTTCTATGTAGATTCTTTATGTATATTGTAATTCGCTGACTCCACTATGGATGAATTTATAGCTAAAGTGGAGTACCGTTATATAGTATAGTAGGGTATTAACTTGCACATAAGAGTTTCCAAAATTTAAATATGCATTTGATAACCATACCATTATGCATGGAAAACCATACCATTAAAAACATGTCAATTATTTACGATAGGATGTAAACTCATCACACTAGACTAGAAACATTGCTTGAAAAAATTTATAATATAGAGACAAAAACGCATGCGAGTTCTATTTTCTGCTAAAAAATTTGTTCATTGTAGAGAAAAATTCAATCTATAAAAATTCAGAAAATGTTAAGATAAAAAAAATTTGTTTACCATGAAAATATCGGATTTTTTTTAGTTTGAAGAGATGAATTTACATTCTATTCAATGAAAAATCCTGGGTGCGCCACTGCTTAGGTCTAACAATGATTACTCATAAATTCGCAAATCCAACTTAATTTAAAAAAAATAAAAATTCAGCTTAAACTATGTTGTGAGATGTATAAATTGCCCTATATCCATTGATTTAGGCAATGTGGAGTTATCGTATCTAATATATTGGGAATATATTAGCTTCGTTTAAGACGTGAGGGATTCAGAGGTCTCAGTAAATTTCTAGCTAGAATGTTTGGATGAAACATAAGCTTCTGCTTGTACTTCGAGGTAAGTTTAGGAATTTCGTCTTTTACTGCAGGGATATTCAAATAATTGTGGATGTTTGCATTTCTTATAAACCATAATTTGTCTCTGGATTTTTGATTGGGCTCTCTGGAGTTTTTCCACGTTCGAGGGAGAGGCAGTGCCCCAGAGCTCATTTCCATATATCCATATGGGTTGTATATTTGGACTTTGTATGTGACACTAGCATTTCTCCGTGGCGTTGCCCACGTAAAAAATACAGACATTCACAGCAGAGAAGCGAAATGGAAAATTTCCCCTCCTGCACACAGAGCTCGAAATTCCCCACAAAATGGTTAATTCCCCACAAAATGGTTAATTCCCCACAATCTAACTCTCCATTTTCAGCGATATATACTCAGACGAGAGTGGAAAGCAACATACAATAATGTTTTGCAAGCACAGACAATGTCAATGCAATCGAACGGAAATCTCTAAGCATACGATTGAATGTTCAATAAAACCGATGTTCAATAGTACCGAAAATTAAGATATTACCCTTTCGAAAATCAAATCCTTGGCACAGATATGCTGTTTTAAAAAAGAAATTATGAAAATCGGTTGGCTAGTTTTTGCTCCTACCCGTTACAAAATTGGCGTTCTAATTTTATAAATAGTAATGATCTAGCTTAGATGCCTTTGAGATTAGCCAATGTTGTTCCAATTGTTTTAGTTTAATCTGGGTGATTTTGGTTTGAATGTGCTTATGCCATGTGAGTCGGCGATCGAGGTGCATTCCAAGATACTGTGTTTCGGAACTTTCAGGGACAACTTGGCCGTTTATCTTCAGAGCAGGACACGTGCCCCCAGAGCCAGATTTATGTATTTTAACGCTGTAGTCACTCCAAAATTCGGAGCCCCCCACCCCTAAAAGCATTTTAACGAAGGAAATATTTATAATGTATTACGATTAAGTTCATTATTGGGCTCTAGGTCAGATAATTGTTGTTATTTAATGAAAAGGTTTATTCTTTAATAACAAATTTTATTTCCAATATATCGACTACCGTCGGTAGTCATCCTCAGGGAAACTGTCAAGTACAGAAAAACATACATACAAAAATATCACAATTCATACATTTTTTTTAAATATAAAGATTAACAAAATACAACAAACTTACAATAATATTAAACATTTTACTTTTAGTGTTGCTATATAGTTGTCCAAGATTGTTATCTGTTTTTGTGGCGATTTTATATATTTCTTTGTCATAGCAATTTGATCTGATGAGTCTTTCCGATAGTCCTGGTACATACGTCATTAATTTATAAAATTTTGGTGTCTCTTCTGTGTGATGTCTATTATTTCCTACTTGGTATCGCATTATCATGTCTTTGGTGGTTTTTCGCGGAAATCCATTTTTAGTTAAAACGGTCAAAATTTTTTAAATGTTGTCCTCGTGGAATATTTTGTCAATATTTTTCTAATAAAGTTATATGCTGTATTCATAATCATTTTCTTCGGGTGTCCTGAGAAATAGTTAATGAGACGTCCTGATGCCGTAGGTTTTTGATACCAGTCCAATTTTAATATGTTGTTCCTTTTTACGATCCGTGTGTCCAAGTATGACAATTGTTCATCCTCCTCCTCTTCCTTTGTAAATTTAATATTCCTATGGAACTTGTTTAGTACTTTAAGTGTTTCATCTATTTTGTCCGCCTTTATGATTCCAAACTGGTCGTCCACATATTTTGTCAATAACCTTGGTTTTTCGTCCAGTTGTTCCATGCACGTGTCTAAAAGTTCTTCCATTATAATGTCTGCTATAATTGGCGATACTGGTGATCCCATTGGCATTCCTCTTAATTGTCCGTATACTCTTTGGTCATATTTGAAATATCGGTTGTCTTTGATGCAGAATTTGTCGATGTCCATAAATATTTCCTTCGTTAAAGTTGAATGTCGCTGAATTGTAGTCCAATGTTTATCTATCACGTTGATAGCAAAGTCCACAGGAATACTTGGGAAAAGGGAAACCACGTCAAATGAAACCATTATTTCGTCGTCGTATATATAAGTGTCATTTATTCGCTCCTTAAATTCCACTGCGTCTTTCACATTATATTTTGAGTCTTTGGTAAGGTTTTTTAGGATATATGTCAAGAATTTGCATAGTCCGTATGATGGTGAGTTAACAGACGAACAAATTGGTCTTACTGGCATGTCATTTTTATGTATTTTCGGTAGTCCATAGATCCTCGGTGAAGTTGCAGTTTTTGTCAATATTTTATTTTTGTCTTGTAGTGTTATTACATTATTTGTATGTAATTTTTCGGCTAAATCGTTGTTTCTTTGTTGTAAGGTTGATGTGGGGTCCCTCTTTAATAGTTTGTAAGTTGATGTGTCCCTTCGTATTTTGTTCATTTTTAATTCGTAGTCCGATTTCTCCATTGCAACTGTGACATTACCTTTGTCAGCATTCACAATTAATACGTTGTTATTTTTGCGTAAAAATCGTTTCGTTTCGTCCACTGTGTCCAGTAAAAATCTATCCCTTTCGTTAATTAGTAGTCTGCGTTGGTGTTGATCGATTAGCGTTGTTAGTCTCGTTCTCGCTGTCTCTTGCTCTTCTTTGTTCTTTATTGTTTGTAGGCAATCTTCTCCTTCTGCGATGCACTTGAATAGTGGTATCCGTTCCGATGTCATTGGTAATGCATATTTTGGTCCAAGTGAGAGAAGCCACTGTATGTTTGTTGGTATGTCAAGTTTTATTTGGTTCTTGAACCATTCTGTCCTAAAATCGATGTGTAATCGTTCTCTCTGGTCTTTTTTCAGTTTTGCAATTTTGTTCGCGTGGGTGGTTTTTTTAAGGACATCAGACAGAAGAACGCGAACTTGACATCCACAGTAACTTTCTTACAAACTATTAAAGAGGGACCCCACATCAACCTTACAACAAAGAAACAACGATTTAGCCGAAAAATTACATACAAATAATGTAATAACACTACAAGACAAAAATAAAATATTGACAAAAACTGCAACTTCACCGAGGATCTATGGACTACCGAAAATACATAAAAATGACATGCCAGTAAGACCAATTTGTTCGTCTGTTAACTCACCATCATACGGACTATGCAAATTCTTGACAAATATCCTAAAAAAACCTTACCAAAGACTCAAAATATAATGTGAAAGACGCAGTGGAATTTAAGGAGCGAATAAATGACACTTATATATACGACGACGAAATAATGGTTTCATTTGACGTGGTTTCCCTTTTCCCAAGTATTCCTGTGGACTTTGCTATCAACGTGATAGATAGACATTGGACTACAATTCAGCGACATACAACTTTAACGAAGGAAATATTTATGGACATCGTCAATTCTGCATCAAAGACAACCGATATTTCAAATATGACCAAAGAGTATACGGACAATTAAGAGGAATGCCAATGGGATCACCAGTATCGCCAATTATAGCAGACATTATAATGGAAGAACTTTTAGACACGTGCATGGAACAACTGGACGAAAAACCAAGGTTATTGACAAATTATGTGGACGACCTGTTTGGAATCATAAAGGCGGACAAAATACATGAAACACTTAAAGTACTTAACAAGTTCCATAGGAATATTAAATTTACAAAGGAAGAGGAGGAGGATGAACAATTGTCATACTTGGACACACGGATCGAAAAAGGAACAACATATTAAAATTTTACTGGTAACAAAAACCTACGGCATCAGGACGTCTCATTAACTATGTCTCAGGACTACCGAAGAAAATGATTATGAATACAGCATATAACTTTATTAGAAAAATATTGACAATTAGTGTCCAAATACTTGTACATGTGGTAATTTACATTTCTAATATTATCTATAATTACCCTTCGGGAAATTTGGAGTCAATTACCCCAAAAGGACCGGTTCTGTCACCGGTTCTGGGACCGGTGAAAAGAGGACTTCTACAGAGTCATGCACAATAGTCTGCAAACGGTGGCAGTTCGACCCGAGCTCAACTGTTTGTGTCGATTTTTTCGGTTTTAAAAACGAATTCCAATTATATCACTCCATTTATTTTGTTGGCCGTTCGTGATTTTCATTTAGTAGCTGAATTTCGCTCTTAGAATTCGGTCATTAAATATTGTAAAAAGTTGTGATACAAAAATATAAAAACTGAATATCTGCTTAAATTCATGTATGAAGTACATACATTGAAAAGCAAAGAATTCTGTTTTGGCATTCGAGTATTAAAATCAGTGTGGTCAAAGAGAGAAGTGCATAGCAGGGTATATAAATATATTTGGTTGAGAATGGTTTTTATATTTGTTTTTTTACAATTTTACATTTTTCCATATTTTTAGTTTTTCAGATTTTCTTTTATTACTTTTTTTAAATTTTTACCAGTTTTTTCTATTACAGATTTAAAATTTTTTATTTTGTAATTTTTACTTAAAAAATTTTTTTTTCTTTTTTACAGTTTTAAATTTTAACAATTTCATATTTTTGTACAAATTTTTATTTCAGATAGTACAATCGAAATCAATAGTCGTGTTTTGGTTGCAAATTGCAAACAAATAAAAAAATAAGCAACACGTTTTGACATGATTACGATTGCAACCAAAACGCAACCAATTAATGCATTCAAATAAGGTGAAATTGACCTCCAGTGCAGTCTCTCAGGAAAGTCCTGCGATAGTCGCCAAGTGTGTATATGGTGGCAATTGCCCTTTAATAAGTTCCCTTAGGACAGTCCTGGGACAGTCTCCAAGTGCCTATATGGTGGCAAATTACCCCCTCCTATGACAACGCAATGTTAAAGTGACCGGTTGCTTTCATATAAAGGTGACATTTTTGGGACCGATCCCTGTCCAAAAGGAACCTGTCACGAGACTGTCCCGGACCGGTTCTTTTTCCCGTAGGGTATCGCTAGTAATAAAAAAATGTCAAACAGAAGATGTTTCTCACACATCTATAATTATCGCTAGTAATAAAAAATGTCAAACAGAAGATGTTTCTCACACATCATAATCTATGTTTAGTAACACTCAGTTTGAGTTGAGGCTGTGTGGCCATTTACAATTCTAATGTATTCTATTATTATCGCTATTAAGAAAAGTACACACACAAGTAATAAATAGTTTATAGCCTGTGCGGGGGTCGCTTATCGTGCCTCTGCTGATAATATTCTAATTCTGTCTAGTTTAAGTGATTTTTTGTGCCTATATATTTAGGTGTTTTATTAAAATAAAATCAGTACCTTACAAATACTCAAACGACGCGAACATCAGTTCGTACATTGGTCCTTCGAGGAAACGAACTAGTGAAATTGGAAACACAGTCGTTGTAAAATTTTTAAAATTGTCTAACTCGCTAAAGTGCAAACGAAATTTTAAAATTTTAAATAAGTGGCGTTTCTCACGGCCTAAACAGTGAGATAAGCGTAACCGAGGCTTAAACAGCGGTTGTATACAGTTAACTAATACAAGTTTTTATTTTCGAATACAAATTTCGAATGAAAAGCGAAAATTGTTGGAACACCAAAAGGAGATTGGCGAGATGATCATCGTCATGAATGATAAGGTGCAGCAAAAAAAGCGGCGTCAAACTACGTTGGATGAGACAACTTCCCACTTGGAAAAAATCTGCTATGAGTTCCAGAGGATCAACTTGAAACTGCTGTCGATGGGAATAACAGATGAAAGTTATTTTGAGAGCAGATATTTCGAAGAGATTGAGAAAATAGTGTACGGAATTCGTACACACATAAAAAATGCAGATGTCGACCTTACTATGCAGAAGCGGGCAACTGAGGCAGCTGGGTCTAGTGAAGGACAGCGGCAAGAAGGGCACAAGAGGGAACATCTGGAAGTCAAGCCGGCAGACATTCTGATAAGAAAATTTTTCCGTCAAGTGAACAACATGAAATTATTGTTGGATGAAGGCATAGAAGATGATGCCGGCAGAGCGGAATTGGAATGCAGAAAATCTTGTTGGGAGCAGAAAATGCAACTCATAAATGCAATTTATACAAAATTGACATTTGATATGGGAGAGGACGATGACGATGTAGAAGAGCAAAAAGACCAAGTGGACAGGTCGTATAACGATGCTTCAATGGACTTAGCAAAGAAGATGCAGTCACTGGAGATAGTGAAAAGGCCAGCAACTCTTAAACTGGAGGATATCAAAATCCCAACATTTTTTGGTGATATAAACGAATGGTCCTCTTTTTATGATATATTCAAAAAATTGGTACATGAGGCCAGCCATTATTCAAATGTTGAGAAAATGTACCGATTGAAGTCATTAGTAAAGGGAGAAGCTGGAAGGCTAATTCAACATTGCAATGTTGTTGATGCAAGTTATGATGCATCGTGGGAAACGTTAACCCATCGGTACGCTAACCGGCGGTTGCTGTTTACAAAGTTGGTGGACAAAATGTTGGACCAGCCAGAAGTCAACAGCGAGGCAGCATCGAGTATAAAGCAGCTTCTCGATACAACAAATGAATGTGTTCATGCTCTGAAAGGGATGAATATCAAATTGGATGATGCAGAGCCACTAATTGCTCGTATCCTCATAAGAAAGCTGGACAGAGACGGCCTGCGGTTATATGAGCAGAACGTGAAGAAAACTAGGGAGATACAAACTCTGAGCGATGTGATGCAGTTTTTGGAGCTGCAATATCAAGCGTTAGAAGCTGTAAAAGGAAAGAAGCTGATTGGAAATAGTGGAAGCAGTAGGCAACGAAGCAATCAGCAATCTACAAATTCATTTTATACCGGACAACTAAGCTGCGCATATTGTAACACAGTAGGACATAGTGTGAACAATTGCAGGAAATTCCTTGCGCTATCAGTGGCAGATCGACACAGCTGGGCAAAGAAAAGCAACGCGTGTTATGTATGTCTATACCATAAGATGGACAAGAAATGCAGCAATGGAGGTTCCAAATGCAAAAAGGTAAAAATCATCACATTCTGCTGCATTGGGAAACAACGTATGGTTTAAATAAAACAAAAAATGAACCAAGGCAGGAGTCAGTGACTTCAATGATGACAAAGGACGATGCATCACCGGCTGTACTTCTGGCACAGGTACGAGTAAAAACAGCATATGGAGAATTTCTGACCTTGAGAGCACTAATTGACCAAGGGTCACAAAAAACCGCATTGTCAGAAGAAGCTGCGCAAATATTGAATTTACCAAAGAAGAAGGTGAATTTGGAACTAGTTGGTCTTGGAAGCACGGTGGTTGGAGTAGCAAAGTCGAAAGTAAAGTTGGAAATCCGACCAAGGTTTATGAGCGACGAATTGTTCGTAATTGAGGCATTAGTATTGCCAAAGCTGGCCAAGGCGCATCCGGACACATCATTTAAGTATGATATCAATCAGTTGAAAAATCATACGTTGGCCGATCCTAATTTTAACAAATCAGACCGAATTGATATAGTAATCGGCGGCGACTTGTATCCAGAGATCTTAGAGGAAGGCATATTGAAATTGGATAAAATCCTGGGTCAATCAACAAAGCTTGGGTGGATATTATCCGGAGTACTCAACGTATAAAGTAGGAGTAAGCAATTAACAGCAACCGTAACAACTGGGTTGGAGCGTTTTTGGGAGTTGGAGGAGATAAATGATTCGGTTATTCCTTCAGATGATGATGATTTATGTCTACGGCAATACAAAGCTATAACGAAACCAGATAGAGATGGCAGATTCATTGTTAACTTGCCGTTTAAAGAAGATAACGCCCTCGGAGATTCTCGAAAGCAAGCAATGGCGAGAATCCTGAATTTAGAGAAAAAGTTACAAGCAAATAATGCATTAAAAACGGAATATGTTAAATTCATGCGGGAGTACCAACACCTCGGTCATATGGAAGAAGTCAACGACAATCTGCGTGGAAAATATTATCTTCCTCATCTAAGGTTAGAGTTGTTTTTGATGCTTCGGCGAAAACATCAAATGGCAAAAGCCTCAACGATGTGTTACATATGGGGCCAAGACTACAGAAAGATATATTTGATATCATAGTGAAGTGGCGAGTTTGGAAAAATATAATGATGGCAGACGTAGAGAAAATGTATCGTCAGGTAAAAATCGCGAAAGAAGACCAGAGTTACCAATACATACTTTGGAGAGAGAATAAGGCGGAACCGATAAAGCAGTATGAACTAACAACGGTCACATATGGAACAACTTCAGCACCATTCCTGGCCATTAGAACATTGCACGAGCTAGCAAATCAATGCTACGATGCAGACATAGCTAAAATCATCAAGGAAGAATTTTATATGGACGATCTGATGACTGGAGCAGATACCATCGAAGAGTTCAGGCGAATTCGTGGTAAAATATCACATCAATTGGATAAATTTGGATTCCATGTGAGAAAATGGAGTTCTAATACCGAAGACATTATCGCTGACATTCCTAATACCAGTGAAAATGAAGTTCTGCAGATTCAAGAGGACGAGACGATAAAAACTCTGGGTTTACAATGGAGTCCAAAAACCGACGAGTTTATGTTTAGCATAGCTACTACCGAAGGAAGAACAGTGACAAAACGGCAAGCATTGTCATATCTTGCTCGAATATCCAGATCCATTGGGCTGGTTGGCATCTATAACAATCGTTGCCAAGTTGTTTATACAAAACTTGTGGAAAATTAAAACAGAGTGGGATGACAAGTTAGACGACGTATTGACGAAGGAATGGAATAACTTCATACAACATTTGCCAGCAATAAAAACGATTAGAATTTCTCGATGGATGTTCCTGACGAAGAATGCAACGTTCCAGCTACACGGATTTGCAGACGCATCGGAGAAAGCATATGCAGCGGTGGTTTATGTGAAGGCAGGTTCCTCGGTAGAAATTGTAGCAGCAAAAAGTAAAGTCAATCCAGTAAAAAATAAAAAGACGCTGCCAAAATTAGAACTGTGCGCGGCTCATTTGTTGGCAAGGTTGTTGAACATAGTCACAGACATCATCAAACGAGACTGCCAGATTTACGCTTGGAGCGATTCGATGATAACATTGGGCTGGATTAGAAATAAAAGAAGTAAGGATAAATTCGTGAGAACAAGGACAACGGAAATTAGCGCTTTGATTCCCACAGCTAAATGGAGAACCCAGCTGACATCGCATCAAGAGGAATTTCACCATCTAGGCTAGAACAAAATATTTTATGGTGGAGAGGTCCGACATGGTTGGTGCAAGATGAATATGATTGGCCAAAAGAAGCAGTTGCAGAAAAGAGTGTATTAGTAGCAACTACAACACTGACAGAGCAGCAAAATATACTACTTCAGTTGCAAGAAAAAGTTTCCGGCATATTTAACGGCAGACGAACTACGAGCAGACGAAACAATGTTAATAAAAAACTAGCATGGGAATTATCTTCGGTCTAACCGAAGCTATAATACCCTGCACATGCGAGTACGATACATTCTGAGACCATATGTTAGTAGTTTTATCGAAAATTGGTATTTTAGATTTAGATTTTCGATGTTTTATTCATAATTTTTCGATAATTTATCGATATTTTTCGATAATTTATCGATTTTTTATCGATATTTTATCGATAATTTTCCAATATTTAGTTTCCTGATCCATTTAAAAATTTTGTTCCAATTCCATTTTGTTCCGGTCCAATTCCATTTCGTTCCGGTTTCATTCCCATTTCGTTCCCGACCTCATTTCCAACCCAATGCAAAAAACCGCATCCAAATCGGTTCAGTTTTCCTCAAGATAAACGAAAATAATACAAATTTAGCTTCCATTTTGTATGGGAGGTAGGCGTGGTTCTTATCCGATGTTGCCCCATTTTCAATACCGTCCAATCATTCGCCAAAATAAGAGGAATGCCGAAATTTGGAGGCGATCGGTTAAGTATCTCTCAAGATAAACGAAAATAATATAAAATTGGCGGCCATTTTGTATGGGAGGTAGGCGTGGCTCTTATCCGATGTTGCCCATTTTCAATACCGTCCAATCATTCACCAAAATAGAGGAATCCCAAAATTTGGAGTCGATAGCTCAAAAGCTACGACAGTTATCGTGCGAAATGACAGACAGACGGACAGACGGACATGGACTAATCGACTCAGGAGGTGATGCTGATCAAGAATATATATACTTTTCCATACCAGACACGCCTCCTTATGGGCGTTACAAACGGTGTGACAAAAACAATATACCCTTGGACACTAATGTGCAGGGTATAATTAGCAACTTGTTGAGTTTTCAAGCGAAATACGGTTATTGAAGAACAACAAACTTGTGGATCAAAGATGTAAAATAGCAAATTTGAATCCACTGCTTGATAGCAAAGGGATTTTAAGAGTTGGAGGTCGACTAAAAAATTCGCATATTCCTTACTATCAAATGACCGTTCAATTGGATCTTTGGATCGTTGGAAATTAATACAAAAAATTAAGAAAGACTTTTGGAAAAGATGGAAAGAGGAATATCTTTCAACTTTGCAACAGCGGTATAAATGGCAGAAACCGCAGCTAAATCTGGCTGAAGGCCAAATTGTCATTATCAAAAATGAAGATACGCGTCCGGCAAGATGACCCCTTGGTCGAATTATAGAAACTCATCCAGGATCTGACGGGAGGGTGCGAGTAGTCACAATGAAGATACAGGATGAAATCTTAAAACGCCCAATTCATAAAGTTTGTCCATTGGAAACAAAAGAAGAAGATACGAAAACTCCAGTGGAACGAAGCAAAAGCTATTTAACTATGCTCAGTTATGCCAAAGAGCCGAAAAAGTTAAAACTGATAAATATAATATGGCTTCTGATGCTGCTGCTAGCAAGAAAGGGAGTTTGTGCACAACCTTTAGGTGAACAGGATGCTTCTGGTGGATCGGTTCTAGAGTTGAAAAAGAATACAGCGATATATTTGGATTATATCGGGATAATGGAGGTCGTAGCTTCATCTTGGAATGTGATGATTTATTACGACATGCACGCATTCTTCAAAGTAGTGGATCATGCTGACACGTTTTCAAAAAAAATTAGAAAAAAGAATTAGAAAAATTAGACTTCAAGCGTTTGAAGAGCAATGCAACACAGTCATCGACAATATTGAAATCAAAATAAACAAGGTAAAGGACACAAATAGGTATCTGTTTGTCCGAAAGGATAAAAGGAGAAGGAGAGCCCCATTTGAATTTGTTGGATCTATGTCCCATATTCTTTTCGGAATGATGGACGCGGATGACTGTGAATATATGGAAAGCAATATGAAGAACTTGTTAGACAACCAACATGATCTGCAGCATTTGATAAAGAGCCAAACTTCCGTTGTCAATTCAACAGTTAATATTCTTAAACGCACTACGGATGAAGTAAATCTGCATCATAAGGAGTTACAGATGAGAGTAGACAATATCACTTCAACCATGGAAGAGAACTACTACGTATACCAAGAATCTGTTAAGTTTTTTATGATGACCCAACAGCTGAGCAACATAGTCGAAGAGAGCGAAACAATTCAGTCAGAAGTTATCGAACTTTTAATTGACGTCAATCACGGAAAACTAAACCCAGACTTGATCACACCTCCGCAGCTGAAATCGGAGATCCAAAAAATAAGAGAACATCTTCCAGAAAAACTGAAATTACCTGGAAGACAATCGAACGAGCTTCAAGCTATCTATAAATTGTTGAAAGCAAGAGGGGCGCTAATAGGAGATAAATTGGTAATCAGAGTTACGATACCGCTGCTTAACAGTTATTCGTCGCAACTATACAAAATTATTCCAAATGAAGATTGAAAGAGTTGGTGAGAGAATGATCTCTGCTATACGAGCTGAATTCATAATCTACAATTTTGAAATAGACTCATATCATTTAATGTCGGAAGTCACTATCAACCAATGTAACAAATTTTCGGACCAACATCTCATCTGCGAAAACAGCTGGGCATGGATTGAGGCTAACGACAATTCCTGCGACATATCACCTTTAAAGCCGCTTAACGCGTACGACTGCACATTAATAGAAATGAAAACATCTCCATTCTGGAAAGAGCTTCACAGCAAAAACAAATGGCTGTTTAAGAACTTTAAAAGAACTGCAGCACAAATACAGTGTAGTTCTGCCCATCAGAAAATCACCGAATCAAGGAATTTTAACTCTGGAAGCAGGATGTACTGTGCGCATTCCAGGAGCCACACTAATCGCACCCCATAATGTCTTTTCGGGTACTAACAACACATTTTCCACATCTTTTGCGAAGGAAATTAAAAACGTATCCGAACATTCCACGAAACCTCTAGGATCGGTTGTCATCAATCACACTAAGGAAATTGATCAACTCAAGAAGCAAATTTCCCAACTGCATGCGGATAATCTACATCTCAAAGGTCTAAACTTCCATCACCTCAGCGGTCATACTTCTTTGATTCTGGTAGTTCTGCTTATTATTATATTAGCTATAGTTATCGTAAGAAAAATTATTGTCAAGAGATCGATTCCATCTATCGTCTTTTCTGCCCCCCGGCAGAATGTCCAAATATGACACTTGTACATGTGGTAATTTACATTTCTAATATTATCTATAATTATCGCTAGTAATACAAAAATGTCAAACAGAAGATGTTTCTCACACATCTATAATTATCGCTAGTAATAAAAAATGTCAAACAGAAGATGTTTCTCACACATCATAATCTATGTTTAGTAACACTCAGTTTGAGTTGAGGCTGTGTGGCCATTTACAATTCTAATGTATTCTATTATTATCGCTATTAAGAAAAGTACACATACAAGTAGTAAATAGTTTATACCCTGTGCGGGGGTCGCTTATCGTGCCTCTGCTGATAATATTCTAATTCTGTCTAGTTTAAGTGATTTTTTGTGCCTATATATTTAGGTGTTTTATTAAAATAAAATCAGTACCTGACAAATACTCAAACGACGCGAACATCAGTTCGTACATTGGTCCTTCGAACCGTATCGCAGAAGTACTCGAAACGATTAGATGGTTGTATCTTTTCAGTGGTACAGAAAGGCCAAAGCGAATTGAAATATATTCGATCAATTAGTGACAAAATATTCCACGCGGACAACATTCAAAAAATTTTGACCGTTTTAACTAAAAATGGATTTCCGCGAAAAACCACCGAAGACATGATAATGCGATACCAAAGAGGAAATAATTGACATCACACAGAAGAGACACCAAAATTTTATAAATTAATGACGTATGTACCAGGACTATCGGAAAGACTCATCAGATCAAATTGCTATGACAAAGAAAAATATAAAATATACAAAGAAAAATATAAAATCGCCTCAAAAACAGATAACAATCTTGGTCAACTATATAGCAACACTAAAAGTAAAATGGGCAAAAATGACAAAGCAAACTTAATCTACCAAATAACATGCAAAGGCACTGACGCTGAAGTTTGCAACAAAGTATATGTTGGAACAACAAAACTAAAACTCAAAACAAGAATGTCGTCACATAAATCGGTCCATAAATGTAGGACTAAACCCATCGAACAAAAAACAGCATTAGCGGCCCACTGTATGACTCTCAATCATACGCCAGACTTCGACAATGTTAAAATTTTGGAGCAAGAGACGAATTACGCGAGAAGGTACACATTGGAAATGCTCCACATTATAAACGTACCAACAAAACAACGAATTAATTTTAAAACAGACACAGAAAGATGCGCTCAGAGCTACAGACACCTGATAACAAAACAAAACATAACGACAAACCAGTAGACAAGTAAACCACGAATCGAGTGGGTGTTGCTGCTCAATTAATATTGAATATTTATACCCCCACACACACTGTGGCAGGGTATACTCACTTTGTCAAAACGTTTGTAACGCCCATAAGGAGGCGTGTCCGGTATGGAAAAGTATATATATTCTTGATCAGCATCACCTCCTGAGTCGATTTAGCGATGTCCGTCTGTCTGTCTGTCTGTCCGTCCGCACGATAGAGGTCGCAGTTTTGGAGATATCAACTTGAAACTTTGGGTACATGTTTTTCTCGTGAATACTGAGATCAAGTTCGAGAATCAGCCAAATCGGACAAAATGACTTTCTTCGAAAGTCATCCTCAGGGACTCTACACATAACAAAAAAGGTTTTTTTACAATGATATTAAAAATTACATTTTCATATTACAAGCAGAAACTTACACAAAATTGAATAAACAAATAACAAATAACAAAAATATATACAACTACGATAAATACACGATTACACATAAAAACAACAACACAATGAAACAAATATACAGCAGACTAAAAAGTAGATTGGACAAGGACGACAAATCTAATTTAGTATACCAAATAACTTGCGTTGGTGACGGATCCGATGTATGCAATAAAGTATATATTGGAACTACAAAATCTTAGTTACGAACACGAATTTCAGCACACAAATCAGACCACAAGAACAACAATAAACCAATCGAACAAAAAACAGCATTAGCTGCCCATTGCTCAAAGCTTGGACATACACCAGACCTCAAGAATGTGGAGATCGTACAGGAAGAGAGAAATTATGCAAAGAGACTGACATTAGAAATGCTACATATTAGAAACACACCAAGTGAAGAGAGACTAAACTTCAGACACCGATAACTGTGCTCAAATTTACAGACACCTGATACACCAACAAAGAAATAGAACAAAACATAAACATAAACACAAAACAAATCAGTAGACAATTGGCATAGCACAGGATAACATTAATTAAATTTTTGTTATTTGTTATTTGTTTATTCAATGTTGTGTAAGTTTCTGCTTGTAATATGAAAATGTAATTTTTAATATCATTGTAAAAAAACCTATTTCGTATTTTCGGGAGACAAAGCATTTATAATTTCCTACAAATTTTCTATTCGTGAGATAATTTTAAAGATCGGGAATCACTTGTTTTTCTGTAATTTTGGGTGAAATCAATTTAGAATCAAGTAGTTTTTCGAAGAGATTCGATAACACAGAGAGCAAACTTATGGGGCGGTATGAGGTCACATTGTTGGGATTTTTTCCAGGTTTAGGAATCATTGTAACTTGAGAAAGTTTCCAATCATCTGGGTAGTGACATGTTCTAAGGATTGCGTTAAATATGTGCAATAGATGGGCTATTGCAACTGATGGCAGTTCTATTATCATTGTGGACGATATCAAGTCTGGTCCTGGTGCTTTTTTTGGATCTAAGCATTTATTTATTGCCTCCGTAAGTTCATTTTTCTTAATCGCGACTGTACAGAAGTTATTGAGTGGGATTAATGTTGGTAATGGGATATCAAAAGTTGTCTCATTCGGGGTGAATACGGTTTTTAGGTGGTTGGCAAATGCAGCACCTTTTTCTGTATCGCTTCTGGCCCAGTTTCCATTTGGCAGCCGTATGGGAGCTTCAGCCAGTACTGGTTTTTTTCATATTTTTAGCAGCTCGCCAGAGAGTAGTTTGTTGATTTTGTGGGTGCGAGATGTTGGAAGTATCTTTCGGATTTCCACTTAAGCTGTTTTTGAAGTTTTTGATTGATATCTTTTAACTGTGGGCGACCTGTGATTTTGCCATTCACGACGTATTTTTCTCTTATTTTTTAGAAGCTGCTCTATATGTTTTGGAGTACATTTTGTATAGCTGCGAGTCGAGCTGTTTGGGATTGAAACATGAGTGGCCGCTGCAGCTGCTTGGGAAAGCAAGAGAGTGAAATTACTAACAGCTGTGATTATTTCACCACTACTGACACATTTGGGTTAATGTGGGAGCTTATATACTGCCGACATTTCAGCCAGTTTGTGAGTTTACTGGTCAGTTTATCTGGTGAATTGACCTCAGAACTTGGCGCGTACTTTATTGTGATAATGGTAGGCGTATGGTCTGATAAGAGATCTAGATAAGATTTTATAGTCAATTGGCTTGGGAAAGCAAGAGAGTGAAATTACTAACAGCTGTCTTTATTTCACCACTAGTGACACATTTGGGTTAATATGGGAGCTTATATACTGCCGATATTACAGGTTTGTGAGTTTACTGGTCAGTTATCTGGTGAATTAACCTCAGAACTTGGCGCATACTTTATTGTGATAATGGTAGGCGTATGATCTGATAAGAGATCTAGAGAAGATTTTATAGTCAATTGGCTCCTTTTTACAGTTTTAAATGCTGCAAAGTCAATGACGTCGGGAGTTTTCCGACTGTCTGTTGGCCAATAATTTGGAGTGCCAGATGAGACAACGTCAAGGCCGAGTCTGTTGACAGTGTTCAACCGGAGCCTGCCCTTTGGTGATATTAGGCGAGAGCCCCAATATGTGTGTTTGTCATTGAAGTCACCGGCAACAAGAAACTTTGGTCCAAGAGAATGGAAAAAAGTCTGGTATTGTTGCTCAGTTATTTTGTGTCTGGGCGGGCAGTATATAGCTGTTAATGTTAGGCCTTTTAAGTATTCATCGAGAGAAATACTTGTAGCTTGAATGTATTCTGTGCAATAATTCTTTAGAGCATAATGCTTTATTCGGTTTTTTATGAGAATAGCGGAACCACCTCTAGCGTTTCCGTTTGGATGCATTGTGTCATAGAGTCTATATCCTGGTAGATTGAAAAAGTGTTTTTCGGTGAAGTGAGTTCCAGAAATCTGCATAACGTCTATGCTGGACTGTTTCAAGAACTCGAGAAGTTCTAGTTTGTGCAGACACAGGCCGTTTGCATTCCAAAATGATATTTTTAAGCCATTCATGGATTAGACATGAGATATTGTAGTAAAAGACTTTGATTTTTAATCATCTTGCATCATATTTTGCATACCGGACATAAATTGTGACCTATTTTGTATAAACACTTGTAGAGTTTGTTCAAGAGAACTGCTAGGGGGAGCAGGTTGCGTGAACTCGGGGACTGAGCGCTGGCGTAGGAAACGCCTTGATTTATAATGGGATTTGCATAAGTAGCTGCATTGGATTATGAGGGATTTGTTGAGATTTTTTTTGAATCCTGTTTTAGGGGTAAAGCATCAGCTTTGGGAATAGCCTTGATTAAATGGGACAGTCTCTATAGTTTGCTGTATGGTTGCCACCGCAATTGCTGCATTTTTTTTAACATTTGCATGCTCTTTAGTTTTTATACCCCCACACTCACTGTGGCAGGGTATATTAACTTTGACACAACGTTTGTAACGCCCATAAGAGAGCGTGTACGGTATGGAAAAGTATATATATTCTTGATCAGCATCACCGCCGGAGTCAATTTAGCCATGTCCGTCTGTCCGTCCGCACGATAGCGGTCGCAGTTTTGGAGATATCGACTTGAAACTTTGGATACATGTTTTTCTCGTGAATACTGAGATCAAGTTCAAAAACCAAATCGGACAAAAACTGGGCGTGGCTCCCATACACCGAAAAAAAGGTCAATATTTTTCAAGTCTTTTTTATTGCTGCATTCGATTGGAAATGTTTAGAAACGTATTTTTGACATGGTCCGAGGTTTCAAAACCACATATATAAGGGTCAAATGGGGTCTAGAGACCAATTTTATTTTTGGTCGATTTGATTGGAAATTTTTAGAAACGGATTTTGGACATGGTCCGGGCTCTAAAACTAGGTGGATCAAAATGGGGTCTTGAGACCACATCATTTTATGTTCGAGGTACTTCTTCCTACTGTGTGGGGGTATTTCATCTTCGGCATAGCCGAATATAGTCCACTCTCTAGTTTTGCACAAGTTTGTGGGGTGGAGATCACCACATATTACGTACACGCTGGGAAGTGTGCAATACGATTTTATGTAGCCGTATTCTTGGCAATTTTGGCACTGAATTGGTCCTCGGCGCTTATGAGGCTCTTCCACTGTAATTTTGCGATGGAGGAGATACCGCAGTGAGTAAATTGGGTGAGATTCCCCCTTGTTTAGGGACTTTGGATCGAATTCCAGTTCCACTCGGAATAGTGGTTGGGGAATTTTATCTCGATTTTGTATGTTAAAAACTGATTTAACGTGGAAGCGCTCTTCGATTAGAGCGCTTTTGATTTCATTGCATTCAACAAACGAGTCAATGCCTTTCAGGACAACCTTTGCACCTTTGGAGCTTTTGAGCTGATATGTGTAATAACTCTTTTTTAAATTATCGAAGGATTCAATAATTCTTCTATAATTTGCCTCGCTATAGATTTGAATTTTAGTTTCATGAATTCTTCCCTTAAGAATAGGGATTACATGAAATGTGTGGTCACCAATGATTTGGGAAATTATTTTTATTAGGGGATTTGGTTTTTTTTCACGTAAGTAAATTGGTGGTGGTTTTTGGACTTTCGGAATCGGATCTGAAGTCGTTGTTTCGGCAAGAAATAGACTTTTTGGGATTAGTCTTTTGCATTTTTGAGGAATTCATATTTCCTGTAGGAGAACCTCTTCGTTTGAAGTAGGCGTCAATGCCTGTCTGCCCTGTCGTTGCCTTTATTTTATGCTCTCTAGAGATAGAGCTTCTTTGAAGTTTTGTTGTTTTTAATTTATCGACAAGTTTTTTTTGCTCATTGAAGTTCTGAGGTAGTAACGCAAAGGGGAATTTGCATGTTGTGCTGAAATGGAATTTTATTCGCGGACTTTATGTTTAATTATGTGTATTTTTTCCGAGTTTATTTTTGATTTTTTGTGGAGCCGAAAAAACTTGCGACCGCATCAAAAGAGAGAGATGTATTTGATGAAAGTTTGTTTTTTGTGAAGAATTGTCATTTCGTTCAAAGGAAAAAAAGCTTAAGAAGAAAACATACATACCACCCTACCGCCAAATGCGGATATGTAAAAGGCAAGTGAAAGCTATTCGAAGCAATCAATATCGATGCAAGTTCTGCAAGTTTATAATAATGAAAGTTCTACGGGAAAAACGATGTAAAAAGGTTTGAACGTTCTAAAACGCAGAGTGTGCAATTAAGCGTAAAATATTGTACAAACGTATTGCAGTTTTATCAAACCAACGAAAACGTTTAAATATAATTTCAACGATTTGTGAAATTGCGCAATGCAAAATAACACACAGGTGCAAAGTGGACATCAAAACGAAACATTGACGTTGCCACGCTACGAGTTAAACAGCATGCATATGCAAACTATCAAATCTACAATAGAAAAAGTACATTTGAAAGAGAAATACGTCATAAAAGACTTTTGCATCGAAAACGGTCTTTTGTTTAAAAGAATAAACTGTAAAAAACTATGGGTCGTTCCAAAATCGCTACAATCTAAAATGGTGCAAGATTGCCATGACAAGAACGGATATTTCAGAGTTGACAAAACGATCGATAAACTAACGAGTAATCTCTGGTTCGCAAGAATGGGAAATTTTGTAAAATCCTATATAAAATCGTGTGTAGTGAATGTAGTGAATATCATTTTTACGAGATTCAGCCCGTTCCGTGGTTCCACATGGTTCACCTTGGTCCGATCCCGAAGAGCAGCAAACGCAATGAACATATATTGGTTATCATCGATCCATTCACGAAATACACAGTAATTAAGGCTGTAAAGAATACTTTGACTAAGCATGTACTTACGATCCTGCGTGAAATATCCAGTTACTTTGGGGTAGCAGACAGAATCATCACCGACAGAGGCACGGCGTTACGTCGAAAAATTTCCAAAAATATTGTGGGGAAAACACATCAAACACATTCTTAACACTGTGAGAAGCCACGAGCAAATGGGCAAGCTCAAAGAGCAAATCGAACACTCTTATCTATGCTGATGCCGACCGCGACTAGTGACAAGCATTAGGATGACAACCTGGTTAACATCCAATGGTCACTGAACACCATGAAAAATAAAACGACTGGTAAAACACCTCACGAATTGTTATTCAGCTTTACACCGCGAGACATTTTACAAAACAAAATACGAAATGCAACAAAGTCGAATAGAAGCATCTGAAAACATCAACAATCATCGGAAACTAGCTAAAACGCGCTATGACAAGCATGACGCGAAACCACGACGATTCAACATGGGCGACTTGGTTTTGACCGAAAACGAACCTGGTAGGACCGGTACATCTCGTAAATTAGAACCACGATACAGAGGTCCATTTATCATTACAAAATTCTGGGCAATAATCGCTACGTACACCCAGAGAAAAAACAACCTAAAATCAAAAATAACCACCTTAAAACAAGTAGAAACGTTAATGAAAGTCTGGTAAAGTTGGAAATTTTAGAAACAACTACTAACAAACTTGTTTTCAATTTAAAACTTAAATAAACAAACTTATATCAAAGTTGTTTTCCGATTATTTCAAAAAATTTCCAATTTATATTAAGTTTGCCAGACCTTGTTTAAAAATCGTTCAACTTTGTTTCAACGCTGACAACAGTTATCTTAAATATTTTTCACTTCATTTCAACTTTGCAACTTTGTTTCAACGTTGACAATAGTTATTTTAGGTATTTTTCTCTTTATTTCAAAGTTGTTTCCATTAAGTTGAAAAAATGAAGGAGTAAATACGATCGTAATTGATTTTACTATGTTTTTTTTTCCCTGAGTGTAATTGAAGAATTTCTGCCAGAATCCGACAACAGCGATACCAATTCCGAAGATGAAGAAAACGAATATTATGATGATGACCCTTCCGTCCAATACCCGAATGAAGCGAGGACGCATCAAATGACAGGATAGCCGAATGTAAGCAACACTGAAAATTTGAGGCGTACCGACAACCGTGACGAGCAGATCAGAGACAGTCTACCCGAACTTCAGACAGAAGAACACGCAAGCACTTATAATAGCGACATACAATTGGCATCACTTTGCTCCGCCGTCAGCCTCAGCCGAACAAAACACCGCGTGCAGTGGAGATCCGACACGGAACGACCACCAGGCAGCACACCTACAGAGCCCTGGTCCAGCACACCAACACCACTAACGCCACTGGCCCGGCCTATTCCTACCATCGTTACCGAAGCCGATACTTCCTCACCAGCTTCGTCCAGCAGACCGCAGCCTCCAACTTCAGTACTGCCCAGCACCAGTGTCCAGACGTCGGCACCAGCAGGCATAAGCACCAAAGTTTCTTCGACTGGCTGCATTCAGCGCAGCGCTGTGCTCGTTTCGTGCCCAGCCACAGCTAGCAACGTAAAGAGAGCTGAGAGACGTGGTCGGCAAGGTCTAAAATCACGATGCTTGCGGATGCTAAAGGGCCTCGTGGTATGCAAGCCGATGGGATCAGAACAGCACAAGTAGGATTTTGTTCGTCAAGGCCGGCCAACAATTCACTTCGCTACGGTCAGCGAACACCACTGCCCGACTGCGCTGCGGTGAGTTCGGGGACGACACCGAAATGGTACCGTAAGCGGATGATGAAGCTGACGACAAATTTCTTAAGCTGTAGAACAGCCAAAATAATTATTTGCAACCATTTATTATATTATGCTGTATTATTATGATTATTATTTAAAATAAACCTGTAGAACACTGTAGAACAGAGACCTAATTACACTATGCGACAAAATCAGGTTTAATTTTTATGATTGCCGATCTGATAACATATTTTGAAAGGTCTTGGTCTAATGACTCCCTCAAAGGGTTTTTATGGATTAGCTCGAATAAGCGACTCATTCGAGGACAAAGGTCACAACTGGAGTCTCGTTGAAAAAACTTTTCAATGGTAAGCGTTATCGTGTTAGTATCTTCAGCAAAATTTTTCTACTTTACCATATCAACTAATGTCAGTTTTTTCGCACCCAAAATATCCCCCAAAAAATATTTACTTTAATGGGTTAAGATGTCCAGCAGTATTGTAGCTACGATTAAATATAATATTTTGATTGAAGGTACTGACACGATAGCAAGTTGTTACAACAAAAGTGAAGTAACCTCCTTTGAACTTTGACCACGAATTAGTCGTTTATTCGAGCTAATCCAGAAAAACCACTTGGGTGTTATTATGTAGACAAAGACCTATCAGAATCTGTTATCAGATCAACACCCAGAATTTATTAATGCACAGTGTTAAAATAAATTTAAAAAAGGAAAAATTTTTTTTAATATACAATCAAAATTTAAAAAAGAAAGAGAGGAAACAATTTTTTTAATATACAAACAAAATTTAAAAAAAAAAAGAGAGGAAAAAAAATTTCCTTTAAATTAATATCAGTAATTTCGATTTAAAATTAAGGGTTACTTTCCTCCTGGTTACTTTCCTCCTAATATCATTGCAGATTTTGAAGTCGTCAAAAACCCTTAATTTTAAATCGAAATTGCTGAAATAAATTAAAAGGAAATTTATTTTCTGCTTTTTAGTCGGTTTAAGGGTTATATTTTAAAAAACTTTTTTTTAAATTTTTTTTTCTTGTTTTATTTTGAAAAAAACATTTTTTTCTTTACCTTTTTTGCCCCCTTTTTTTCTCTTTTTCCCGAATGCGAACCTAAGTAAAAAATTTCAGCCTTGTAGCTTAAAAAATACGAACGTCAGATTTTTAAATTGGCCCCATTGCCCCCACACCCCCCTTTCCAAAGGGTATAAAATTTAATTTTGTCAATAAGAACCCACCTACCGTTGGAGTCCCCACACGGCCCCCTACGCCTCTGATGGACCCCAAAATTCAGCTTTCTAGTTTATGTGGAAGTGTATGAAAAAGCTCGCCACAGATTTTTCTATCGCGCCTGCGCACTTGTCGGTTTTCTTTCGTTGTTAAGTCACCAGTCGGAATTGCCCAGGCGCGATAGAAAAAATTGGAAGAGAACCTTACGGTTTTAGATGTCAACAGCAACTGACTTGAATTATTTAATTTTTCTTTTCTTTCACTTTCCTTGTATGCAGTTGGAGACATTTGACAACAGTGATGCCACCCAACTACAGATGATCGAAGAACTATCGATACACTTCATTCGATAAATCAATGACTATATAATTTCAAATGAATTTAAATTTTAAATTGAATAAAGTTTAACTACATTTAAATACATTTCAAATTCGACTTGAATGTACTTTCAGACCGACCGAAAATCGGTTTTGTTTTTTCGGCCAAAAAAAGCTAAAATATCATTTCGATATTTCCGCCGAAAATTTTTCCAGCACTCACCAAAAATGAAATTTTTGTGACGTTTGCGAAAAAATGATTAATGCGTGCTCGAAAAATTCCATTATTACTTTCGGATTTAGCGTGACAAAATACATAAGAACAACCACGTATTATCATTTCACAAAACTACTGTCGATCAGTAATTGCAACTCTTGTCAAGAATTTTTCAATCTTATATACTACTATCGGAGTAGATCTACTACACTCGTGATGATTCTTAAATTTCTACTCCTATACTAGTAGATTTTTCTACTCCTCAAAATTGTATATGAGTTGCATACAAGGCAAAACTACTACTCTTTCACAAATCTACTACCCCGACAGAAATTTCTAATACATCGTTGAATTTCTACTACTCTACGCAGAAACTCCCCTTGAAATCTAGGTAATTTCTACTACTCTCGTAGAATTTCTACTACTCTACGTAAAAAAATTAAGTCCACTCCCCTTTCTTCAAATCTACTCTCCTAAAATCGAATATCTACTACTCTCGACGTAGAAAAAACTGAGAACCCTGCCCCTTCAAATTCATTGCTTCTAAATTCATCTAATTCATGACATTTAAGTACACCATTTTTTCTTTTTTTTTTCGGTTTCGGCCAAAATTAAAAATATAAAAATTCTGACATTTCGGTTTCGGTCGAAAAAAAAATAAAAAATTTCGGCCATTTCGGTTCGACCGAAATAAAACAAAAAATAATTCTGTCGGTCTCTACTTGCAACACAATTCAAATTCGACTTAAATATAATTTAAATACAATTAAAATATTTCATTTTATTCTGCTTCAACATTCCTGCCCCGTTGAATGGCTGTACCGCAGTCTTCAATTCACTGCCCTGCAGTCACTGCCACCACTCTGCCCACAAGCCATATCTAAGGTGGGAGATTGTCCTCGTGAACGATAACTAGAGCGCCCACGTCGATGTTTCGTTGTGGAGTGGACCATTTTGCCTTTGTCTGCAGCTCGAGAAAATGTTCCTTTTGGAACGCATATCAGAATTGTGCCTTCAGGCAAAAGATCCGCTACCCGCTTCACGGCTTTCGGGCTTCAGTTCGACTAAACCGCCGTGGGGTATTGCCTTCATAGCCGATCCTGTGATGAGATGCGCGGGGGTAAGCGCTTCCCCGTCGTTCGGATTCTCCGACATGGGTGCGATTGACCTTGAATTTAGGACCGCTTCTACATCGACGAACGCAGTCAATAACTCCTCGAAGGTCAGCAGAACGCTTCCTGCATCACGGCACAACAACTCTTTCACCGACTTCACAGCAGCCTTGCAAAGCCCTCCGAAGTGAGGCGCTCGAGGTGAGATGAATAAAAACTTTGCGCCCTTTTCTGCCATGAACTGGCTGATGCCCTGCTGGACGGCCGTTTTTAGACAAAATTGTTGCATTGTCGCAATAAATTCGCTCCGGATTTCCTCTTCTGCCAATAAACCTTTTGGAACAAGAAATAACAGCATTAGTTGACAAATCTGACACTGGTTCTGGACTGAGATTTGTTAATGTAATGTCAAACATTTAGAATTTGGCAATCATTGCAAAGAAAAGTTTGCAATTCACTAGTATTTCTCCGCACATTTGAACGCATATATAGTATGTTTGGAAATAACATAATTGGCAGTCAACTAAATGAGTCGCTGATGATAAATCTGACAAATTTTGAAAAACTATACGACTCAAGCCTTGCTTGGACTGTTTCCTTTTCGTGTTGCTACTTTCCTGTCTGCTTGTTCAAGTGATCTTTTCATAGCATACAACAAAATTATCTACTAAAAAAAGTCTGACACTAAAAATGCATAAAATGAAATTTGTTAAAAACACAAACAACTCAATTAAACAATATTTTTGTCCAGCATGACAATTAGTTATATGCAAGGGTCTAACATATAGCTTAACGACCGTTGACGTTTTTGGCAAAAGCAACGGAAACCTAGTGTCATATGGAAGTGGTGCATTTAGCACCCTACCACCTACACGCAACAACGAAATTTTCATAGATTTTTTTTCATATTCTTGAATAAAGGGTGTAACTTTTTGCAAATTTGGCTTTAGCAGCTGGGACTTATTCCATAGCTGTATTTCTTTAGCACAGTCAAGCTGTTGAATAATATACCCAATTATCAGAAAAACCCAATCAATTTCTTAAGCAGATACAACAACACTTTTAAAATTTTCTTGACTTGATGATAAAAATCGATACATATAGGCAACAATTCTGAGCAATTTTGTAAACGAGGAACATTTTTGAATTATATTATATAACATAACATAACATATAATCTAATTGATCCGACGAATCTATTGACAGCACCAACTTTGGGTGCCGAAACCACCCGAAATATATGAACACAATACGTCGATTTTAGAATAAATCCTTTTATCATAAACTCCCCAAAGGGTTTTTTCCAGATTTTTTTTAATTCTACTTTTTTAATGATGATCTGTTGCTGATTTTAGTTTGGTTTGTATTTTCTAGTTTTTTCTTCAGTATATGAAAAAAAAACTTTATGAAAACGCCCCCCGAAATTTTTTCCTGGTTACGTCCCTGATGGGAATTAATCGGTCATTCTTCTCGCTTGTTCATTAAAAATTCAGGACCATCAAACCACATTGTCTCTGGGAGTTCATTCACAGCACATCCTCTCGACACGATGTCTGCCGGGTTTTGTGGGTACATTATGCCATATCGCTGAATTTGTCCACTCTTGAATTTCCGATATCCAACAAAGGTACCGGGCATTGAGGGATACATTTTCAGCCAATACAATACATTTTCCGAATAGGTCTTGCAGCAATATTTTTGCCTTTGTGACAACTGGACATATTAATCCCAATCAAGACCGTATTAAGGGGGGGGGGGGGGGGGGGGGTACGGGTCTGGAGCCAATTTAAAGTTCTAACTTTCGTATTTTGTAAGCTACAAGGCTGACTTAGGTTCGCATTCGGGTAAAAGAGTAAAAAAGGGGAAAATAAAAAAAGAGTAAAAAAGAAGTTTTTGAAAATATAACCCTTTAACCGACTAAAAAGCAGAAAATAAATTTCATTTAAATTAATTTCAGCAATTTCGATTTAAAATTAAGGGTTTTTGGCGACTTCAAAATCTGCAATGATATTAGGAGGAAAGTAGCCAAAAACCCATAACTTTACATCGAAATTGCTGATATTACTTTAAAGGAAACTTATTTTCTTCTCTAAAATATATATCGATACCTAAAAGCACAACCATCCCATGTCCGTTTTCATGAAAATCGACTTTTTGACATTTTTGGATTCTTGAGAAGAAGCTGCATCAATTAGTAGATAAGCATTTTCAGGCCGAAGCCGATGCAAAAGGTCAATTGGCAGCCTATGACTTCGGCTGACGCCGAAGGCCTATACCGAAGCCGAAGCCGATACTTTAATAAAAACCCTTTAAAAACTTGTTTTTTCGTGTATTTTCATTCAAATTCGAGTAAAAAAATACACATTTAGTTTTTTAAGGAACTAAAAATTTATTTAAACAAATAATAAAAGTAACCAAAAGAATTCACAAACACATTTGGGCCTCCTAGGTCAAAACTAACAGGAGCCTCGGATTATCCCATATATCCCGTGTAAGTAAAATTGGATTTTTTTAAAATAATTTTTAAAAATTTGGAGTAAAGCTTAAAATAATGGGAGTTTAGTAGAAATGGTAGAGAATTCTTCAAAGAATAAATCCTACTAAGTAGCTGTTTTTTAAGGACTCCCCAAATGCGTCAGGCGATGGGCAAAGGATGTTCTAGTTGATGGTAAAAACCACCTGTGAAGCTTTGAACTTTAAATGTAAAATTTTACCAAAATTGGTCCCGGATTTCAGCACTAGAACTGCTTTTCATATAAGGTTTCAGCTGATTATTATGTATTGTTTTTGTTTTTTCATTATAGTCTATTGTTGTGTTAACTCCTAATTTATCTAATACTATAAAAGGTCCCTTATATGGTTTTTCATATTTCTATCTATTTTCTACTTTTAACAAAACTAGGTCTCCTATTTCTATCTTAAGTTCCTGTATATTATTATAATTTTTGTCAGTGCGTTTTTCCTTTGCCTTAATTAAAATTTCTTTGGCTTTACATAGTGAGAAATTTAGTTTCGCACACATTTCGCTTCGATAGCTGTCGAAAACATAAGTTTTAGTTTCTTTATCATAAATTTCGTTAGGTAAACACTAGACATCTGCATGAATGTGCTAGAAATGCTGTTCAAGACATTCATTTCATTTTCAAATATTAACTGTCGTGTCCCGTATGCTTACAAAACAAATTGGTGTCTTATCCTGAGACAGTGAGACAAAATTCTTACAAAAGAATTTTGGGAGATTCATGCCGGTGGGATTCGGCCAGCTTTCAAGTGCGTCCTTGGATTTTTTTGGGTAAATCATGTTAGTTGGGATTGGGCCAGCTTTCAAGTGCGTCCTTGGATTTTTTTGGGTAAATCATGTTAGTTGGGATTGGGCCAGCTTCTGAGTGCGTCCTTGGACTTTTTTTGGGTGAATCGTGTCAGTTGGGATTCGGCCAGCTTCTGAGTGCGTCCTTGGACTTTTTTGGGGTGAATCATGTCAGTTGAGATGTGGCCAGCTTCTGAGTGCGTCATTGAAGTATTGGTTTAAAATTGCGGCCGTCTTTCAAATTTGAATTCGTTTTGTCCGAGTTGACATCAAGTACTTAGTGTACTTGGTGTATTTTGTGTTGCCATCGTTTTGATCGTTTTAAGCACTCGATGTTTTGGAGAAAACAAGTACAGTACTTGTGTTGATGAGAACAAAACAAATGATGTCAAGTCATTATTTGTCATAAGAGAGTATGCTACCGACAGTGCTTGTGTTTAAATAAATGAAGTAAGTTTTGGACATTGAAATAGTGTACAGTTTTCTGAAATATAAGTAAGTACATTTGTGCAGATGTCTAGTAAACACGGTAATTTACTATATACCAGCTCAAAGGGTGTGTATCCATTGTCAACGTGTAGGGTCGTGTTGTAAGCAAAAGTAAAGTACGGTATCCACTTGTCCCATTCATGGTCATTTGTTGATGTTAACAGAAGGTATGATATTACAAATTTTGTCAGTTCGCATTGCATTGTTAGTATGTAGCGATACCCATTTGATATACGTAAAAGACCAACGGTGTCGATTGACAATGTTTGGAAACTATCGCTAGGCGTGTCTGTCATCGTGAGTGGTTCTATTGATTGTCGTGTTTGTTTATTTTTTGGGCATATGTCGCATTGTGATACAAATTTCTTTTCCATTTTGTACATGTTTTTCCACACGTATCTTTGCTTTAGTTTTATCATTCGAATGGTATTCGAATCATTCGAATGATATTTTGTATGGTCACCGTGTATTCTTGTTGGTGGGTCATAAATTATTATCTTGAGTGGAGGAGTTTTCTTATCTTGGGGGCTTTCTTGTATGTTTATAAATATTTTCTTAAATTCTTCTTTTGAGATTGTTCGGAATATTTTATCATCGTTGGCAACCGCTACCTCTACTATATTCTCATTTTTCATTTTGGATATCAGTTTCTTCCTAATCGAATCAAGATTCGTTGAATTGTCACTGTATCTCGCATGCGTTTTTAAATTATTTTGTTTTGTTTTTAGCTTCTTCGAATACGAAACTGGTTTCGTTGAATAATGCATCGGCATTTGTATTCATGCTACCCTTTTTGTAAATCATGTTATAGTCGTAATCACTCAAATCAAGACGAATTCTAGTCATTTTTGATGAAGAATTTTTGTGCGTAAATAACGAGACTAGTGGTCTATGATCAGTTACAACTGTAAATGTTCTACCGAATAGGTATGGTTTAAAAAAATGTATCCCACAGTGAATGGCTAACAGTTCCTTTTCAATGACTGGTTTATTCAAATCATGATTTTGCAGCGATTTGCTTGCATATGATATAGGTATGTCACCTTGCGATAGTACTGCGTCTAAAGCATAATTTGAAGCATCAGTCGGTAAAATGAAAGGTTTGCTCAGATCTGGATATTGTAACAAAGGAGGAGTGATTAATTTTTCTTTTAGTGTATTAAAAGCTAGTTGTCTTTCTTCAGTCCAAACAAATTTACAAGATTTTTCTGATAGTTTTTTTTTTTTTTGTTTTAATAGTAATTTTATTTAATTAAATCACCTAATAATAACTTAGGTCTAACAACGATTTTTCAAAAAATTCAGAAATTCAGCTTATTTTTATAATATTCAGATTAAAACTATTTGCCCTATATCCATTGATTTAGGCAATGTAGAGTTATCGTAACTAATATATGGGGAATATATTAGTTTCGTTTGAGACGTGAGGGATTCAGAGGTCTCAGTAAATTTCTAGCTAGAATGTTTGGATACTTGGTTTCGGAACTTTCAGGGACGACTTGACCGTTTATCTTCAGAGCAGGACACGTGCCCCTTCTTAGAGTGAAGGTTAAGTGACAGCTTTTGGATTCATTGACCTTGATTTTCCATCGATGTAGCCAATTACTTAGAGTGTCCAAGTGTTTTTGCACGTATAGAGATGCCATGTCTGGGTTTGAGTGAGAGCACATGATAGCAGTGTCATCAGCAAAATCGATATGAGAGTTCTATCACTTTTGGGCATATCTGCAGTATAGAGAATATATAGCAGGGGCGCGAGGACACTGCCTTGTGGTACTCCGGCCAGTATTTCGTATTTTCGGGAGACAAAGCTTTTGTATTTTACTACAAATTTTCTATTCGTGAGGTAGTTTTTGAGTAGACAGTGCATATTAGCGGGAAGAATATGCTGTAGTTTGTAAATAAGTCCTTCGTGCCAGACTTTATCGAAGGCCTGGATGATATCGAGGAAAACAGCGGAGCAATACTGTTTATTTTCGAAAGCGCCTTTTATTGAGTCAACAATGCTCAATAGTGCCATGCTTTTCGCGGAAGCCAAACTGGTGATCGGGAATCACTTGTTTTTCTAGAATTTTCGGTAAAATCAATTTTATTAAAAGTTTTTCGAAGAGTTTCGATATTACAGAGAGCAAACTTGTAGGCCGGTATGACGTCACATTACTGGGATCTTTCCAGGTTTGGGAATCATTGTAACTTGAGATAGTTTCCAATCATCTGGGTAGTGACAAGCTCTGAGAATCGCGTTAAATATGTGCAATAAGTGGGTCATTGCAACTGTTGGCAGTTCTTTTGTCATTGTTGGCGTTATCAAGTCCGGTCCTGGTGCTTTTTTCGGGTCCAAGCTTTTGTTTATTGCCTCCATAAGTTTTTTTTTTAATCGCGATTGTACAAGAGGTATTATGTGGGATTAATGTTGGTATTGGGATATCACCAGCTGTCGTGTTCGGGGTGAACACGGTTTTTAGGTGGTTGGCAAAAGCTGTACCCTTTTCTGCATCGCTTCTGGCCCAGTTTCCATTTGGCAGCCTTAGAGGGGGTTCTGTCAGTATTGGTTTTTTCATATTTTTTGCAGCTCGCCAGAGCGAGTAGTTTGTTGATTTTGTGGGTGCGAGATGTTCAACAAATAGCTGGAATTCTCTTTCGGAATTCCTCTCAAGCTGCTTTTTTAGATTTGGGGATCTGTTGTTTTGCCAATCGCGACGTATTTTCCTTTTTTTTTTATTAACTGCTCTATGTCCTTTGGAGTACACTTTACATAGCTGCGAGTTGAGCTTTTTGGGATTTGGGCGGGAGTGGCCGCTGCAGCTGCTTGGGAAAGCAAGAGTGTGAAATTACTAACAGCTGTGTGTATTTCAACTTTCGTTTTTAGTGACACATTAGGGATAATGTGGGAGCTTATATACTTTCGATATTTGAGCCAGTTTGTGAGTTTGCTGGTCAGTTTATCTGGTGGATTGGCCTCAGAACTTGGCGCATACTTTATTGTGATAATAGTAGGCGTATGGTCTGATGAGAGATCTACAGAGGATAAACAATAAACAATTGGCTCAGTAAACAATCGGGCAGTATATAGCTGTTAATGTTAGGCCTTTTAAGTATTCAGCGAGAGAAATACTTGTCGCTTGAATATATTCTGTGCAATAATTCTGGAGAGCGTAATGTTTTATACGACTTTTAATGAGAATGGCGGTTCCACCTCTAGCGTTTCCGCTTGGATGCTTTGTGTCAGACTCTATGACATCCTGGTAAATTGAAAAAGTGTTTTTCAGTGAAGTGTGTTTCAGAAATTAGCATAACGTCTATGCTGGACTCTTTCAAGAACTCGATAAGTTCTAGTTTGTGATGACACAGGCCGTTTGCATTCCAGAATGATATTTTTAAACCATTCATGGCTTAGACATGAGATGTTGTAGTAAAAGACTTTGATTCTTTATCATTTCTTGCATCATATTTTGCATATCAGACATAAATTGAGACATATTTTGCATGAATATTTGTAGAGTTTGTTCAAGGCTACTACTAGGAGGAGCAGGTTGCGCGTGCACAGTGGCAGAGTGATCGCTTTTTAAGGCACTGGCGTAGGAAACGCCTTGTTTTGTAAGTGGGTTTGCGAAGGATTGTGCAGCGGATAGCGGAGGAAATTTTTGGGTTTCCCATGTTTCATGTTTTTGCGTCACATTTTCCGTCTTTTTTATGAAGCTTTGATAGACTGCACAGCCTCTATAGTTAGCAGTGTGATTGCCACCGCAATTACTACATTTTTTAATAGTGGAATCCTCTTTTGTTTTTGTGCACGAACCTGTTTCGTGCAGGTCTCCACAAATTACGCGCACGCTGGGAAGAGAGCAGTAAGACTTTGTGTGGCCATATTCTTGGCAGTTATGACACTGAATCGGTCCACTGCGCTTGTGAGGCACTTCATTTGTGATTTTGCGATGTAGCAGATATCTGAGCGAGTATATCAGGTGGGGTTCACCTTTTTTGAGCAATTTTGAGTCGAACTCTAGTTCCACACGAAAAAGGGGTTGTGGGACTTTTTTTTGATTTTGGATATTGAATACGGACTTTATTTTTAAGCCTTCATCGCTTAGTGCAGTTTTGATTTCGTCGCATTCTACGAAAGGCTCGATACCTTTCAGTACGACTGAGAGGCCTTTGGAACTTTTGAGCTGGTAGGTGTAGTAACTCTTTTTGAGTTTATCAAAGAGATTGACAATTTTTCTATAATTGGATTTTTGTTTCGTGTACTTGTCCCCTGAGAATAGAAATCACGTGGAAATTATTAGGACCAATATTTTGAGTTACATCTTTGATGAGCGAATTAGAGTTTCGCTCACGCAGGTAGATAGGAGGGGGTTTTTGCGATTTCGGCTTGGGATCCGAACCATTTTCTTCAGCAAGAATCGCATATCGATTCTGCCCAAGCTCGAGAGATGGTTTAAAGGGATTCGTCTTTTGAATTTTTGCCGAATGCCTATTCCCATTAGTGGGGGACGATAGTACTCGCTTTGCGAAGTAAATGTTGATTCCTGTCTGCACTGTCGGCATTTTGCTCTTTTGACCTGTAATAATGGAGCGAGTAGCGACCTTTGTTATGCGATTAGCGATTTCAGAAAATCCGCTATTCGTCTTACTCATTTAACGTCAGTTCAATCGGTTGTGCGAATAAAAAATCTGCTCTCATAAAATCAATTTTTTATATCGGAAATTCTACTCTAAAAATATTGAAACAGCCCCGAGGCTTCGTGCGATAGTACAGTGACGCGTTTGCATAGGGCTCGCGATCACTTGCTTGGACACTTTTGTGAAATTTAAAAACAAAACGAAAATTTTTGCCAAATAAAATCACAATTCGAATTCGCTTCATCAACAAAAACTTTATCCCGCGCAACATATCTGCTAAAACATTACACATTCTTTATAAACAAAATATAATCAGCTGATCCACTGACAGCAAAGTCAACACAGCGTTGACGTTAAAATTTCCCTCAGAAAAAAATATCCCAAAAAACATCTGTTTGCAGCGATCAGCGAGTACACAAACCGCATCGCGCCTTCTATGCGTCGCTTTTCTAATTAGGGTGACCAGAACCTTAAAAACGCGAAATTAGTACCAGTGTGACCGCTCGTCATGCAACGTACCCCTCCGTCATCTGTAGACAGTGGACGAAATGGTACAGCTTCCGCAACAACAACAACAACCTATTCAAATTCCCTCGCCAGATATACAGTGGAGTTCCCATATCGATACTGCACACGCAAACACAGGTAACTCTGTATCGTCAATTTCTTTGGTTGACACCCCTAGCAAATATATTGAAATCCCCGTAGGCCTTACCCCCATTCCTGACTCAAGTGAGACGATTAGCGGATTTTCTGAAATCGCTAATCGCATAACAAAGGTTGCTACTCGCTCCATTATTACAGGTCAAAAGAGCAAAATGCCGACAGTGCAGACAGGAATCGACATTTACTTCGCAAAGCGAGTACTATCGTCCCCCACTAATGGGAATAGGCATCCCGCAAAAATTCAAAAGACGAATCCCGTTAAGCCATCTCTCGAGCTTGGGCAAAATCGATATGCGATTCTTGCTGAAGAAAATGGTTCGGATCCCAAGCCGAAATCGCAAAAACCCCCACCTATCTACCTGCGTGAGCGAAACTCTAATTCGCTCATCAAAGATATAACTCAAAATATTGGTCCTAATAATTTCCACGTGATTTCTATTCTCAGGGGACAAGTACACGAAACAAAAATCCAAATTTACAGCGAATCCAAATATAGAAAAATTGTCAATCTCTTTGATAAACTCAAAAAGAGCTACTACACCTACCAGCTCAAAAGTTCCAAAGGCCTCTCAGTCGTACTGAAAGGTATCGAGCCTTTCGTAGAATGCGACGAAATCAAAACTGCACTAAGCGATGAAGGCTTCCAAATAAAGTCCGTATTCAATATCCAGAATCAAAAAAAATCCCACAACCCCTTTTTCGTGTGGAACTAGAGTTCGACTCGAAATTGCTCAAAAAATTTGAACCCCACCCGATATACTCGCTCAGATATCTGCTACATCGCAAAATCACAATTGAAGTGCCTCACAAGCGCAGTGGACCGATTCAGTGTCATAACTGCCAAGAATACGGCCACACAAAGTCTTACTGCACTCTTCCCAGCGTGTGCGTAATTTGAGGAGACCTGCACGAAACAGGTTTGTGCACAAAAACTAAAGAGGATTCCAGTATTAAAAAATGTAGTAATTGCGGTGGCAATCACACTGCTAACTATAGAGGCTGTGCAGTCTATCAAAGCTTCATAAAAAGACGGAAAATGTGACGCAAAAAAAACCCAAAAATTTCCTCCGCTATCCGCTGCACAATCCTTCGCAAACCCACTTACAAAACAAGGCGTTTCCTACGCCAGTGCCTTAAAAAGCAGTCACTCTGCCACTGTGCACGCGCAACCTGCTCCTCCTAGTAGTAGCCTTGAACAAACTCTACAAATATTCATGCAAAATATGTCTCAATTTATGTCTGATATGCAAAATATGATGCAAGAAATGATAAAGAATCAAAGTCTTTTACTACAACATCTCATGTCTAAGCCATGAATGGTTTAAAAATATCATTCTGGAATGCAAACGGCCTGTGTCATCACAAACTAGAACTTCTCGAGTTCTTGAAAGAGTCTAGCATAGACGTTATGCTAATTTCTGAAACACACTTCACTGAAAAACACTTTTTCAATTTACCAGGATGTCATAGAGTCTGACACAAAGCATCCAAGCGGAAACGCTAGAGGTGGAACCGCCATTCTCATTAAAAGTCGTATAAAACATTACGCTCTCCAGAATTATTGCACAGAATATATCCAAGCGACAAGTATTTCTCTCGATGAATACTTAAAAGGCCTAACATTAACAGCTATATACTGCCTGCCCAGACACAAAATATCTGAGCAACAATTACAGACTTTTTTCCATTCTCTTGGACAAAAGTATCTCGTTGCCGGCGATTTCAACGCCAAACATACATATTGGGGTTCTCGCCTTATATCGCCAAAAGCCAGGCTCCTGTTGAACACTGTCAACAGACTCGGTCTTGACGTGATCTCTTCTGGCACGCCAACTTACTGGCCTACTGACAGTCGCAAAACCCCCGATGTCATTGACTTTGCAGTCTTCAAAACTGTAAAAAGGAGCCAATTGTTTATTGAATCCTCTCTAGATCTCTCATCAGATCATACGCCTACTATTATCACAATAAAGTATGCGCCAAGTTCTGAGGCCAATCCACCAGATAAACTGACCAGCAAACTCACAAACTGGCTCAAATATCGAAAGTATATAAGCTCCCACATTATCCCTAATGTGTCACTAAAAACGAAAGTTGAAATACACACAGCTGTTAGTAATTTCACACTCTTGCTTTCCCAAGCAGCTGCAGCGGCCACTCCCGCCCAAATCCCAAAAAGCTCAACTCGCAGCTATGCAAAGTGTACTCCAAAGGACATAGAGCTGTTAATAAAAAATAAAAGGAAAATACGTCGCGAATGGCAAAACAACAGATCCCCAAATCTGAAAAAACAGCTTAATGATGTCTCTCGAATTCTAAAAAAGCAGCTTGAGAGGAATTCCGAAAGAGAATTCCAGCTATTTGTTGAACATCTCGCACCCACAAAATCAACAAACTACTCGCTCTGGCGAGCTGCAAAAAATATGAAAAAACCAATACTGACAAAACCCCCTCTAAGGCTGCCAAATGGAAACTGGGCCAGAAGCGATGCAGAAAAGGGTACAGCTTTTGCCAACCACCTAAAAACCGTGTTCACCCCGAACACGACAGCTGGTGATATCCCAATACCAACATTAATCCCACATAATACCTCTTGTACAATCGCGATTAAAAAAAAACGAACTTATGGAGGCAATAAATAAAAGCTTGGACCCGAAAAAAGCACCAGGACCGGACTTGATAACGCCAACAATGATAAAAGAACTGCCAACAGTTGCAATAACCCACTTATTGCACATATTTAACGCGATTCTCAGAACATGTCACTACCCAGATGATTGGAAACTATCTCAAGTTACAATGATTCCCAAACCTGGAAAAGATCCCAGTAATGTGACGTCATACCGGCCTATAAGTTTGCTCTCTGTAATATCGAAACTCTTCGAAAAACTTTTAATAAAATTGATTCTACCGAAAATTCTAGAAAAACAAGTGATTCCCGATCACCAGTTTGGCTTCCGCGAAAAGCATGGCACTATTGAGCAAGTGCACCGCATTGTTGACTCAATAAAAGGCACTTTCGAAAATAAACAGTATTGCTCCGCTGTTTTCCTCGATATCACCCAGGCCTTCGATAAAGTCTGGCACGAAGGACTTATTTACAAACTACAGCATATTCTTCCCGCTAATATGCACTGTCTACTCAAAAACTACCTCACGAATAGAAAATTTGTAGTAAAATACAAAAGCTTTGTCTCCCGAAAATACGAAATACTGGCCGGAGTACCACAAGGCAGTGTCCTCGCGCCCCTGCTATATATTCTCTATACTGCAGATATGCCCAAAAGTGATAGAACTCTCATATCGACTTTTGCTGATGACACTGCTATCATGTGCTCTCACTCAAACCCACACATGGCATCTCTATACGTGCAAAAACACTTGGACACTCTAAGTAATTGGCTACATCGATGGAAAATCAAGGTCAATAAATCCAAAAGCTGTCACTTAACCTTCACTCTAAGAAGGGGCACGTGTCCTGCTCTGAAGATAAACGGCCAAGTCGTCCCTGAAAGTTCCGAAACCAAGTATCTTGGAATGCATCTCGATCGCCGACTCACATGGCATAAACATATTGAATCCAAAATCACTCAGATCAAATTAAAGCAATTGGAACTAAATTGGCTAATCTCAAGGGCATCAAAGCTAAATCTCACATACAAAGTCCAAATATACAAAAGTATAATAAAACCCATATGGACATATGGAATTGAACTCTGGGGCACTGCCTCTCCCTCGAACGTGGAAAAACTCCAGAGAGTCCAATCTAAAATCCTGAGACAAATTGCCAGAGCCCCTTGGTATATAAAAAATACTAACATCCACAGAGACCTGAATATACCTGCAGTAAAAGACGAAATTCCGAAATTTACCTCGAAGTACAAGCAGAAGCTCATGTTTCACCCAAACATTCTAGCTAGAAATTTACTGAGACCTCTGAATCCCTCACGTCTCAAACGAAACTAATATATTCCCCATATATTAGTTACGATAACTCTACATTGCCTAAATCAATGGATATAGGGCAAATAGTTTTAATCTGAATAATATAATAATAAGCTGAATTTCTGAATTTTTGAAAAATCATTGTTAGACCTAAGTTAGACCTAAGTGCAGTATCGCTATGGGAACTCCACTGTATATCTGGCGAGGGAATTTGAATAGGTTTTTGTTGTTGTTGCGGAAGCTGCTGCTGCGCACCGTCTGGCTGTGGAAGCTTTTGCTGCAGGGGTTGCAAAAGTTGTTGTTGTATTTGCAGCTGCTGATGAGCTGTACCATTTCGTCCACTGTCTACTGATGACGGAGGGGTACGTTGCATGACGAGCGGTCACACTGGTACTAATTTCGCGTTTTTAAGGTTCTGGCCACCCTAATTAGAAAAGCGACGCATAGAGGGCGCGATATAGATGCGGTTTGTGTACTCGCTGATCGCTGCAAACAGATGATTTTTGGGATATTTTTTTCCGAGGGAAATTTTAACGTCAACGCTGTGTTGACTTTGCTGTCAGTGGATCAGCTGATTATATTTTGTTTATAAAGAATGTGTAATGTTTTAGCAGATATGTTGCGCGGGATAAAGTTTTTGTTGATGAAGCGAATTCGAATTGTGATTTTATTTGGCAAAAATTTTCGTTTTGTTTTTAAATTTCACAAAAGTGTCCACAAGTGATCGCGAGCCCTATGCAAACGCGTCACTGTACTATCGCACGAAGCCTCGGGGCTGTTTCAATATTTTTAGAGTAGAACTTCCGATATAAAAAATTGATTTTATGAGAGCATATTTTTTATTCGCACAACCGATTGAACTGACGTATGAGTAATTTTCTGATAGTGCGTTAAGACTTTTGGCAATGTCTGCAAAATTTGGAATACATTTTCTGTAGTAGTTGCAAAATGCAACAAATCTTCTAACTTCGTCAGCATTTTTCGGAACAGAGTAATTTTTTTATAGTGTCATATTTGGCAGGGCCAAGTGTTGAGAACCATTTTGATCTTCCCAACTTGTCTAGAATGTCTTCCAGTCGAGTTAGAGGAAATTTATCATCAACAATTTTATCGTTCAGTTTTCTGTAATCCAAAACAAGTCTCCATTTCTTATTGTCATTAACGTTATTTTTAAGAACTAAAAGGAGTGGGGCATTGTAAGGACTAACTGATGGTTCGATAATATCGTCCTCAAGCATTTTCTTGATCTGCTCATTTATTACTTTCGTGTGTGTGTGGTAATCAATAGTTTTGAATGTAAACCGGTATGTTGTCTGTTGTCGTTATGTTTTGGTTGTAGAAGTTATTTGTAGTCAAAGGTTCGTTATCCAAATGGAATACGTCCTGGAATTTGTTGAAAATGTTCGTCAAATCGTGTTTAATTTTGCATTATTACATTGTGTGTTTAATGTTTCCAAAATTTTATTTAAAGGTTTTTTATTGTCGTAGTTTACAATGTCATAATTGTTTAAAGAATCAGTTTCCAAATGAATATAATTTAAAGTTACTTCCTTATCAGTTGTATTCAAAATTTTTATATGCGTCATGCCATTTTTTGGTGCTATTGAATTACTGAGAGAAATACATTCTTGAATTTCTTTATTGAAATTACTTTATCTTCCGTTAATTTTAATCGAATTGGTTGGAGAATTTCTGTTTTCGGTGGAATTTTTATTGCCGGTGTATTGTATGACTTTGAGTGCATTGGTAGAATGATGTGTGACTCGTTTATCAACACTGAAATTGTAAAAGTTTCGTAATCTATTTTGCAAAGAAATTTCGTCAAAAAGTCTCTACCTAATATACTATTAGTTTCAATTGGAAATTTCGAACTGACCAGTTGAAACTCATGGCTTATGCTACCATGCTACCTAGTGAAAAGATTTCATCGTTTGTAATTCCAGTTAATTTGCATTTTTCATTAGGATTATAAATCGTTATCTACATGTTTGGTAATTTTACAAAGTGAAATGTCTGCGCCAGTGTCAATTAAAAAAGTCATTAAGTTGTTCTTGTACTTAATTTTTATAAAATTGGAATTGTTGTCTGAAAGTTTAAAATCTTTAATTTTGGCTGTCCGGAATAACTGTGTTTTCCGAGCCCTGACCGTTTCCCTGATAATTTCCTTCATTGTTTATGATTCTTACGTTTCGATTTGTGTTGTTGTTAGAGTATCTGTTTCTGTTGTTGTTGTTATTTCAGTTTTGGTTTCGTATGAAACTGTTGTTGTTGTTTTGGTGTCTATCGCTGTAATTTTGATACCTGTTATTATTTTGATTATTGTTAAATGTGTTTCGGTCATTGTTATGTCTCGGTTCATTGTGCCTTTTATTTTGGTTAAACGAACCCAAAATGCGTTGTGTGCTAAAATTATTGTTGAATCATAGCGATCATTGATATTGTTGCGAGGTATGTTGAAAAAATGCAAAATTGCATTTGCTGAAGTCATCGACTCGTTTTCAAGCTCAAGGGCTAATTCTGTGGCTTCCAACAAGTCTTTTGGTGGCGCAGCGTATATTGTTTAGTCTTATTATACCCTACACCTCATGAGGTATGGGTATATTCAGTTTGGTTTAATGTTTGTAACACCAAGAAGGAGGCGGAATCGGTCGACTGCCACGCCTACCTCCCATATAAGTGAAAATCGTGTTTTTACCGACATTTTAAGATTTCATCAAAACAGCATGAAATTTTGTATAGGGGGGTTTTTGGTTTTTCAAAATTCAAGATGGCGGAACCAATATATCTAAATCTCAAAAATTTCCTGTGAATGTTGATAGTGCCTTTGGGCAGTTTCTATACTAAAAGATGCCATTGTGTGGTTTCTTTATTCATTTGTTTCTGTTTAGTTATTTTCTTCTTCTAATTGTGCCATTAGTAGCTATCTAGTTAGTCGGAGTGTACCATGAAATTCTATTCTAATGCCCTTATGGCTGTCTATATCTTCGAATTGGTTTTCTAAAATTTTAAAGTCTTTGTCCAAATTGTCTATTTCTTGTAATATTTCCTATATAGTTTCTTCCTTATATGGTCTGTTTTAACTCTTCCTAATGTTTATATGTATTTTATCTAAGTATTTTTATAAATTTTCCATTAGGATTTATTTAAGTAAATTTTTTTTATTTTATTTTTTTTTTTCTACGTTGGTGACATAAGATCTACCAGCGGTGTGCTTGTGCACATACATTTTGAAATAATTAGATATCTTATGGAATACAAAAAGCAAAATAATTATAATAGTTTTAATAATGATGTCCTGGGGAATCGACGGGATTATTGCAGTCTCGTTGATGGCGTTGTTGTTGACAATCGTTTGTTGTTGTTGCGGCTTACTTTGCGCCTTGCCCATGTTTATTTTTTTTGCCTTAGCTTGAATCTTCATGATAATTTGGGTTTCATTTGCATTAAAAGCTGGTTTCAGTCGATCTTTAGAAATTACTCTCTTTTCCATTTACAAAAATCTTGGGAAAAAAATGTTAACATTTTTTTTTATAACAAGAATCGGTCCAATATAAAGTGCTTGCAATTTAGTTTTGACTTCATCAACGTGTACAAAAACATGTGTTGATTTATTTAGATTTTTCGTAGGGTTGTTGCTCAGGCAACTTCTCCCACATTGACAATATGTTGTCAGCGCCGCAATGTTTAGATATATGAAAATAACCTTTTTGTGTTCACGTTCAATCAGATTTATTAGTGGCGCCGACGGTCACCGAAATTGAGTGCATTTCAATATGCGCTCAATTGTCGCTGACAATGCCCAGAACCATTAGCGCACAAGAGTTCAGCGTACTCCAAAGTGCTCGATATGTCGATATGCATTTGTGCAAACGAAATATTGGGGTAGGCAATGTAGACATGTATGTATACCAGGCCCGTGCGTAAGGGGGGGTTTTTTGGGGTTCCAAATTCCTCCCCCCCCTCAGAGATTAATTTTTCAGTACAAAATTTTTGAAATGATACTCAAATTTTATTGATTTTACAAGGTTTTATGGAATTGAAAGTTCCTTTTGCCAGAAAGTTAATTTTTTATGATGAAGCAAATTTTTGTTTGTAAGCTGGAATATTTTGAAAAAATTTCTTAAAATACAGTTTTTAAAAGCAACGCAATCACCGTTTATTTGGTGATTTTTTAATGTTTTTTTTTTGTTTTTGATCAAATTAGTCCCAGAAAAAACATTCTTAGTTACTGAGTATTATGAATATCTCGAACAAAAATATGTATGTTTTTATGTTGAATTGAGCTAGTTTTTTTTTATTTGAATACAAAGTTTGGTAATTTTTACCGAAAAAATGAATGGCTCTAAACTAAATCGCTCATATGTTCAAAACAAAAAGTATTAGCACTAAACGTATACAGTTTTCAAAAGATTCGTTTTGTTTTGATAAATTATTGGGTTTGCCTATTCGACCATTTTTTAACTTTCTGATCCTACATTTCTCAAAAACGTGATAGAAGAATTCCAAGATCGCCATCTTGTTCAGCGTTATAAAATTCCAATTCAAAATGTTCTAATTTGGTGGGGTGGTGTTATGTAATTCAATTTCTATTATTTGACTATTTGTCTAAAAGTAGCGTAACGAAAATGTCTTGTATAACTTAAATGAATTATAATAATCTAGAGAGTGAACTATCTAACTAACATTCTGTGCAATTTATAGGTTATTTTGGAGCTAAATCCAAAATCCGTTTCTAAAAATTTCCAATCGAATCCACCAAAAAAAAGAGTTGGTCTCAAAACCCAATTTTGTCCCATTATATGTATCCATTTCTTGACATTCTTAATCGAATAGAGCAATAAAAAAATTTGAAAAATCATCATTTTTTTGTTGTATACACATGTTTGTCCGATTTAGCTGAACTTTCAAAAATTAATTTTGTATAAAACCCCTCCACGGGAAATTCCTGCGCACGGGCCTGATGTATACAATACAGTATACCCTACAAGTGAGTAAATTTCAGTCGGGCAAGCCAACTTATATATATAAACTACACCTGCTAGGCCAAATCAGCGGCCCCCAAAACCCCCCTATACAAAATTTCATACTGTTTTGATAAATTCTTAAAATTTCGGCCGCCATATTGGTTCCGCTATCTTGAATTTTGAAAATGCGACATCGAATTCGAAATCAGCGACCCCAAAAACCCCGCTATACAAAATTTAATACTGTTTTGGTGAAATCTTAAAATTACGGTAAAAACACGATTTTCATTTATATGGGAGGTAGGCGTGGCAGTCGACCGATTCCGCCCATTTACAATACCAACTCTTCCAGGGCCTAAAAAGCATAAATCCAACATTTGGGATACCTAGCTTTCTTCTAGCTCCTGCAATCGTGTTTACAAGAAAAGAGGACGGACCGACGGACGGACAGACGGATAGGGCTAAATCAACTCAGGAGATGACGCTGATCAAGAATATATATACTTTTCCATACCGGACACGTCTCCTTATTGGACACGTCTCATGAGTTGTAGGGTATAACAAGTTTTTAAAAATAAAACTCTTTAACCGACGTTGGTTCTACAATGGAGATAAGGCTGGATCTCCACTTATTTAATATCCCAGTATTTTCCAAAAAAGAGCTAAACATTATTTTTTAATTTCTATTTTTAGGTTTCTTTTATTCCAATTTATTTTTGTGTCTTATTGTACAATCGCTGGTAGGATTCGAACCTTCGATTCTATCTACAAATGATACATGCTAAACTCTTAACACACTCAGCTATAGCAAACATTATTGTACGAACGTCTAAGTTCTCACTTATATTTTTTAAAGCATGGCCAGGTGCCACAAATATTTTCGTTGTTTTAGAACGGTATTGCCATCTTATAAAATAATACAATTATTCTCAATGTGTTCTCTGATCGATCTCCAGTTGAACTCGAAGGTGTTGGAGATGACGTGTATAACGGGTTGGAGATCAAGTGGAGGTTGAACCATGTTTCACACACGTTGGAGAAACAGATTTGTCGTGCTTATTGGGCCTATATATATTTTAAATCTAAGTGTGTGTCTGTAATAGGGAATTCAATCCCGGGATCCCGGACCTTTTTTGGTCCCGAAAATTCCTGGGATTCTCTCTAGAAAATCCCGGGATTTCTCGGGATTTTAAACCCTCTTAAATGTGAAAAAAAATCGAAATTCTCAAATATTTATTTCGAAATTTTTTATTTAACATTCTTTATATTTCGGAAGTGATTCAAAATGACTAGAATAGGCTGTCCCTAATTATCTCATCAGATATTAATGAAAGTCACAATAAGTACTTATTTTTTGATCCAATTTTCTAATCTATTTGAATTTATGTTTGTTAAGTCGGTAATGAATAAAGACTGATAAAAAACCATATTCTTCAATTGCGTTTTAACTGCTCATCTTTATCAAATTACATTGAATGCATTATGACGTGAAGCTTAAAATTAGAGACCGACCGAAATCACTTTTTTTAATTTCGGCCGAAACCGAAATGGCCGAATTTTAATTTTTTTAATTTCGGCCGAAACCGAAAAAATAAAAGAAACAATTGTGAGTTTTAATGTAATAAAATGGTACATAATTAAGCTTATCAGTAGGCTGAAATCGATGGCGCATATTCATAGTCAAATTTAGAACCAGCTTAGTAGCTGCCAGTTCGGTGTATTTTCTGTCAACTTAGTAGATTACTAAAGTTAAGTTGGAGCTTAATTTGGCTATGAATATGGGCCGCTCATTTTAAGTTCAGATCATGAATTAGATGAATTTAGAAGCAAACTATCAAATGCGTGGAAATCAAGAGTAGTAGAAATTACTGTCAGGGTAGTAGATTTCAAGAGAGGGGAGTAGATATGGGTTTATGCGTAGAGTACTAGAAATTCTACGTGAGTAGTAGAAATTTCTGTCGGGGAAGCAGATTTTTAGAAAGAATAGTACTTTTGCATTGTATGAAGCTCACATAATATTTTGAGGAGTAGATTTCTTACCATAGTAGTAGAAAATATCTTGAGGGAAGTAGAAAAATCTGCTACCGTAGTAGAGGAGTAGAAATTTATAAATCATTGCGAGAGTATTAGATCTTTGTCGCTTCTGATTCTTCGAAACTATGATCAATGCTTAAATTTGTGTTACATATCGCTTTTATCCACTGGGTTGTTCCTTATGTATTTTGATACGCTAAATCCGAAAATAATAATTTAGTTTTTCCAGCACTCACCATTTTTCTGCAAACGCCACAAAAATTGCATTTTTGGTGCTGTAACAATTTCATTATTATTATTTTCGTATCCAGCGTGGCAAAATACATAAGAACTTGTCTATCAAGTATATTTAACACACAAAAAGTTCAGTTTTGTCGATCAGTGTAATCTTTGTTACATTTTTCTATCAAACCGAAATTTTCGGCGGAAATATAGAAATTTAGGCCAAAAACGAAATTTGGCCGAAAGCGATACTTTATTTTTCGGCCGAATCCGAAACACGGCCGAAACAGCTTTTTTTGGCCGAAAACCCAAAACCGAAACCGAATTTCGGTCGGTCTCTACTTAAAATAACGTTGTCATTTTTTTTTTTGTAAATTCAATGAAAATGTGGTATAATACAAGTTGTAGGTTAATTTTGCTTGCAGTTGCATGACAAAACCTTTTTAATTAAAACGTTTTTTTTTTATAAAAATAAAATTTTTTAAAAATCCTGATCCCGTCCCGGGATCCCGGGATTGCCAACAAAAAATCCCGAAATCCCGGGATTGCCAAAACCCTCCGGGATTGAATTCCCTAGTCTGTACGTTTGTACTTCTGTACGTCTGTTTGTCCATCAATCACGGCTAAACGCCTGAACCGATTCTCCTGAAATTTTGAGGATATATTCTATAGGTATTCACATGTGCAATAGGGAATATGAGGTTGCGAAGGGGCGTGGCACCTCCCATACAACAAAAATGACAATTAAAATGTAACTTAGTAACCATGGAAAATTGAGTGTTTCATGCCACCAACGGCGTCCTTGCACATATTTGGGGTGGATCATGTCAGGTTGGCCTACAGCTATCACCAAGTGTTTCCTTGGGCATTTTAGTAACCATGGAATATTGAGTGTTTCATGCCACCAACTGCGTCCTTGCACATATTTGGGGTGGATCATTGCCAGGTTGAACTACAGCTATCACCAAGTGCTTTCTTGGGCATTTTTTGGGTGAATCATGCCGGGTGGGATTACAGCTGCCAGCAAGTGTGTCCTTGGACGTTTTTTGGGTGAATCATGCCGGGTGGGATTACAGCTGGCACCAAGTGCGTCCTTGGAGATATTTCGGGTGAATCATGCCAGGTGGGATTACAGCTGTCACCAAGTGCGTCCTTGGATTTTTTTGGGTGAATTATACCGGGTGGGATTACAGCTGCCACCAAGTGCTTCCTTGGACATTTTTGGATGAATCATGGCGGGTGGGATTTCAGCTGCCACCAAGTGCATCCTTAGACATAACTTGGGTCACGGGGGGAATTGACCATCAACTGCAGCGTCCATTGAAGTTGTCGCAAATAACTATATATATTTATTTTTTTAAATTTTATATAACACGTGCAGCACCGGGTATGTAACAGCTAGTATATATATATATATATACTATTTCACATATGAAAATTTAGACCCAGTGGCTGTGCAGTGATGCGTTTGCGCAACAGACTGTTACACCGGAACCGAAAGTCACGTGGAGTGACCAAATCGCACACAAAATTTCGAAAAAATTCGAACTTTTTTTGCTCTGGATGAAAATGGGTTAATATTAAATTTCTTCATACAAAGATTTTTCCTATAGACATAACAAATGAAGAAAATCAAAAAATAATAATTGAAGAAACTCATGACAGAGCTCATAGAGATTTTAGAGAAAATGTTAACCAAATAGACATTTTCTATATATTTTTTTTATTGGGTATGATATTGACGGGGGACATGAGAGGTTCATGGAGAGGTATGGGATGATATAGGGGCAACATAGGGAGGCCGTGGGGCGAATATAGGATGGTCATAGGGGCGTTATAGGTACGTATAAGAAGAACTATGTGGATATAGTGTACGTAGGGGAGACTTAGGGGATAAATGAGCAAAATTTGGGGGACCGGTAGGTCAAAATTTGTTTGCGATTCTAGCGACAAATCACAATTGAAAAATATGAAAATTTGGAAAATTATATTTGACACCCTCAGATTGAAAAAACCCTGAACAAAATGTGTTTGCGAAAAAGCCGTGGAAAAAATTGTGCATGAAGAAGCCGTGCAAAGTGAACGAGAACGAATTTTGGTGCAAGAAAGCTTAGTTTGAAAAACTGATGGAGCGGTCATCAGACTTTTACGCTAAAAAGCTATTTATTAATTTTCGGTGAAAAATTTTGTTATGCAGATTTTTTTCCAAAAATCACTTTTCATAAGAATTTTGTACAAAACATTATTTTGAAGAAATTTTGAGCTAAATATTTGTTTATAATTTTACAGCTTTATTTTATTTCGAAGCATATTTAAAATTTAGATATATTAATATTATCGCTTTTGTGAAAAATGGAAACGCAAGTTTGTTAGCTGCAAGTTGTTTTGTATTGTTCGCAGTGAACTTAAGTACAAATTTTTAAATTTTGGTTTTTGGGTTCTTTTAGTTTGTAGGAGTTTGTAATTTGTGCAATGTTCGTTATTTATGTACACTAGGTGACAAAATTTAAAAACAAAATTTCTTTCAATAAAATTTTAATTTAAAAAAATTTGTGTTCTTCAATAAAATTTGTCAACTAATTTTCGTTTACATTTATTTGGTTTTTTATTTTCTACATTTTTGGGAATATAGCATGTGTGTTTTAAGGTGTATCGATGTATTTATACAATTTTTAAACTTCCTGCAAATAGCATTTAACAATAAATTGTGAATTATTGAAGTTTTGTGTATACATAAATGCATCCAAAAGACTTTCTTCTCTGGTTTTACTACGCGCATAGAAACCCTTTAGTTGTGCGTATTAAAACAAAAGGAAAAAACCAAATACGCGTGGCTGAAAGAAAACAACAGCAACAAACGCACAAGTGTTCATGTCACACATTCCTTCGCTTGATCCCACAAAAAAAGAAATTGCTTGTTTCTGGTTTACATTCCTCCAGTCGATGGTCCATTTTGGCGCAGCGAATGACCGTGAGATATTTCAGAATGAAACATGTCTAAAAACCACCCTTATTTTTGTGCGCAATTAGGAGGTACTTTCTTCTGCGGCGCGACTTGATCTCGGCGATCATGTCGCGTGCGTAGACTTGCGTGTGTGTTTTGTTGTCTATGAAATTCTTTCTTTGCGATGATTTTTTAAGTTGTTTTGGGTTAGTCGCGCATATGCAGTAAAGGAACGAAAGTGCGACTTAAAGGATGCGTTGGACTAGTTGCGATTTGCATGTGCGACAAATTTTATGAGTTGTTCATTTGCAGCATGAATTTACGATGAATAGTTGTAATGCAAATTGTTGGAATCTCATTTCCTGTATTGAATTTAAAATATTTAAAGCAGTAAACATCCAAATCCAAAATTTAAATTGAAATCAACATTTTTTTATGTGTATATCACATATTTAACCACAATAGTGTTTTTATTTAGCAAAAACTTCTTCTTCACAATGGATACCACTTTCTTATCTAGATTTGCGTCCTTAACCGAGAGATTCTCCTGAAACCGCAAAGCTGTCCTTCGCGCGGTCGCATCTGTAGTTTTTGCGAGTTTCGCTAAATTTTTTTACTTAATATTTGGATTATTAGTCCAAATGTACAAAATTTGTTTGCGGAGTTCTTCTTTGGAGCTCATTTTTGTGGCTTGTGATACTGATATCGCAACAACCAAACCAGTTTTGTAAATGACAAATATTACAGTAGCAAAAAAAAAAAGTCAAAGCCTACTTGATGAATAGAAAAAAATTTGTAGAAATTTCAAAATTTGCAAAACTTTCTGTACCGGTCCTTATGTAACATAATTTGCTTAAGTTCATATTAGCAACAAATAAAAAATTCAAGAAAACTAAAAAAAATCAACAAAACTTAACATCATAAATTGATAATAATATTAAAAAAAGATAAAAATCAAGATCAAGTCGCGCTGCACAAACAAAAACGCAATCTTGATCTTGAATTTTGAAAATGCGATATCAAATTCAAAATCAGCGACCCCAAAAACTCGCCTATACAAAATTTCGTACCGTTTTGATAAAATCTTAAAATTTCGGTAGCCATATTGGTTCCGCCATCTTGAATTTTTAAATTCCGACATCAAATTCGAAATCAGCGACCCCGAAAACCCCCCTGTACAAACTTTCATACTGTTTTGATGAAATCTTAAAATTTCGGTAAAAACACGATTTTCACTTATATGTGAGGTAGGCGTGGCTGTCGACCGATTTCGCCCATTTGCAATACCAACTCCTTCTAGGGCCTAAGAAGGATAAATACAAAATTTGGGATACCTAGCTTTCTTCTAGCTCCTGCAATCGTGTTTACATGAAAAGAGGACGGACAGACGGATAGGGCTAAATCAACTCAGGAGGTGACGCTGATCAAGAATATATATACTTTTTCTTACCGGACACTTATCCTTCTTGGTGTTACAAACATCAGACCAAAGTGAATATACCCATACCTCATGAGGTGCAGGGTATAAAAATACTAATGACAAAAAATCATGCTTTTATGTGCACTTAGTTTACGGGACCACTCACTGACATACAAAACGGAAATTTGTCAAACGAGAGTATTTAAAAAAAAAACAATTATGACAAAAATTTTGTTTTTATGTGCACTTGATTTACGGGACCAGACCGACCTGTCTGAAATCTCTTGCACGATTCTTTGCAGAATCAATTCACCAGTTGGACTTCTATAAAATCGATGTCCAGCAACCACTTGGCTCAGATTTGGGACGACACAAACAAAAAAAGGAATAAGGAAGAGGGGGAAACGGCCAAACAAATTCCAAGCAAACAACTTGAAATTCCCAGGACGGAAACCCTTCACCAAAAACAAATTACGACCGAACACAACCTCAAATTCAATCAACTAAATGGCCGACTGCCACCAATAAAATAAAGCAAAAACACTAGCTGGCAAAACTAAATCAGCGCGGAAAAATACTCCCTTTTGAACAATTGTCCACCAGCCACAATTCAACGATGGCAACCGCTTCCACTTCACCACTCAAAAATACAAATAAAAAAAGGAAAGAAAATTATCAAAAATTTTCCAAAACAAATTATTCAAAAATCAATTAATTTAAAAATCTAAAACTTTTGCACTTTCCTTTGTCCCTCCTTAAAAAGAACCTGTCTATATGAACGCATATATGGCACTCACTTTCCATTTCTCTAATATCTTTCCCCCCCCACACATGAGGGCGACCTACGCAGAAGCCAGTATTCGCAGTCGGTGCTTTACCCACACCTAAATGTGAATGATCTCCTCAGATTTTTCTAGAGTGTGTTTGGCAAATTTACATTAACACCCCCGCACCCACCAAAATGAAAATACTCATTTTGGCGGCTCTAATGTATGTATAATTGTCGACAGATTCCCCTCCCTCAAACAGGTTCAAAGAGTACAAAAAGCTTTAGTCTAGTTTTTTTCCATTTTTACGTCCTCGTCCCGTAAGTATAGTTTCGCGCCTGGCAATGCCATCCAAACATCGGATCGTAAAAGCTCATCAAAAAACTTCTAAAACGAAGTCGCAACAAAAGGGAATAAGAGATCTTGACAGCAGTTGTCAATTCTCCGCCCGGCTGCATTCCACCCGCGAGTGACCCATTCGGTTTAATTGAACCAAAATAATGTAATTAAAAAAGAAAAATATAACAGAAGGTGTCAGTGCGCGCTTTCGGTCTGTGCCAATGTGTTTTTCCCTTCGGTTTTGTTCACCCGTCGCCCCGAACAAAGGGAAAACACAAAAACAAGAACAAACAAACAACAATAACAATAAACAAAAATCGGTAGCGAATTTATGCCGCGACACGTTTTTCCTGGTTTGTATACTAATTTTGGTCCAAATTCTTCTACAAAAGATCTGTCCAAAATTCATTGGACAGCACGAGAAAAGAAAACCAAACTCTTCAATTTGGGTGTAAATTCAATTCGAATTTTATTATTGCCCAACGGCGATATTTATACAAATCCGCATTACTAAAAACTACGAATATACTTATAATCTATTCTCAGCACAAGAAAACCAGAGATAAAAATTCGCTTTAACGTTGGTCTTCTTGTGTACATACAGTGGAATCAGTTATTCTCGCAACAGAATAACAAATATAGTGAGGGAATTCACAAGGGTTTCCTATCGGTCGTATTGTTGTATTGTAGTGAATAAATACGATAGTTGTAAAAATGTTGTTGCTATTTTCCATACAAAAAAATACGATAATTCCACTTTGCAACCTGTGTTTCTATGACTCTCGTATTGAATCTTCTTCTTATTATTTTTTCTTTTTTTTTTTTTATTTATTGAATCTTCCAAATTTTATGCTTAGAACTAACAATAATTTTTCACAAACTAATTTATTTTATTACTTCAGTAATAATAAATATTACAATAATAACAACATATATAAAGGTTTTTGTTCCAATCCACTGATTGGGACAAAGAATCCTGGGTCACTGATGACGTTGTGCGATGACATCATCTGTAGGGTGTCGTCATCGACGGGTTGTCGGTATCGACGAGGGTGTAAGTGTCGACAGATATGTCGACATCGGTCTATTAAACCGCAATAGAGTAATTACGCTTCAAGCGTAAGGGTCGTGTGGGTCTTAACAAATTTTTAGCGAGTGTATTTGGGTGTAGTTTTAGTTTTTCTTCTTCTTATTATGAAAATTAATTGGAGGAAATTGTTAAAATTTCTTTTAGGGACTATTTTTAATGCATAAAACGTGCACGACTTGCCGAAAATATTGCAACAAAGATCGTGGAGACCACCAAAACTCTTCCGACCATCAGCTTTGGCCAGATAGCCACTTGCCGGGCACACCAATGCCAGGCCCAGGGGTTGCCGGAAGCATTTTGAATGCATTCAACGTGCGCGACTTGTTGAAAATATTGAATCAAAGAACAGGTGAACCGCAATATTTCTTCTGGTGGCACGCATCCCGTGGCGAACGAATTTAGGTTAGGTGGAACATTTTTTCGCTCTCTTTTTCTCTTACTCTCTGAAATGACAGTACTAGATTTTTTCCTGCAATGGGTGTGCTCATTGACAATACAACAATATGAGACCTTGCACGGAGAGAAAAAACATGGTTGACCTTATCGCGCTATTTTTCACTAAAACTTTATTTAAAACTCTATAATCGAAAATCCCCACGCGATAATTAAATTCCCTATTTGCCCGAAAAGCACAGTCGCGAAGCGTGGGATTTAAGACGACCCTCGCGGTATGGTATCCCCGGACGAACGAACAACACGAACACACGAAAACCTGATAAATAAACTTCTTTTAAAAACTACACCGAAACTGCCGCAATAGATATATATATAGGTATATATATAACTATATATAAAAGAAACGGAAATTTTCCCGACACAAGGAAAATAATACCGCACACAAACCCTTTTTCAAAATCAACACAAACCGACAATCACCCAAAAGAAATTATTCGTACACCAAAAATTATATTTCTTTAAACGCAATTGATTTGCGGGACCAGACCTGTCTGAAATCCCTGTCTGAAATCCCTCGCACGATTTTTTGCAGAATCTATTCACCAGCTGGACTTCGATAAAATTCGATGTCCAGCAACAACTTGGCTCTGATGCGGGACGACACAAACAAAAAAAAAGGAATAAGGAAGAGGGGGGGGGGGAAAAAACGGCCAAACAAATTCCAAGCAAACTACTTGGACGGGAACACTTCACCAAAACAAATCACGACCGAACACAACCTGTCCAACTCTATTCAATTCCTCAAAATCAAAACACTAAATGGCCGACTGCCACAAATAAAATAAAGCAAAATAAACACTAGCTGGCAAAACTAAACCAGCGCGCAAAAATACTCCCCTTGGATCACTTGTCCTCCAGCCACAGTCCGACGATGGCAACAGCTCCACTTCACCACTAAAAAAAACACAATTTTTTTTTAAAAGGACAGAAAGTTATCCAAATTTTGGAAACAATTAATTTAAAATTTAATTCAATCAGAAAAACCAAAGCTTTTGCCACCCTCCTTCTTCCCTGCTCAAAAAGAACTAAACGAAATTAGAATATATGAGCGCCTATGACGCTCACTTTCCATTTATCTCCCCACATACATAGAGTGCGGCTTACGCAGAAACCAGTGTCCGCAGTCGGGGCTTTACCCATACCTATATGCGAAAAATCTCTTCAGATTTTTCTAGGTGTGTTTGGCAAATTTACATATACCCCCCAGCACCCACCAAAATGAAATATACATTTTGGCGGCACTCATGTACGTATAGGCGAAAGCATAAATGTTCTCAAATTCCTCTCCCTCAAACAGGTTCAAAAAGTACAAAAGCTTTAGTCCAGGTTTTGACATTTTACTATTGTAATGGCGAGGCTGGCAATACCCTCATCGGATCGCCGCCGCTCACTGAGCTAACTTAACGAAAGCAGAAGCGAAAGAAAGGAGAAGAAAGCAAGAGTACATTGACAGCTTAAACAAAATATTCAGCCTTCTTCTTCCGCGCGCCGGTCGCATATCACCCGCGAGTGGCGAATTTGTTTTGCTTAACAAATTAAGCAAAACAAATATATTTATATAAAAAGAAAAATTAACATTCAATAAAATCGTGCAGTGCGTTCTTTCGGTTAGTGCGTGTGAGATTTTGTTCCTTAGATTTTGTTCGCCCGTCGCCCCGAACAAAAGGGAAACAAAAAACATAACAAAACAAACAATAAAAACAACAACATTCGTGTCGCGATTTTATACCGCGACAACCTGATCATATTTTAAGGGGACCATATTATGATTGGCGAAATGATTGCACCAACCATGCCATGATTGCATACTAAACATTTACATGATTGCAGCTAACCATTTACATGATTGAAAATAAACATGTAATGATTGCAGCCAAAAATTTGTATGATGAATGTAATTGGTTTGTCATCTTGAGTTAGTACCGCACCTATTGCAACGTATGATGCATTGGTTGTTAGGACAATCTTTTTACTGTAGTCTGGTTGTGCTAATTTAACTTGTTCAGTTAATAAATTTTTTAATATTTGATTTAGCTGGTTTGTATTTCGAAACTTCTCCGTTATGTCCAGATAAATATTTTGTTAGTGGTTAAGCTATTTTCGCATAATCTTTAATAAATTTCCTATAGTATCGTGTCATTCCTAGGATGCGTCTCAATTGTCTTAATTTGTTGAGTATTGGAAAGTTTGAGATTGTCGCGATCTTACGAGGTTCTGTCTGAATTGTTTTAAACGACACCACATATCCCAAAAAATCCACTTTTGTCTAAAGAAATTTTCATATTAGCCTCACGTAAAGTTTCAATTATCTCATCAATATGTTTTGTATGTTCTTCCCAACATTCTAGGTAGGAATTTACTGGGACCATTGAACCCCTCACGTCTCAAACGAAACTAATATATTCTCCATATATTAGTACGACAGCTTCACATTGCCAAATTCAATGGAGTTTAGGCAATATCAACCAACGATATAGATTTGAGTGAATTTTGAAATACATTGAAATATTATTGTTAGATCTAAAAAAATATTTTCTCTACTCAAAAGCCTAATTAAATCTGCGTCCAATGGTGGTAAACAATCGGAAATCCGTTAATATTTGACCAAATTAAAATTATTGTTAAATAAGTACCAGAGAATGTTAATTATAGAGAAGGTGCATAAAGGAATTTCTGTTAAATTGTGGTTGGAATTTTGGGCCAGATTTTTGAGGAACTTCCAGTCGAACATCGATCAAGTATTTTTTTAAGTTCGACTGGATTTTGATGTTCGGTTCAAATAGAAATAGAAAGAATGAAACCAAAAAAAGTAAGAAAACAAGAACGCAACCAAAAGGTGGTGATTTTTTCTAGTTCTCCTTCATTTTTGCGAATTGGTTGGTTTTGAGCCTTTGTTTTGATTATGTAAACCGGTTTTGGGTTTTCTAAGCAATTTGCAATTCTTGTATTTTGGTGATTTTCACAATTCTTGCAAACATTTTCCCAATTTTATTCAGTTTTGATTTTCATATTTTATATTTAATATTTTTATATGAGCATTGTAAATATATTTCATTTGATAGGTATTTGCAATACATATGTTTGGATAACTTCATAAGTTCATTGACCTACATTTCAATTTTTTCCGTGGTGCTATTGTTTCCTTTTTTGTGTGTGCACAACAAGGAAAGCAAAGAAGATCAGTTCAAGATCAAGGTCGACGTTGTTTTCATTTTTTTTTGCTGAGTTCATTAGTCGGTTTAAAATTGAAATGCACCAAGTACATAGATTTCCTTAAGCACTTAGTGCATTTCAATTTTGAATATACGCATTATACTTAGACAATTTTACTTCTCGCTATTTATTAGCCACGTTGCCGAATTTAATATTATTTAAATGTTTTAAAACATTTTTCTTGTATTAATACATTCCTATTCATAAGGAATAAACAAATTGGGGGAATATGTGAAGAATAGACTTGTCAGTTTTGTTGCGAATTTTTGGTCGCAAAGTAAAAAAAAAGCGCAAGCATGCCCGTCCCACAGGAACACTACGTTGAAATGCATTAACTAATATGTAGGATAAAAATGTCTATTCAATGTGCATTTTCTTATAAAAATTATAAATAAATGCAATAAAAGGAAATAAACAATATGTTTGAGAATTTACAATACAAGTAGAGTACAGCGTCGGTTTGGAAATTTATTAAAACAAGATAAAACAATTTAAATTCATTTAAAATACATTACTGCATTTGAAATACCAACTGACCGGATTTTAATTTTATATATTCATTATGCTTAAAACCTTTGAACACCAGCAGAATAAATTAAATTCGGCAACGTGGCTAATAAATAGCGAGAAGTAAAATTGTCTAAGTATAATGCGTATATTCAAAATTGAAATGCACTAAGTGCTTAAGGAAATCTATGTACTTGGTGCATTTCAATTTTAAACCGACTAATGAACTCAGCAAAAAAAAATTAAAACAACGTCGACCTTGACTTGAACTGATCTTCTTTGCTTTCCTTGTTGTGCACACACAAAAAAGGAAACAATAGCACCACGGAAAAAATTGAAATGTAGGTCAATGAACTTATGAAGTTATCCAAACATATGTATTGCAAATACCTATCAAATGAAATATATTTACAATGCTCATATAAAAATATTAAATATAAAATATGAAAATCAAAACTGAATAAAATTGGGAAAATGTTTGCAAGAATTGTGAAAATCACCAAAATACAAGAATTGCAAATTGCTTAGAAAACCCAAAACCGGTTTACATAATCAAAACAAAGGCTCAAAACCAACCAATTCGCAAAAATGAAGGAGAACTAGAAAAAATCACCACCTTTTGGTTGCGTTCTTGATTTCTTACTTTTTTTGGTTTCATTCTTTCTATTTCTGTTTGAACCGAACATCAAAATCCAGTCGAACTTAAAAAAATACTTGATCGATGTTCGACTGGAAGTTCCTCAAAAATCTGGCCCAAAATTCCAACCACAATTTAACAGAAATTCCTTTATGCACCTTCTCTATAATTAACATTCTCTGTAAGTACTTTCAATTAACTTTCTTTTATTTTTTTCATCTTCTGGGTGAGAATAGGCGCATTTGCTAGTTAAATATATTAAATATATTTATATTAATAATTAAAAATGTATTTATATTTAGTTCACTTTTTATTTTCTCAAATTCGAGACTGGGATTCGAACCCACGCCTACGGAGTTTGGATGGCGTGCTAAACGCTCAACAGGTTAGTCCACTGTTAACATTTTTTAACAGAGTCTAAATGTATTATATATACATACTTTGTACTAAAAGCACACTTTGAATTTTTTTAAAAAACGCCCTACTTTGATTTTTGTAAACATACAATTGCTTTTTGAAATAGTTAAGAACAACAGTATTATCAATTTCAAACGACTAACGAAAGAGCAAGACGAAAAGCATTTGTTTTAAAAATGAAAACATAAATGTACAACAGAAAAAACTATGTTTTAAAATGCCAATTTTAAAAAAAAATTTTAATTTTTAAACATGTTTTTTTTTTTAGTGTAGAGGTCGGGTAGGTCTTACCAAGTTTCTAGCTAGAATATTTGAATGCAATTTAAGCTTATCTGAATACTTTTTTGTACGTTTGGGGATCTTTTCGGATATTTTCGGTATTTGTAAATCTCTGTGAATGATTGCATTTTTTATTTACCATGGTGCTCCTACGATTTGTCGCAGAATTTTCGAAAGCGTTCGTGGCAGTTTCTCAATATTTGGCGGATATGCTGTTCCCCAGAGTTCAATGCCATATGCCCATATGGGTTTAATTACACTTTTGTGCAAAAGGATTTTATATGTGGTGTTGAGTCTACACACAAAAAAATAATCGCTTGGCGCGAGGTTGTGGTAACAAATATTCGTCTACAGCTCTACACTCAAAGAATTAATATGTTTGGAGAATGTTTGCTTCAAATATACTCCTTTTGAATACAAACTTAAGCGAAAAAACAAACAAAAAACATTTGCTCCAAATTAAGTCGATTTGCAGCAAATAATAAATAAATTTGCAACATGGTGTTACCATGTCATTCTGTTAACGAATTCGCCCACTTTGAATTTGTTTAAACGATACTTCACTATTCTTTAGTATTTAAAATAATCAAAAATTTACTTAATGTTTAACACTTATCGAAATTTGAAGTTTACGAAGGATGAAAGGAAAAGAAATTCGGAGCGATCGGAAACGTAATCATCTTCTGTTACTAACAGTGCGAGTTATCACGATATAATGTTAAGCTAAGCTATCATAAACGCTTAAGCCTAACATGACGCTTCCACTTTTGTTCGTTTCTATTTTTACATTAATTCAACTAAGTTTCAAAATTAAACTTTATTTTCTTTTTTCGGTCTTTCTCTTTCCAATCCTTTTTTAAAATCTTTATATAAAACATATTTTTATTTTCTTAGAATTACCCTTTTTTTTGTAAATTAGCATGCTTTTAAATATTTTTTCTTTTAAAATACCGACATTTTAGGATTTATTCTTTTTTATTATTGTATTCACTGAAATTTTTTCCCGTTCTTCTGGTTTTTGTTTCGTTTTAATCAATTTTCACTGGATTTATAACAATATACTTTTTATTTTTTCAAATTCGAGACTGGAATTCGAATTCACGCCTACGGAGTTTGGATGGCGCGCTAAACGCTCATCAGGTTGGTCTACTGTTAACATTTTTTAACAGAGTCTAACTGAAATACACCGTCCGACAAAAAAAAAATGTTGGTAAAGCACATGACCGGGACCGACGGATTCTGTTAGAGGAGGTTAAAAAAAAAGTACCCGTGTCTCCCAGTTTTTTTAGATCAATTCCTAAAACCATTTAACCCATTAATGACAAGAGAGAAATTTTCGGAATTTTTTCAAAATTTTTTCAGGCTTACCTAGAAATGACCTAAGAAACGAATTTCTAACTTTTTTTTTGGACCGCTCTCCGTTTGCCCAGCCCTGGCCGTTACCATATGGTAACACTCGTCACAACCCTAGCAAAATTACCTAATTTAAGATATTATTGTTTACATTTACTTTTTTTGAAATTTTTGAAAGTTTAAAAATCTTTTAAGATTTTTTTTGTAAAAAAAATTCAGGAGCATTTTTGAACACAAAAGTTTCTTCAGCAAAGTAGTTTGTTTTCAAAAAACGCACATTTTTACATCAAAAGAACAAATTTTAAAGCCCCAAGGAAAAAAGTTAGAAAAGTAGGTCAGTTTTCAACTAGGATTTTCTTGATAAGTGTCCTGGTAGTCATCATAGAATGGGGTCCGATAGACCTTTTCAATAGTAATCAAGTTGATAATCTTAAAATTTTGACAGTCACTCAAGGCTGGCCCTAATTATCTGTCCGCCACTATATATAATATGTATCTACACCTACACCAAAATACTGCTTAGGTTTTCAATAACATAAGAAATATCTCTATATGAACTGAAATTGGAAAGGTCCTCGTCATCATTTAATTTGACATACACAACTTACATGGCTGTAAAAGAGGTTTACGATGAAGCCCATAGGAAGTACCTGCTTCATCTTCCTCCTAATCATCTTGTCCAGCCGAATAAAATTATGCTCGCCTAAATGTCTTCATCGTAATGTAAATTTGTTAAAAAACAATGGAGTAAGTTTCAACCGGTCGAAGTAAACCTATATATACCATGCACCCTTCCATCTGAGACCTGGTCGCCATTTTTTGCTCATTCCACCGACGGTACTCACATGTGCTTCATTTAGTAGTACTTTTTTACGTTCATCAGCTCGGCATGACCTACCCATCTTAGACGTGGATTTTGGATGCGTCATGATGTCATGTCATGATCGGGGTATTCCTCATATAGCTTTTGCGGCACTCACCATCGACGCAAAGCGGACAATATATCTTACGGAGAATTTTCCTACCACAAATCCCGTGAAATTGGGTAACTTTTGTTACAAAACTCGACTTTCACTTGTATGGAAGGTTGGCGTGGCAGTTGATCGATTTCGCCCATTTGCTATACCATTTCCTTCTAGGACCTCCAAGGGATAAATTCAATGTTTGGACCGCCTAGCTTTCATTTAGCTCCTTCAATAGCCAATACCAATCAAAATAACGGACAGACATACGGATATGTCTAAATCAACTTAAGAGGTGCTGCTAATTTTTCATAAGTACACCAAGTACATAACCACACTTTAAAGACAATTTATAGATAAAATATTTTGAACTTTATATGAAAAAAGCTAAATAAAAATATATTTCAAACCAATATATAGAAAAAATTTACTTCATTTTACAAAAAATACTCGAATATGTACGCAAATATGTATATAAACACGTACAAAAATTATTTAAAATCTGAATATTAAAAAAAAATTATATTAAGAACACAAACACACTTTCAATTCAATATACAAATAAAATATATTTGATTTTACATAAAAAAAGCTCATACAAACAATTTCAGAAAGAAAATTTTATTTTATACGTTTTTTAATACTTTGATATTTTACCCAAATGCCAAAAAAAAAACATTCAAAATATATAACTTTTTATGGCAATGAAAAATATTTTTAAAAACACTACTTTTCATTTACCCGCCACGACCGCTACTGACGGGCGATTGCTTCGAGTTATATATCAAAAGAAAGATCAAAGTATGCTTTATTAACATCGAAAAACGGATTAGTGATATTCGTTCAAATAATTTTGTAATTGCACATACCGTAGAGCGCTATCAGCGTTACCATATGGGCACGCTCGTCATGAATGTTAAATCGCATTTATGCATTTTTCTCATGTACATAATAAATCTTCAAAAATACAGTTTTTTGGATTTTTGATAGGGGAAAAACATACCTTTAAAAAACATGTAAACTTTTTACAAACGGATGTATACTTATTGCGCTAGACTAGAAACAATTCAAATTTTCTTTAAAAAAAAAACTTTCTCTGCTACAAGCGCCATTACAATTGAGTAAACGCCAGTTGCGCCATTAGACGAGTCGCCAAGTACTTCGAACGCTGCAAGGAATTCTATCTCAAATAACACTGTGCAACAATTTCAGGCAAATTTTTTAGGGTCTCTACGAAATTTTTGTGAGATGATAGTATTGTATGTGGGAGTAAAACCCTAGCTAGAAAAAAGATTACGGGATTATCTAAATCAGTTCAACCGCTACACAGTTCATACTAATGAAAAGCTGTAAAAAACATTATGACGTCTAAAAAAAAATTGTGATGAGGTGGAGCAAAACCCAGCTAGGGTTTTACTCATACATACAATCATCCCACAAAGCTCGGGCATTTAATGTTCATTTAATCTCAGTGAGTTGGCCATTTAAAGTTCATTTACTATAGGAAAATGTCTATTGAGAATAGCAATCGCCCTTAAATGGTGATTGAGAAACTCGGCCTAATTCTACGTATCTGTCACATATTTTTATACAAATGCTTTGTTAGCCTATACAAAAAAACTTTTCTTTAAGTTTTCAAAACAAAAATTTTGTCGATTTGGTCTCTAAAAGTTTTTATATCAAGAAAAAGACCGCTCGACATCTACCGACGTAATTGGGCTATATTTGAAAGATGACAATTCACCTGGAATGTAATCGTTTCAAAATTGTTTTAAAACTCTCATCGATCTCAAAAAGGTTCGAAATATTTTTAATTTGGTGAAAACCTTGGTTTCTGTATCTAATTTTTTACGAATTTTTTGCCCAATTACGCCTTCTACAGCATGAATTTTTTTAACAATTTCATTTTAGTTTGAGTTTTTATAGAGTTCCTCCCCTCTAATTTAGTGATAAATTCACAAAGAAATCTATAATTCGAATGAATGAAAGCTAGTTGAGTTTTTATATATGGTAACTTCAGTAATTCTTTTGTATTTTTAATGGACAAGGCATCGGAATTTTCAAAATAATTGACAACATCTCAAACTGTTCGAAATTTTCCGCATAGTAGCCCACAGCATTTATCCACGTTCCCCACCTTGTAATGACTGGTGCTGGTGGTAGAGGAAGTGATGGGTATTTCTCTTTGAATGCTTTTTCTCTTAAAGGCGGTTTTAGAAAAATTTTCTTTCCATAAGCTATTAACGAATCAACGTCGATGTATGGCATGAGCTAAACAGGTGACTTGCATAAGTTTTGGATAGAAAATTAGTAAGCCTTGTCCCCTCTGCACCATATAAGGCGCAGTATCGTTCAAAAAAAGTAGCACTCTATTTTTATTGAAATCTTCTCCAAGAAGTTTAATTGAATCGTTGAACGCACGAGCAATTGTGGCATGGTTGGTTTTTTGTAGCTCCACTACATCTAGAAGGAATTTCTGGTTGCTTATGTCCTCGTCTTCGTGCAGGAATCCTACTATTACATTCGCAATGTAACGCCCCTATATATCTGTAGTTTCATCGATTGAAACCCACAAAAATTTTTTGTACAAACAAATTTTTTTGTTGTTTTTTTTTAATTTGTGAAGCAAAATTTAACAAACTGTGCGAAATATCGCAAAGAATGCAGACAAAATATGCAAATAACTGAAAAAATGCATAAAAGTTCAAAAATGGCGAAATATGCAAAAATATGCAAATGCACATCGATGCCATTTTAAAGGAAATTTTCTGATTCGTAAAGATATCTACTTAGTTTTGTTTTAGCATTACGCTAAACAAATATGCATTTGCATAAGAATCCACACCCTACTCATTACCAATGTTGCAAAAGACCTTGTTTGGTTGGATAGTTTCTGGCAGACTGACTCCTAACCAAAATATACAATTTGGTGTTTGCAATGTAGTTAACAGAGTGGAAAGTGACAATTATTCTACATTGCAATATTTGGTGCGAAAATTTGTGGAAATGGAAGAACTTTCACAGATCAGATTAACAATACTGCCTGATAATGAAATGTGCGAAAAGTATGTGAAATGCTTAAGCTGTGGTCGTATTCAAGTTCGCCTCCCGTTTAAAGGTAGTCCGTCTGCATTAGACACGTCTTTTAAGACTGCTAAACGAAGATTTTTTCACTTGACCGTAGACTCTCAAAATGTCCAGATTTATATATAATGTACAATAAATTTATGAATGAATATTTGTTCTCAGGCCATATGTCATTGCACAAAGATATCGATATTGTTAAACAGCATTATGTTATATCACACCAAGTTGTGATGAGACCCAAATTAGAGTTGCTTTTGATGCATCGTGCAAAACATCATCACAAATTTCGTTGAACAACATTCTCATGGTTCGACCCACTATACAACCTGATCTATACACAACACCTCTGTCGCAAATATGCTATTACAGCAGATATAACAAAGATGTATAGGAAATTTGAGGTACATGATCGCCACTTTCAACTAATTTGATGGCAACAAGGGTTGGATATGCCTATTAAAGTATATCGATTAAACACAATCATGTATGGTAAAGCCGTCCAGGAAGGCATAATCCAATTTGTTGCGGAAAATGGTGCACAGTTTATATTCATCCCACGCAGAGCGTCTCATTTTGGAGGGCTTTGGGCAGAGGCGAAGTCTGTGAAAGGACTGTTGTGTAGTGCTGCTGGAAGCATTCGACTGACCTACTAGGAGTTATCGACGGTTTTTTAACAATATTATTTAAAATTACATTTGGATCAAAGAAGAAAACTTACACCAAATTTGAGTCGAAATATTGGACAATAAAAAAAACATCATTTATAAATTCAACAAAGAGTGGACTATCTTCGGCTATACCGAAGCTGAAATACCCCCACACAGTAGGAAGAAGTATATCGAACATAAAAAAAATGTGGTCTCTAGACCCTATTTTGAGCCAATTATAGGTGTTTTTGGAGCCCGGACCATGTCCAAAATCCGTTTCTAAAAATTTACAATTGAATCCACAAAACGGGGTCTGAAGCCCCCGCTTAGACCCTTATATATGTGGCTTCGGAATCTCGAACCATGTCAAAAATACGTTTCTAAACATTTCCAATCGAATACAACAATAAAAAAGAGTTGGAAAATGTTGAACCACGCCCAGTTTTTATCCGATTTGGCTGATTCTCGAACTTGATCTCAGTATTTATAAGCAAAACATGTACCCAAAGTTTCAAGTCGATATCTCCAAAACTGCGACCGCTATCGTGCGGACGGACAGACGGACATCGCTAAATCGACTCAGGAGGTGATGCTGACCAAGCGTTAGAAACGTTGTGTCAAAGTAAGTATACCCTGCCACAGTGAGTGTGGTTCGAATCCCTGGAAAACTAAATTTGTAGAAAAGTTGTTACAGATTATTGTAAGCAAATTGGCAAATAAAAGTTAAATAAAATAAAAAGAAACAATTACAAAAATGTGCAAAAAGAAAAGAAAAAAATTTTTACGTTTTGCTCTTGTTTTTGTGCATGCATATTCCACTATGATTCCCTCAACAATTCATGCACGAAAACTCCACAATCTTTCGCTCTTGTGTCTGAAGGGTCAATTTTGGTATGCGTTCCGAAAGGAACACTTGCCCGAGCTGCAAACAAAAGCCAAATGGGTACAGCCACAGCGCAACATCGAAGTTGGCGCGTTAGTAATCGTCTACGAAAACAATCTTTCCCGAGTTTTCAGCTATCCGTATCCGTAATTTAAATTCACTCGGTTTACACGAAACAACCTCTCTGTTGTGCTGGGGTGAACTTCCAAAAATGTCCATCAAAATCCCAACAGAATTTCGTCCAAAAAAATCCGCTTCAAAAATGTGGTCGGCTTCGGAAAATTTCCAGATATCGAAAAATAAGAAGAAAGAAATAATTTGGAGTATCAAAAATTTAATCTTTTAAAAATGTTTTACCTCTTCGGCTTCTCGTATACAATTAAACAAAAAGAGCGCTAAAAACGAAGATAGACCCCAATTTCACTTGTAACTCGATACCGAAGGTATTTAAACTGTCTAAATACCTTCGGTTCTTCTTCACTTTCTGAGTATCTCTGCTGGTTTCCGTTGAAAAAATTATTTTAATGAAAATATCGGATGTGTTCCAGATCCGCGTAGCTTGCATTCCTTGAAGTCTTGTAGCGTTGATATTGCTGACGTAAAATATCGTGATCCATGCCTTTCAGTGCACCCAATGGCTTCAAGCGAATGGAATTGGATTTCTAGGAACGACAAGAAATCTGCCATGGTCGGTACAAGTGTTTGGTAAATCGAGTTCGATTCTAATCGAAAATCGATTTTAGTCTTTCAAAATCGAGATGTCAAAATACTCGATAATCGAATTTGAATGCATATAATCGATTTTTTATTTGAATAAAACGTTTCCACTACCTTTTCATATAAAATTCCGATTCCCGTTTATGACTCTATATATGACGACTTGTGAATATCCTTTATGTTATTACTGAACTAAAATTGTTTTATTTATATTAGAAAAAAATTGGATTTCTTACATTAATTCTCTTCAAGTACAAAAAAAAATTTTAAGAAAATCGATTAAAATTAGTTGATTATAAGCCTCGATTTTTAGAGTCGAATTGAAAATAGTTAATCTTAGAATCGATATTCAACTTTCGTTACCAAACACTAGTCGCTACTTCCATCAAATGCTTTAAAAAAAAAACATTCGTTTTGTAAGATTATCCACTTTCTTCAGAAGTATAGGAAGCAGTAGTGGATCCGATGATGATGTTGCAACGCCAAGGTTGTCTAGAGCGTGCAAATATTCCTGTGTCGTGTCATGTACTTTCTTGAGAGATGCTGTCGATGAACTTGTATTTGATTGTTGTATCAATTTTTGAACTAGTGTTGATGTTATTATCCTCTTATTGTTATTGGAAAACATTTTCATAATTTTCATCACTCGGTGGCAAGTATCAGTTTTTCAGCCTCTCCAGCCACGTTCATCTTCAAGTACCACATTTTCTGACTTCTGAGTAGCGGTTGATTGTGAATGATTTGACCAAATAAGTCAAAGAACTGTTGCCACTCCAAATAGTGGCCATCGAACGTTGGTATGTTTACTTTTGGTAATTTAACTGAACTGGCCGATGACGTATCCTAACTGTTTGTCCGACCGTTCTGGGAGCCTTGTTGTAATGTGCTTGCCTTAGCTACAAGACTAACTAGCTGTTCTTGCACCATGTCTTCAGTTTCTAGATACTGTATTTCATAGTAGCTGAATGATGCCGGCTCATTGCTTTGCTTCCAGATTGATATATTGAGATTTTGCACTTGGTGCCATAGATCAGTCAATGTCATACTCTTGACTTCGTAGAACTGTTGTGGATGTTGTTCAATGTCGTTGCTGATTGCCTTGCAAATCTGATGCAACGCACCTATTGCTGCTCGTTGCCGCCAGATTATTGCCGTTGATCCAGAAGCGATAGGTTCCTCTGAATTATCTGCTGCCGATTTGGGCGGCGCACCATTGTCTGTGTCACCTTCACTTGACTTGTTTGCTGCTGCATGTGGCATTGCGGCCTGATTCGATATCCCCTCTTTGAAGCGCCTCATATATGATTTTGCAAATGTACTAATTTCTGCATAGTACTCCTTCGAGATATATGGGCGATCCATTGGCAAGCCTTTGCATCGCCTGATGATTGAATCCTTCTCTTCGAATCGATTCCATGCATCTTCTAATTTTTGGAGACGGTTTTCGTAGTTTTTGTTGTTGGATTTTATTGATTACTAGCATTCACCACTGGCGTTGCCCACGTAAAAAATACAGACATTCACAACAGAGAAGCGAAATGGAAAAATTCCGCACCTGCACACATAGCTCGAAATTCCCCGCAAAATGGGTAATTCAACACAATCTAACATCCCTGATCATTGTGAATAAGGAGAGAGAGAGCCAGGATTACCAACTTTCGAAGAGCTCAGACACGGAGATTCGAAAAACAAAATTTTTTGGGAGGACATACAATGAAGGTCCGGGATCCCGGACAGTCCCGGGATTGTAAGGACTAAAATCCCGGAGTTTTCGGGATCCCGGGATTGTCTAAAAATTACAGAATTTGGTTAAATTTTCCGAATTTTTCCATACATTTTGAACAAAAACATGGGTTTAATTTTATTTTTGTAAGTTCGATTTTTTTACTGAATATCTGGAAGTAATGGGACTCAAACTTTATCGTTAAAGCATTGTTGCCAGAATATTCGTACTGAAATTCCTACAAAAAGCATCTAAAAATCGTTTTGTCTTTTGTTCAGAACCAAAGTTCGGAAAGTCAATTTTCTTGTCCGCTTTCTTCTTTGTGACAAACTATTCAGTCTTACTCTTCCGTTGTCAATTTTTCTTCAAGAAAAGTCCATGTATTTGACAACACCGCTTAAAAATGCAAACATATTATTGGATACCGTACCAAAGTATCGGAAAAATGCCGAAGAAATTTTTAAGTCAAATTTTAATTTTGCTTCTAAACTGGGCGTAAATATTTTTCAAATGTACCTACAGCTTCCAAAACTTCCCAAGCAGACATCATGTTCACATCCTGGCACTTCAACCGTTGAAGAATATTTTATATCTTGCATTGAGGTTTAATTCAAAATATATCATAGGCAGGGACTGGAACCGAAACGAATGTCGATTCCTGTTCTCAGATTTGAAAATATATCGGTTTCGGTTCCGGTTCCCAAAGATTTTAAAATATCGGTTCCAAAAAATCAAAAAAGAACTGGATAACAAGAAAATTTAACTAAAATTTATATTTTAAAATTGTTATTTCAGTTATGAAATATAAAAATGTCTTATGTGAAGTTTGGAGTCAATCGCATAAAGTATGAAATGTCATCAAAATCCGAGCACAATGTTTTTCATTTTTGTATGGGGAAAAAGAAGTTCATTCCGCGCCTACTTTTCTTTATCCGAATGGCTCCAAACATAAATTCACATAAATCATTTGTATATACAAAGGAACCAAACTGGCCATAAAGACACAACTCGAAATTCGGGTTTTTGGAGTTATGAATGGCACTAGAATCCTCAGATATTTATCGGCATGCTGTCAAAAGACAGAATTCATATATTTAATTTTTGTTGCATTTTAACCTTTTTTAAAAACATTCCAAGTGCTGAAATCCATATAAAATACGGAAATTTTAAATTTCAAATCATGATTTCCCAACAATAACTTGCTTTGGGTGGACTATATATATATGGGCCATTCCGCGTCAAGCGGATACTTCAACTCTCAGAAAATTCTGAAACTCTCCACATGGAAAGGCCGGGGTATGCTGTGTTTATGTACCAAAGGGTTCCGTTGAAAATTCAATATTTACCGTTATGTTTGATATTAAATAAAGTAAAAAATGAAAAAAAACGAAAATTTACCTTTTTTCAAAAATTCATAACTTTTTAACCGTGCGGGTTAGACTTTAAACTTTTTTTTTGTTTTACGCAAAAAATAAAAAAGCTTAAAAAAAATATTAATTCTTAAAAAAAAAAATTTTTTATACATTTTTTTTTAACAATAGTTTAAAAAAAATTTTTTAAACTTTGAGCGCCACGATTCTTAATTAAAAAAAAATGTTTTTGTTTTCCTTACAATATCACTCAGCTTGTGTCAAATTTTAAAGAGAGTGTTTTTTCTTGTTTTCGAGATATTGAATTTTATAGGTACTTACCTCGCTTGCGCTATGCACAGAGCAGCCATTTGCTTGAGCGAAAATCGTCCGATCGGAACGCTTGTGGTGTCAAAAGTTGCGTATTGACCTCAGTAGGAAATTTTACCATGTTTGACAAATTTTTAGCTTGTCATTTGTTTCAATTTTGCCCGACCGATAAGCATTTTCAGGCCGAAGCCGATACCGAAGGTCAACTAGCAGCATTTTACTCCGGCCAGCGTCGATACTTAATACCAAACGTTGGAACATAATTTTTATATGAACAAAAAATTGGGAGAATTCAAAATTCCGAATTTTCGGGTTTTTCAAAAACTTTTAACACGATTTTCTCAAAAATTGTTCCATCAGAGGCGTAGGGGGCCGTGGGGGGACTCAAACCTCTTTTTTTAAACATGGCATAACTTCCAATTCCTTCAAGCTACAATGAAGAATTGACAAAATGAAATTTTGTACCCTTTGGAAAGGGGGGTGTGGGGGCAAAGGGGAGTGGGATGGAGCCAATTTAAAGTTCTAACTTTCGTATTTTGTAAGCTACAAGGCTGAAATTTTTTACTTAGGTTCGCTTTCGGGAAAAAGAGTAAAAAGGGGAAAAAAGAGGGAAAAAGGGGGGAGGAAAAAAATTTTTTTTTTAAAAAAAGAAGAAAATAAAAAAGAGTAAAAAACAAGTTTTTTAAAATATAACCCTTTAACCGACTAAAAAGCAGAAAATAAATTTCCTTTAAATTAATTTCAGCAATTTCGATTTAAAATTAAGGGTTTTTTGCGACTTCAAAATCTGCACTATTCGGAGAAAAGTACCCCAAAAACCCTTAATTTTAAATCGAAATTGGTGAAATTAATTTAAAGGAAATTTATTTTCTGCTTTTTAGTCGACTAAAGGTTTGTATTTTTAAAAATTTGTTTTTTACTCTTTTTTATTTAGTTGTGTCTTTATTGTAGGGAATGAGCGATATATCGCATTACTAACATTTTCAGATACTTATTCTTGACTTTGCTTCACCTAACCATGTTAATAATAAAAAAAAGGGGATTTACACTGCAACCGTTGGTCTTTTGAGACCTACCCATGTTAATAAATTCGAAAATCTTCATGAATATCTGGAGGATAAAATATAAATGTCTGCAGTAGGGATTGGAAGCCCGGCCTTATTTCAGTTCCGACTGTTTCATGTACAATTTGCATATTTTAAGTATGCAGCAGAGATTCTTGTAATATGATTTTCGACCACTTGCGTGATATTAACGAGTAGTGGACAATATTATGTTGGTTTGTTTTAAAATTGAAAAATCCACTTTTTATTAAAAAAAATAGAAGGAAACGGCGATTTTTTGTTTGGTTTCATTCATTGATGCTTCCACAGAAGTTTTGAAAGTGCTGCTGTATTGCGACGGTACATATTTTCGTACAATAAAACACCTACTCGCGATTTTAATGACAATAATTTCAATAGCAGACTGCATTATCCACGATCTCATTTCACTGGGATGTTACGACTGATCCTCCAAAAGGTTATCAATATAAAAATATTAAGAAATATACATTTAAAAATTTTTTTTTCAAGCACCACCCCCCCCCCCCCCCCCCCAACCGAAATCCTGGCTACGGGCCTGGTTGGTTTTGAAGAAATTTGCGATATCAAATTGCTAAAACCAATCAATAATGTTAATATAAAGACTTTCTCTAAAAGGCAACCCATATTCACCTCGTAGATCTACGAGGTAGTTACTCTTCAAAATAGGCTCGGAAAGGATGTAAACTTTTTCCCATACAAATTCTAACGGTAAGTTATCAGGCATATAGATCTACAAGGTTCACATCATTTACGGGTGTTTCACAAGTTTAAAAGAATCCTATTATTATGTTTTCTATGTGTTTTTTAGAACAAATTTTTTTTCAACTTTTCTATAGAATATTTAACTTTTTAAATTTTTGATTAGCTATTTTCTGATTAACAAAGTTGAATTCTCGATTAACTATGCCCAGCTTAGCAATTAACAATTTGAAAATATTTAATTTACTGAGTGTTTCTTAATTGTTCTTGGCACGGGCAAATTCACTAGTCTCACACAAATCAAAATATGCGTACAATTTGTTAATCCAGTTTGTATTTTCTCTCATTTTTAGGAAATTAATTATGATTCACCGAGAGGAGGTGTATCTGTAATTACTGAAAAAGGTGATATTACAACATCATATCTTCTAATTCAAAAGGCAACAATTTCCGATTCAGGAAGGTATTCGTGTTCACCATCAAACGCAAATACAAAATCGGTAAATGTTCATATTCTAAATGGTAAGCACATAAACAACAAGTGAGTAAGTTTCAGTAGGCCAAAGCCGACTTTTATATACCCTACACCTACTAAGCCATATTGGATCAGCCAATGTTTAAATTTCAACATCAAATTCGAAAACAGCGACCCCTAAACTGCCATATACCAAGTTTGAAACTAATTCAGCGGAATTAGTGTTGGAGGTTTTATTGAAAACTAAACTGATACAGTAAAAGACTTAAGTGGTACAGAGGAGAATCTAAATCTCCGAGCGTTGCCAGACTAAAATATATTTGGCTTATATTATTTAAACCCATATTCTTAAGATACATATTATGTTTTATATAGAATTAAACTCAATCCAAACAATTATACAAAATTAAAATGCTTTTTATCAGTTGAAACTAGAAACCGACCGAAATTCGGTTTCGGTTTTTCGGCTTTTCGTCCAAAAAAAGCTGTTTCGGCCGTGATTCGGATTCGGCCGAAAAATAAAATATCGCTTTCGGCCAAATTTCGTTTTTGGCCGAAATTCCTATATTTCCGCCGAAAATTTCGGTTTGATAGAAAAATGTAACAAATAAATAACAAAGATTACGCTGATCGACAAAACTGAACTTTTTGTGTGTTAAATATACATGATAGACAAATTCTTATGTATTTTGACACGCTGGTTACGAAAATAATAATAATGAAATTTTTATGGCACCAAAAATGCAATTTTTGTGGCTTTTGCAGAAAAATGGTACGTGCTGGAAAAAGTTTATTTTCGGATTTAGCGTATCAAAATACATAAGGAACAACCAAGTGGATAAAAGCGGTATGTAACACAAATTTAAGCATTGATCATAGTTTCGAAGAATCAGAAGCGACAAAGAAGACATGTCCTATCGGAGTAGATCTAATACTCTCGCAATGATTTATAAATTTCTACTCCTTTACTACGGTAGCAGATTTTTCCACTTCCCTCAAGATATTTTCTACTACTATGGTAAGAAATCTACTCCTCAAAATATTATGTGAGTTTCATACAATGCAAAAGTACTATTCTTTCTACAAATCTGCTTCCCCGACAGAAATTTCTACAACTCGTAGAATTTCTAGTACTCTACGCATAAACCCATATCTACTCCCCTCTCTTGAAATCTACTACCCTGACAGTAATTTCTACTACTCTTGATTTCCACGCATTTGATAGTTTGCTTCTAAATTAATCTAATTCATGATCTGAACTTAAAATGATCGGCCAATATTCATAGTCAAATTAAGCTCCAACTTAACTTTAGTAATCTACTAAGTTGACAGATAATACACTGAACTGGCAGCTACTAAGCGATTTCAGCCTACTGATAAGCTTAATTATGTACCACTTTATTACATTAAAACTCACAATTGTTTATTTTATTTTTTCAGTTTCGGCTTCGGTTTCGGCCGAAATTAAGAAAAAGAAGAATTCGGCCATTTCGGTTTCGGCCGATAAAAAAATTAAAAATTTCGGCCATTTCGGTTTTGGCCGAAATTAAAAAAAGCGATTTCGGTCGGTCTCTAGTTGAAACATATTTAAGTACAATATCATTACTTTCTACTTTTTCTCTAACAAAATGATATTTAATGTCGACATGCTTTGTTCGTTTTTGATGAATCGGATTCAGTGCTGCGCGCTAAAGTTGTCGCCGAAAGCGGTCATCGGTTCTGCATTCGAATATCCAATTTCGATCAGTAGTCTGCGTAGATAAGCAGCCGTAGATAAAGTAACGAACTCTGGTTCGGTGCAGCTCAATGCGACGATGCTCTGCTTCGTTGAAACCCGTGAGAATGCACCGGTTCCTAAGACAAACGCATATCATGTATAAGATTTTCTGTCTACTGGGTCGTTGGCAAAATCAGCGTCAGCATAGCCCTGGTTCGCCACACTTGCGGTGTACGATACGGAGATTTATCGTTCCGGCGAGATATCGAAGAACATGTTTAGCAGCAGACTCGTGTTCTATGTGGGGTTCTGTATTCCTCTGTGACAATTTGCTCAAAGCGTGCAAAATGTCTGGGTGACTCAACACGGCCAAATAAATAAGAGAACCAATTAGTGACTGATATTGTGTTACATTTACCTTGGCACAATTTTCGTCTTTTAAACTTAAAAACCTGGGTGGTGCAACTATATATATATATATAACTAGAGCTGTAAAAGATTGCAATCAAATTGAGCTGCATCAGGGATGATATTTGGGTTCTTCCATTTTGTACAAAAAGTCAAACAAAATAGTACCAAATCTGTTGAAAAAGTACCAACATTTCAATGTCCAAATTTTATAATTAAAAATAGTTTGTAATATTGATACTTAAAGCACAATCATTCTATGTCCATTTCCATGAAAATCGAGTTTTGGTCAGATAGGCGATAGTGGTGTATGAGAATCGTGATGAAACATACCAATTTGAAAACTTGTTTTTCATTTTCTATAGTTTTGAAAAAATGTGTGGTTGTGGTTTAAGGTATCGATATGAACAGAAAAGTTATTAATATTCAAAAACGTAAACCAGTTATATATATATAAGCATAATTTATTTCATAAATCTTCTAACATAGAAGTTTTAATAATTAAAACCAAAATTACATTAAATGAAGTTACTTTTAACGTCACATAAATGAATCGTTGAGCTTCGTTTCCATTTCTAAAGAAACGGCTTAAGAAAAATGTTGTCAAGTTTCTTATGCTGCAAAATTGTATTAGATCAGAATTTTTTTACAAATGACAAAGCATTGCGCTTTCGCCTTTTGGATCATTTTCGCTGTTCTTCATTTCCTTTTGCTTTCTACTTTGGTTAGTGGTCTAAATTTGACAGCTTATAATATCAACTTTTCTAAAGAAATTGGAAACAATTCAAAATTTCTGAAGAGGGCACAGAGTGGCCGTGTCGCATTTCGTTAACAAAAGGTAAACAAATTGTAGCGAAGTGGATACGAGTTAAAGAAAATTTACGAAAGGAAATTTACTTATCAATTTCTTAGCTTTTTTCGAAATGAAGTTTGACAAGTACTTTAGAGCTGGAAAGAAACCTTAAACAACAAAAATATTTGAGAAAAAAAAAAGTTGATTATTAATATGATATCTTCGCATTGTACCAAAAATGTCAATGTAGTACCAATGTACTTTTGTCCAAAAAAGTACAATTGTACCAAAAAAATCATCCCTGAGCTGCATTCATTGAAGTCACAGTCAAAGAATGCAATTTTTTATTGCAGTAAATGACTCACGATAGGACTAAAGATTGAAAAAATTTAAGTTGAAAATTATTTGAAGTCATTGATTTATAAGTAACTAGCAGGGTCCGCTTTGCTGGCCCTAAAAAAGGTTTTTTTGCCTTTAAGGTCGTAATAAATGAATGAAAACAGTTGTCAAATATTTTTATTGGAAGCCCAAGTGTTGTATGGGCTGTGCCACGCCCCTTTGTCCAATTACGCCGATATGTTGCATTTAGCTTAGAGTTGAAACCATGAAACCATTTGCCAAATTTTGTTGGAAAACATTAAATGAGAGGCCAGTTACAGTTAAATGAGAGGCCAGTTACAGCCAAAAAAAATGTACCGAAAAAATACCGACATCCAAAAAAAACTGGGATAACCAACACTAATTTCTTATGTAAAATGATTTAAAACAAATATTCAAAAAATTTTCTTTCTCGACAGGTGATAATTTTTGATGAGGTGGAAACTCCAAACAGTTCATATAAACTTTTCTAATAGTTCAATTTTTAAGATTTTTTTTACCAAATTTAAGATGGGTAATGGTGTCATGGTGTTTTCACTCTATCTTTCCGTTTTATGGAAATTTGGAAGGTAGATAAGTAACAGATGGAGCAACGAAAAATCTTTTTTGTTCAGAATCAAATAGGCTTTGCAATTACATGGCAAATACTGTAGAAGGGGTTCTATTTGAGTTGAAATTATTAAGAAGGTCTTAAAAAATGTTAATTAATTTTGGTAATTGTTACTCATGCTTTATCATGATGTTACGACGGCCAATTGTCTCTACTCGTACGTTAACGATATTTTTATTAGGGAAATTTTATGTACACCCCAGTAAAAATTTATTTCGAATTTCTAAATTTTTTTTCTTTTGGTTTTTATTTTGGCAGCAAATAATTTGATTAGATTTTTTTGGTTTTTTAAAAACAAAAGCGCTTCAAAAGTTCTTCTTATCGTAGTGATTGTTGTTCGAGCCGCTGGGAAAATATATCAAAATATATTTTGTATTTTTCTCCATGTATCTTTTTTAGGTCAACCATTTCGGGGGGGTCCGGACCCGTACAAAAAATAAGAAAATTTCGATTTGAATTACAATTTTGCCAAAACCAACAGTGTTACATTCAAACAGACTTCATATTTAAGATCAGCGACCCCAAATTAACTAATATATAAAGTGTCATCAAAAACAGAGCACTATTTCCAATGTTTTTCATTTTTGTATGGGGAAGAAGAAGTGCATTCCGCGCAGACTTTTCGTTATCCGAATGGCTCCAAACTTCACATAAGTCATTTTTATATGCAAAGGAACCAAACTAGCCTAATCGGACCATCGAGCACTGATTTTGAAGATAGCTCCATTATATTCTGAACATGTCTAATGCATATACATACTACAGTATAGCGCACCAGCCCACAAGAGTATACAAACGACCAAGTACTGCTAGCAGCGAACACTTGAAACTACACTAGTAGCATACGCTGCTGGCCTGAATAGGAGCGCAGCATACTAGTACGTAAGCCAACGTTTAAATCCACTCTATTAAATCGAACACTGTGTTACACAGTGTCAATTGTTGTATTCTTGAAGTACGGTGTTGCACGGTACAAATAAAATTAAATTCTAATCAAAAAAACTAAATAAAATCCCGAATAATGTTGTTTGTCTTCTGTACCAAAATGTTTGAGGGCTAAATACAAAGTTGAATGATATTTATATTAAAAGTTTCGATTGTAGTGATAATGTCTTGGTATTTACCGAAACTTGGCTTAAACCAAATATTTTTGATTCAGAAATTCTGTGTGCTGGGTATCAAATTTTTCGGAGGGATCGTAAATGGAGGATTGTTGGTGGAGTCCTCATTGCAGTAAAAAACCTTTTTCCATCTGAGGAAATCATACTTTCAGATGTCTCTGACTTGGAATTTTTTTTATCGCGCTATTTTGAACTAAAACTTTATTTAAAACTCTATAATCGAAAATCCCCACGTGATAATTAAATTCCCTATTTGCCCGAAAAGCACAGTCGCGAAGCGTGGGATTTAAGACGACCCTCGCGGTATGGTATCCCCGTCCGAACGAACAACACGAACCCGCGAAAACCTGATAACTAAACTTTTAAAACCCTACACCGAAACTGCCGCAATATATATATATATATATAAAAGAAACGGAAATTTTCCCAACACAAAGAAAATAATACCGAACACAAACCCTTTTCAAAATTGACACAAAACGACCCAATACCCAAATATCAAAAATTATATTTGTTTAAACGCAATTGATTTGCGGGACCAGACCAATCTGTCTGAAATCCCTCGCACGATTCTTTGCAGAATCAATTCACCAGCTGGACTTCGATAAAATTCGATGTCCAGCAACACTTGGCTCTGATGCGGGACGACACAAACAAAAAAAAGGAATAAGGAAGAGGGGGGGGGGGGGGGAACGGCCAAACAAATTCCAAGCAAACTACTTGAAATTCCCAGGACGGAAACACTTCACCAAAACAAATCACGACCGAACACAACCTGTCCAACTCTATTAAATTCCTCAAATTCAAAACACTAAATGGCCGACTGCCACAAATAAAATAAAGCAAAATAAACACTAGCTGGCAAAACTAAACCAGCGCGAAAAAATACTCCCTTTGGAACACTTGTCCTCCAGCCATAGTCCGACGATGGCAACAGCTCCACTTCACCACTCAAAAAAAAAATACAATTTAAAAAAAAGGAAAGAAAATTATCCCAAATTTGGAAACAAATAATTTAAGATTCAATTAAATTAAAAATCTAAAACTTTAACACTCTCCTTCTTCCCTGCTCAAAAAGAACTCAAAGAATTAGAATATATGAGCGCCTATGACGCTCACTTTCCATTTATCTTCCCACATACATGGAGTGCGGCTTACGCAGAAACCAGTGTCCGCAGTCGGGGCTTTACCCATACCTATATGCGAAAAATCTCTTCAGATTTTTCTAGGTGTGTTTGGCAAATTTACATATACCCCCCTGCACCCACCAAAATGAAATATACATTTTGGCGGCACTCATGTACGTACACCCAGAGAAATCTTCATGTATTTTAATTAACACTATTCATGTTATATTAACATGAAAAACATTTGTACGCAAAACAAATACAATTCCAAAAAACTACAACTACATTGACAAAAATCGAAGCAAAACGCACACATTCACACAAATGAGAATTTTTTTTTTTCGAAAATCAAAATACATTCGACCATTCTGTCAAATGGAAAATTTGAAAATAAACAGAAGAAATTTTTGAATTTCAAAACAAATTTGTTTTTGTCGACCTGAACGAAAGAAGCTCAGTGGCACAGCGTGTAGATGCGGAACTTATAAGGTCCCGTGTTCAAATCTCGTCTGAGTTGAAAAAAGTTTTTTTAAATAGAAACTTTTAGATTTCAAATTCAGATTGGTCTTTGGACGACATGAATTTATGAAACGCAGTATCACAGAGGGTAAAGTGATGAACTCAAGATGCGAAGGTCCGGCGTTCAAATCCAGTTCAGTGTGAAAAGGTATCTATTTGAAATGGTAATGTTCATTTGAAAATAAGGTAAAGAATGGTAAAAAAGTTACTTGGAGGAACTGTGTTTACAATTTTATAAAAAAAATTAAATTAAAAAAACTTTTTCCGGTCGGCCTCATAAACGGAAGTACGGGGATCTCCCCGTACTTCCGTTTATGAGGCCGACTGCCTAACCCCTGAGCTACCGGCAATGATTTGAATGAACGCATATTTACCAGTTTTCCCAGTTTAATCACAAACCTCTTCACACGTATACGTACACATATAGGAGAGTGTCATTTTTAACAATAGCATCTTGTTAAAACAACCTGAAAGATCGGTTTGAAAAATATTAACCACAAAATTGGTTAAAAATTGGTTAATTTAACACGATTTTTTCTCTGGGTGTATAGGCGAAAGCATAAATGTTCTCAAATTCCCCTCCCTCAAACAGGTTCAAAGAGTACAAAAGCTTTAGTCCAGGCTTTGACATTTTACTATTGTAATGGCGAGGCTGGCAATACCTTCATCGGATCGCCGCCGCTCACTGAGCTAACTTAACGAAAGCAAAAGCGATAGAAAGGAGAAGAAAGCAAGAGAACTTTGACAGCTCCAACAAAATATTCAGTTTTCTTCTTCCGCGCGCCGGTCGCATTTCACCCGCGAGTGGCGAATTTGTTTTGCTTAACAAATTAAGCAAAACAAATATATATTAAAAAAAATTAATAATCAATAAAATCGTGCAGTGCGTTAATTCGGTCAGTGCGTGTGTGATTTTGTTCCTCCGATTTTGTTCGCCCGTCGCCCCGAACAAAAGGGAAACATAAAAACAAAACAAACAATAAAAACAACAACATTCGTGTCGCGATTTTATACCGCGACAATTTGTGTACGAATTCGAGTTTTTAGTATCGATATTTTCGTTACTTGCTCGTATATTAGAAAACATTGTGTGGGAGCGCTATTACAGCATTTTCAAATATTGACTTGTACGGGCGGTGCCACGCCTCATTGTCTAATCCCGGCCATTTGTAGCCCAGATTATGGCTGGGGTCTTATAGTATGTTCATGGCTATTACAGCATTTTCAAATATTGACTTGTACGGGCAGTGCCACGCCTCATTGCCTAATCCCGGCCATTTGTAGCTGGGGTCTTATAGTATTGGCGTGTGATGCAAAGGAGAAATAATTCTCTTGTGCGTCATACCAATACTTACTTATAGCGTCGCTTGAATAAAATAGAATGCATAAAGAGTGCTGACGAGGATCCGTGGCTGGATCCGAAACAGCTGTACACTCTGCCAGACTGAGTTTTTTGCTTAGTTGTTGTACTCCCGTTCCAAAATTTATTTTTTGGAAAACGAGCTAAAACCCATAATTAATACATAAATTATGAAAAGCTCAATAAAAATCTGAATTTTTTACTAAAAAAAGTCTTAAAAAAATGTTAATTAATTTTGGTAATTGTTACTCATGCTTTATCATAATGTTACGACGGCCAATTGTCTCTACTCGTACGTTAACGATATTTTTATTAGAGAAATTTTATGTAGACCCCAGTAAAAATTTATTTCGAATTTCTAATTATGTTGTCTTTTGGTTTTTATTTTGGCAGCAAACAATTTGATTAGATTTTTTTGGTTTTTTGAAAACAAAAGTTCTTCTTATCGTAGTGCTTGTTGTTCGAGCCGCTGGGACCCGTACATCCCCCCCTAAATACTGTCTTGACCGACAGTATTACAGTAAAATACATAAGTGAATTTTTTACATTTATACTCTCTTAGAGAATGAGAGAGGAATTGGGCAAAAAAAGTGTAAATTTAAAGGTTTTTTTATTTGTACATTTTCAAAATTCTTTTTACAAAAAAAAACACTACTATTTTCACAAAACTTTCTTATATATTTTATATAATAATTTAATAAAAACTGCTTATAATTATATTAAATATATTTTATATAAACAGCAACCACAAATAACACTGAGAGCTGATAGAAACTGTGTTCGCTTTGTTTTGTGTGGAGAAAATTACACATTGTGTTTTTGAAATGTCTACATATTTTATCAGCATTTTTGTGGAAAGTTAAATATTTTTGATTGTATATTTTGGACTTGAATTCTATGTGCAGAAAGATTACTAATTTTAGCCAACCACTGAAAATTCAGCAAAAATTTACTGAAATTTTGATAGGAAAATTCAACAAATATGAGTGTAGTTCATTAATTGTTGCGAAACACTTAACAAAGCTGTAATACGTACGCTTGTATTTGGACTTGATGAAAGCGATGTCAGCGTTGACCTCCTGGCCCTCACCTTGTACAGCCTCAGATGCAAAGTAGGTCAAACATGGCTGATATGAAGCTTTAGCTGCAGTCCAAAGTGATTTTATTTTTCCACTTCGAGTGCTCAAATTTTCTTGGGTGTGTATTGGTGACCGCAAAAGCTGCTTCAAATTTGACCAATTGGTCGGCAGCGAGACCAAAAGTCTCAAAAGCTGAAATTAAAAAAAAAAAAAAACTAGAGAGTGGACTATCTTTGGCTATGCCGAAGCTGAAATACCCCCACACAGTAGGAAGAAGTACCTCGAACATAAAATTATGTGGTCTCAAGACCCCATTTTGAGCCACATATAAATAGTTTTGAAGCCCGGACCATGTCCAAAATCCGTTTCTAAAAATTTCCAATCAAATCGACCAAAAAAAAATTGGTCTCAAGACCCCATTTCAAAAATACGTTTCTAAACATTTCCAATCGAATGCAGCAATAAAAAAGACTTGAAAAATTTTTACCTTTTTTTTCGGTGTATGGGAGCCACGCTCAGTTTTTGTCCGATTTGGTTGATTCTCGAACTTGATCTCAGTATTCACGAAAAAACCATGTACCCAAAGTTTCAAGTCGATATCTCCAAAACTGCGACCGCTATCGTGCGGACGGACAGACGGACGGACAGACAGACGGACATCGCTAAATCGACTCAGGAGGTGATGCTGATCAAGAATATATATACTTTTCCATACCGAACACGCCTCCTTATGGGCGTTACAAACGTTGTGACAAAGTTAGTATACCCTGCCACAGTGAGTGTGGGGGTATAAAAAATCAAAACACTGTAATAAAAAGCAAAAATTTGCTCGAAATGGGAGCTGAAATCATCGTAGATATCGTAGATGAATACCCGAGACACTTAGGGGTAACACTCAACGTTGTGAAGAACCGCAGTATATGTAGAACTTAGATCAAAAGATCACTTGAATACAAAATTGTAATTAAATAAAAATGTTCAATGCAAAAGTAAACTCGGTATAGGTACTTGAGATTGTGATTAAGAATTCAAATTTGCGTTGAGCACTAATGTGTAAAAAAAGCCCAAAATAAAACAATTTTTAAAAACTGAATAAAATTTTTATTTAATTGAATTGGCATTTCTTTTTATAACCCTTATATTAACTTGCTTTGGGCGGACTATATATATATATATATATATATATATCCTCAAATCTGCGGCGATCTTTTTCATACACTTCCACATGAGCTAGAGAGCTGAAATTTGGAACACTGATAGAACTCCGGTGACAATGCATTCTATTAAATGTTGGGGTCCATCAGAGGCGTAGAGGGCCGTGGGGAGACTCAAACTTTCTTTTTTTAAACATGGCATAACTTCCAATTCCTTCAAGCTACAATGTTGAAATTGGTAGGTGAGTTCTTATTGACAATATGAAATGGGAGCAAAGGGGAGCGGGATGGAGCCAATTTAAAGACCTAACATTCGTATTTTGTCAGCTACAAGGCTGAAATTTTTTACTTAGGTTCGCATTCGGGAAAAAAAGGGGGAAAAAGGGGGGAAAAAAATTTGTTTAAAAAAAAAACAAAAAAAGAGGAAAATAAAAACAGAGTAAAAAACAAGTTTTTTAAAATATAACCCTTTAACCGACTAAAAAGCAGAAAATAAATTTTCTTTAAATTAATTTCAGCAATTTCGATTTAAAATTAAGGGTTTTTGGCGACTATAAAATCTACAATGATATTCGGAGGAAAGTACCCAAAAACCCTTAATTTTAGATCGAAATTTAGGGTTTTTTGGGTAAAGAAAATTTATTTTCTGCTTTTTAGTCGGTTAAAGGGTTATATTTTAAAAAACTTGTATTTTACTCTGTTTTTATTAAAGTTACAATTGGAAAAAGATATTGGAAGTAAATTTCAATTTAATATTTACCCAAGAAGGGTTTTTGTAAATTAGGGCCGTGTGCACAAAATATTAAAATGAATAAAAGTTCCGCGCTTAATTGCACAAAGAGAACAAGTTCGGTTCATTTAACCGATAAAATGAATTGCTAAAGTAGTGTAAATGCATAATCACTAAACCGGCAGAACAGATAAACAAAAAATTATTTTTATTTTTATTTTTTATTTTTTTTTTTTATATATACTTAGTACAATAAGACATTGATTCTTTTATAGTACATGTAGGAAGACAGTATAAATTAACAACAGACTTATTTATATAAATACAATCAAAGTGAAAATTATAGTTAAAAATAAAATAAATAAAAAGATAAAGATAAAGATAGAGAGAGATTACAGCAAAATAACAATGAAAAGGAGTAGAGAAAAAAAAATAAATAAAAAGATAGGAAAGAAAAGATGCTTAGTTTTAGCTTAGTAAAATATATTTAAGAATAATATTGAATTATGGAATGCTTAAAGTTATTTGGATTATCGATATTTTTTATTCTAGTTGGTAGAGAATTCTAAAGTTTAATGGCGTTGACAAAGAAAAATCTTGTAGAATCAAGATATTTGAATCGCGGTATAATAAGGTTATGACTTATTTTAGAAACACTGAAACGTAGCTTATCATGAAGGTAAGAGGGAGTTTTACAAGTTATCAACCTATGCGGAAAAATACAGTTTCTTGCGTTCAAATAACCAAGCAAGCTACAACCCAAGATTTCTTTTCATTTAACAGAAACATGGTCAAAGCGTTTCAGATCAAAAGCAAATCTCACCGCATTATTAAATGCAACCTGTAATTTATGTGAATTATGGGAATCAAGATTACTGTAAATTAGTTCAGAGTATGTAATCAAGGGAACAACTAGTTGAATGACAAGTCTTTTTTTCGACTCAACGGGAGTATATTTGGCAGATAGTCGAAGGCAACGTAAAGTAAAAAATATTTTTTAAATTATATTATTAACATGGTCAGTACATGTAAGACTGGAATTTATATGGAACCCCAGATTTTTCACTTTGGTCACAAATTGTAATTTTTTATCATTTAAATATATGGGAGGGATTATGCTATGGTCCAGTTTATCCTTAGAGATAGGCAAAATGAAAGATTTCTTGTCATTTAAGCAGGGATCATTGCCACATGCCCACTTGGAAATAACAATCAAGTCTTCATTTAATCTGCAGCTAAGATCTTCAATTAAACCAATTCGGTTAGAAAAATATAGTTGAATATCATCAGCGTAGCCATGCATCATCATATTATTGCACACAGTAAAAATATCGTTTATAAATAAACTAAAGAGCAGAGGCCCAAGGATAGAACCCTGGGGTACGCCCTAACTAATATCACAGTAATTTGAGAAAACATTGCCCACCTTGACTCTCTGCATTCTGCCTTTCAGATAGTTAGCAATTAAACCGGCAGAACTATCGCTGAAACCAAAGTGAGTTTTCAATTTTTTAACTAAGATGGGGTGATTAACAGAGTCAAAGACTTTAGAAAAATCTAATAGACAGAGTAATGTAACCTTCGTCATATGCCATGCGTATATCATCAAGAATTTTTAGCATTGCAGTAGCACAGCTATGTCCAGATCGAAAACCAGATTGATAAGGCGACAGCAATTTATGGGTGTTAACATATTTAGTAATCTGACTAGCCATAAGGGATTCACACACTTTAGAGAACGAGGACAAACGAGGACGTTTTCCATGAATTAGGGAAACTTGATGTAGTAAAACAGTGTTTAATAATATGCACCAACGGACTTATAATATAAGGTAAAATTAATTTAATAAAACGTATAGGAATACCATCATCACCAATAGCGTTAGAGCGAATTTTCATAATAGACTTAATGACTTCAATCTCGTCCACATTATGAAAAGAGAATTGATCTGTTTCAGGAAACAGATTTGTCTGGTAATGAACATTATTAGACTAATCTACCAAACTCAACCCGCAGGACTTCAACGTGTCCCAGCCCGGCCTACCAAGAATCGTCCTCGTGGCCCCAGAATCTAAAAGCCTAACATAGGCACTCCAAAAATTTTAGCATCTAAATATGGCCTATTATCCAATTCTCTACCTAACAACGTAAAACTCAGACAAACTTCGGACGGACGATGCCTCTGAGGCCTATTTCTATTTGTCCTAGCCAGCTGGTTGCCCGCAGGCAACCTACCTAAACCTCTCGAACTTCTTGCCCTGCTTCCACAACAGCTCGCTCACTATTTCCCGACTCTTCGCGGGCCCTCAGAGCCGTTCTCGGGGCCGCCTCCCTGTCCGAGCGCTCCTGTAATTGCCCTGCTATCTGAGAGCATCGGGGGCAATCACGCTTCATCACGCCAGGCTGCCTACACCCATAGCAATAAATACCCCTAGGGCAGTTGGATGAAACATATCCAGGCCGCCCACAACTAAAACACCTAAACGAACCCTGGGGAGGGGCCCTAACCACTAACATCTCGGGTTCAGCCGAGACGTATGCCAAGTCCGGCTCCAACAAATTCTTGGATCGGCTACTGGGCGGCGGCACGAATGCTTCCACATTCGCCCGCACAGCCTCCAGCTTCCGACCCAAGGAAACCAGCTCTGAAAGAGACTTAGGCAACTGAATTTGCCTCCACCGCAAAAGAGTTCCAGGCGTCACCAATGCTGACCTTCCACATTCGGTTTTCAATATTTTTTCGACCGCTAGGTTTTACCACCGCTTGCATATGTCATAAATTCTTAATTCTGTAAAATTGAATATTATTTGTCTTTACTAAAATATCATTTGAATGAGATTTAATGTGTGTACCTGTATTTGTAGGCAAATGGTTATGTTTTGCTGGAGCAAACTTCAAAAATTTTTTGCACGCGGCAACAATTTTTTCTTCAGAAGATTCCCATTTTGAAAACAAAATATGCGTCTTTCCAGGAAAAAGTTTCTCAAAATCGATGTCAATCTAATGAATAGCTTATTTTTTTTTGCATATGATGAGGCTTAGCCCTAAGAGCATATTCTCTATTATATTTTATTATATTTTGAAATTTTGAGAATATGCTCTTATACTGATGCGAACTTATAAAAAATTGCAAGAAAAAATATGTATGTATGTATCTACCAAGCAGTGTCCATTGCTGTGAGCTAATAATGGCCATTCACATAACAATTTTTCGAGCGTGCTACACAAAATGTCCTCTCTTCGGATCACGTGGCTATCTCGCCACTTTATTTCCACGGATTCCCACGGGGAATCTCGCGTTTTTAGCCAGTCTTTATCCTCACTATGTTTACTTTGAACATCAATTTGATCCGTTACATCTAAAGCTGAAGAATTTGTTGCGACCTCCGGCTCGGATTTCCCTTTTCTTATACGCGTGGTGGCGAATCCAGCTCGTTTGTATGCCGCTGACATGGACCGATATTTGTTATAGAGCTTCCCATACGCGCTTGGTTTTTTTTCAAAGTAATATTCCTTCAAATTATAAAATTAAAAAAATATATTCAACCAAATTTTTAAATAAAATTTTTCATAAAAAGTGAAGTGATTTTATAAGACCCGTATTATTCACTTCTGGTTATCTTTACCCAGTGGATTTCTACAATTTTTCTAGAGATATCCAGACCGAGTAAATTGCGTTCCAGTGTTGAATAATAACCAATTTTAACAAGAGCTTGAAACTTTTATCAAAAAGTTTTTTGAATAAGAGCTAATCTAATATTTTCAATATAATATGTTTTTGGTCAGTTGGCCCTACTCTATTGGTTGGATGTTTAAAGCGGTCCTCCGCTGCCGTTTATGCTTGGCGAAGTCGTCGCAATTAGTGAAATGAAAGATGTTTTTAGTTTTAAAGCCAAAAAGTATCTCTGCTTTATTTCTGAATCGCCATGGCTTTTATACCCTGGCGACCCTTTCAATTTCTTTTCAATTTTCTTTCAATTACATTCAATTCCTAAAAAATATGCTTACATCTACAATTCTATAATACAAAAATCATTTCTACATTCTGATCAATATTTTATTACCGCTGCCAGAAGGGCATTGGCCGATCGCATTTATTGCCAAAGCCAGGATTCAAATTTCATTCTGCCTCGCGCTGACAGAAATGCAAGCGAAGGGAAAAGTGACAAAAGCAAACAAACGTTGGTTTACGTACTATTATGCTGCGCTCCTATTCAGGCCAGCAGCGTATGCTATTAATGCAGTTTCAAGTGTTCGCTGCTAGCGGTACTTTTTCGTTTGTATACTCTTGTGGGCTGGTGCGCTACACTGTAGTATATGCATATACACCACACTATAAACAACTTTTATTTCATAACTGTTAAAAATAACTCTCAAATAAAAGACTTTTTTTAACTCTAAAAAAAAACTTTTAAAAATAAAAGTCAGAAATAACCCTTATTTGTAACTTTAAAAAATGAAAGTTAAAAAAAATTTTTAACTTTTACTTATAAAAATAAAAGTTAAAAGTTATTTTTAACTTTTATTCTGAAATATAAAAGTTTACAGTCTGACTTAACTTTTTGAAAAACTTTTATAAGAGTTATTTTCATGGTCTGATTTTAATAAAATTGTTGCTAGAATTTGTTGTCATAAACAACTTTTGGGGAGTAAAATGAATGAGCTGACGAAACTAATCATGAAATTTTAATTTTTGAACTGACAGAATTAAATTATGGCATAAGTTTTGTTAGCTTGTTATATTTTCAACGATACATATCGGTGCCTTAATTTGTAAAAATTGTTCTCGTCAACATTTCTCACCTTCTTTTCGTTAGCAAGTTTTTTGATAATTTCATTGGAAATGCTATCCATCATTGCCAGTGTCATGGGCTGATCATTTTCGAGGTGGCCCCTGACAATGGCTTCAATCAATACTTCTCTTTCCGCGGGTTAAATTTTTTTAAATTTGTTGCATTTTTCGATAATTTGACTTCCGATGTTGGATTTTAGAAACCTATCAATATTCTAAAAAATTTGATAATATGTAAAATTTTCTATTAAAAATCTGCCAAAGGGTATTACAAATTTTTATTCAATTGTGGAATTTATTTGATCGCGATTTGTTGTCATAGGTATAGGTTCCGACTCACGTTGGCCATTACTCGATGGAATTGGGTCAACATTCTAAACAATGAGGAAGAATTATGGATTTTATTTAATTTTTTTTCAAATTATGTTTTACGTTGTGAACCCGCCAATCGTTCAGAAGATGACGAAACCGTATTCGTGCGCCAATGTCTTCACAAAAGAGGTCTTTTATATCAGATTCAGTAATATACTTGAAGTTGTTAGTATTGATCAAATTTTCTTTTATTTTGAAAAAATATTTCTCCAATTGGTTTTTTGTTAAGAGGTTAAAAAATTCTTCATCTTCCACTGACATTTCATATAATTGAAGATGGGAATTGTCTTCCGCAATTGATATTTCAGATGAATTTGAAACTTCTAAAAATATGTTTTGAATAATAATTTTAATTATTTTCAAAAGTATTATACCATTGGACTCATTTCTATTATTGCTTGTATTTGCGTTAAATTCAAGGGCATTAATGCCATTAGGTGGTGATTTATTAACATCGGTGCCGTTCATCACAGAAGCTTAAATGATCTTTTTTTCCCCCGAAAAATGAAAACAGGAGTTTGGGTCAGCAATTTGGGTGACAATCATAATTTTTGTAATACCAATTATATTCGGATCTAAAGTTAGGGTGAACTCACAAATTGTTGATATTTTTGTCACAATAAGTCAGAATACGTCCGAAAAATGGAGTTCCAAAAAATCTATGGCGCTTTCGTGGAAGTCAAGAGAATGATTGGCCTAGAATTGAACAAAATTATTCCTTCACAAAATAAATGAATGAGTTGTAATACAGTGACCGGCAAAACAATAGAATCGGTCTAATTTGGTTTTTTTTTATTCGATCATTCTGTAGTATCGATATTGGTACCATTGGAAAGGTCTCATGGACTCCTTTCGAATTTAATTCGTTTATTACTTACTGAGAAAATCCTTCTTGAACTTTTCGACCATTTTTCCTGGGGGCTAACCATTTTTTTGGGATGTAACGTAAAATTAATTGATACAAATTTTTCCTGAATTTTGAGAATTTTTTAAAACTTTGGGATAAAAATGACAAAATTTCGCAAAAATGTACGCAAATTTAAGTTTTCAAAAAATTCAAGAAAAATTTCTATCAATAAATACAAATAGAAGCGGTCTATTGTTTTGCTCGTCACTGTATATACGTTTTCCAAGTTGGAACAATGTTGTGTTATGTACTTAGACGTTCTAAAATGGAAATTGTTACATTTATTCTTCTTTCATGAATGTATTTGGTGACATTTGAAAAGGTACCTTATTTTTTTCTTCATTACTGCATTTAATTGCTTTTTCATGGCAAAATTGGTGGTTTTCATCTTTTTTTGTTTAATTCATTTTCTACTGGGCCCTTCAATTGATTCACGAAAACAGAAACGGAACAGATTTACTTTAGGGCCCATTCGAATTTTTTATTTTATTTTTTTTGGAATCTTTTGTTTTTCACCCTAAAATGTTGAATCCGGAAATATTTTTGGTCGGAAAAATCTAGTTTCCGAGATATGTATTTAATTTTTATTTTTTCATATAAAGTGTTCAATTTGTTCTTCAATATATTTGGTGACTTTTAAAAAGGTGTCTTCACTAATTTTGGGCACTATTTTTTTTTGCCCTAAAGTACATTTAAGCCGCAACATCTTTCAAAATACTATTTTAAAACGTCGAAATATGTAATATAAAAAAATATAAAAGAGACTTTGATAAGTTAACCAAATCTTTTTTAAATTTATTTTTGCTCCTTCCAAATTTTTCTACAAAAAACTCCTAAACGTTGCATTGAAAATTGCAATAAATTAAGCAGACAAAAATCATGAATTATTGTTAATATTGTATAATTTTATCATTAGGTATGCATAATTTAACCCTTCATAATCATAATTCATGACTAAAGTATACTTAAATTATGCAGTTGATAGTCATGGATCCGACATCAATGCTCACAATTCGGTCCAAATTTACAATTACAAATTGAATGAAATTATTATTAAAAAATTTCACTTTTCACATTATTGCTATTTTTGTTAAAATTGTATGCTTGTGTCTGTTCGCGATCTTGTTCCGATCCACAGATTTTTTCGCAACTTGGAAGTGTTTACACCGCCCGAACATTTTGAGCGATCCAAAGATAGCGCCGACCGAATGAACGACATTTTATGCCTGGGGTACAATGAGTGCGAGAGTGCGATGCGTGACGCGTTCGAAATGCAATCGAAAACTCGCACGTATTGATTATAGAATTCCAATGTACAATGAAAAAGACGCAATTTCCATATTTTCTGACAAAAACTTTTGCATTTTGCACTTTTGGACTATTTAATATTTAATATCAATTTATAATCTGAAAAATTGATTTGCCTCTGTCACCGCCACCGCCATAATTCTGTTCACTCAAAACGGATTTTGATATGACCGTCGTCCCCCAACCGTCAACTGCTGCAATTCTGTTTAATACATAATAAATCGAAAACCGGTTTTTTCATTGAACTGGCATACCTAATAAAAGAATGGATAGTGTGTTTGTGTTGGCAAGTGGAAGAATAGTAATTGAAACGATAACTAGGAACAAGAAAAAATATAATATAATAGAATAGAATAGAACGATGAGTCTTATCGGATGAGACGATGAAAGTAGATATAATATGGGGATTCAGAGCCAGGAGCAGGAGCAACCATGAGTCATAGTTGTGGTTTTGTCGTGCTTGTGGTTTTGGCACGTGCTGTGGTTTGCGGTTTTTTATGGTTTTGTGGTTTGTGGTTTGCGGTTTTGTCGCGTGCTTGCGGTTTTGGCGCGTGCGTCTTGCGGTTTTGTTTATTTTATTATTTTTTATTTTTTTTGATAAGCAGTTGTATAAAATAATAAAATTTTGTTTTTCAGTACCTGGGAAAATATCAAAGTTTTTTTTTTCCGGGTCTACCTCCCATCCCCTCATCCCCCCGTCCCCTATCCCCCCGTCCCTATGTCCCTCTTATCAAAATAACTTGTCCTTAAAAAATTTTTTTTTTTTTTTTTTTGTGGTTTTGTCTTATCTCCTTTCAACGTCTGGGAAAAATAATAAATTGACATTAAAAAATTGTTTTTTTTGGTTAATTATATATATATTTATTTATTTATTAAAAACACAATTTTTACAACGATGTAGATTATATATATTTGAATAAAGTTGAATTATTTTGTTTGCCTCATCTTCCATTCGTTTTACTGAAAAACAACCACAAGTTTCTGGTCCAGATTCACAATAGTCATCCGACCAAGGACAATCTTCATAATGTTCACCAAAACGAGATTTAATTATTTTTAATTTGCTTTTATATTCAATTTTTGATTGAATGTTAATAAGTCTATCCTTTTGATCCTCCGGTATTATATTGGAAAATTTTTTTAGAAAATTAAATATATCCTTTACAATTGTCATTGTTTTTTTTGTTTGAACCTACTGCACCTTCATACGTAGTGTTTGATAATAAGAATTAACATTAATGATTGTTGGTTTTATATTGTAAGATGATCGTTCATATAATGCATCTCTACTTCCATTGTTATTTGAGTCCTCTTTAAATTCAAAGCAATAGATATTTAATGTGCGGAGATCGTAATTGCTATAGTAGGAACATTTGATACGTATTTCACAACTTTCATATACTAAATTAAAGTGACGATGAAAAACTCCTGAACTTTCATAAATACCACCAATATGTATTTCTTTTTCTACTAGATTTTTTTTGAATGCTGCAATTGCTTCTTCAACAGTAAACGCTTTTTGTGATGCTGCTTCATTTCGTTGATAACGCTTATTTTCTAAATCATGATTGTTCGGCATTCTATAAGGACTCCATGTTGTAGTTGATGAGAGAGTGTTAATATCACCTTGCTTTAAGTTTTCAAATTGAAGTGTTATATTGACTCGTATTCGTATAGAAGTATTTGGAATAGGTATAATAAAAGATAATTGCTTGTTATATTCATAATTTCTTATACTACTAATATTTTGATTCCTCCAATCAGTTTGATAGCTTATTACATAATGTATATGTAATAATAGTAAGATTAATAATTTATTTAAATTCATTTACTACCGATTTAATGTTCTCTCGCTGACAACCGTTTAAGTAATAGTCATCTGCAAAGTTTGCATATAGTCTTTTACATCAATTATTTCAACATTTAGTGGTTTGTAATGAGGGTCTTGGATAAGAACCTTCTCAATTTCACCATTACTAAGAATTTTCTCTGTTTCGATTTCACGATATTCAAAGCATTTAATACTCAATCGTTTTTCTTCATATCTACTATCATATGTACACCGAATTGAAATATCTACATTTTCATATTCAAGTTTAAAATGACGATAAAATGGTTGTTTAGAATCAATAATGCCACCAATATCACTTTCTTTAGTAATTAGATCCCTTCGGAATGATTCTATTGCCTCATTTACAGTAAAAATTCTTAAAGGTTTTCCTTGAGTTGTAATCTCGAGTGCTAATGTTGTAGGTAATTCTGTTGTTGTTGTTGTTGTTGATGTAGGTAATTCCGTTGATTCTGTTTTTATATTATTTTCATAATTACCATATAACGGTTCACTTTCTTTAAATAATAATAATGAAATATTTATTTTCAAGGTATTATTATCTGGTAGTGTTAAATTAAATTCAATACTTTTAGAGTTCTGATTTGTTGGAATACTACTAACATCTCCCAATTTCCAAAATGGAACACCATAGATACTTTTAAAAATTAAAAATAAACTAAGGATCAATAAAGTTTTCATGCTTGTTTACTCTCTGCGATCTACTCGTTTCTAAATTACAAGACGAAATGTTTTGATTTTTTTTAAATTATATATTTATATAGGAATTTTTATTACAAAGTGTATTATATAAAATTAATGCAGATTTTAAAGCGCAGCGTATTTGACGTTTTTTTGTTTTATTATAGGTGGTGTTGTTGTTGTTGTTGTTGTTGTTGTGATATTCACATTGAATAACATTTGGATAAAATTTATATAACCTTGTCAAATTTATTTCATCATATTGCGGAATATCTTCTACATCGAAGACAAACTGTTTTAGTAGTAAATCAGTCATCCACTTTTGTTTCTCCTTTCCCTTTACATAGACTTTTCTACTTTTTAATGTTGTTATTAAATATTCTCGAACTTTCTTAAAGTCATCACTTCCATGTTCCCATTTTAAATTATGATGATGAAGTTTTAACCACTCTGCTTGTCGTTGATCCTTTTTACTCAGATTATTGAACTCAAATGGTGGTTTTATATGAAAGCAGTGAAATTCATTTTCACTCAAAACAACGGCTATCTCCTTTACAACAAATTTGTTGTGAACGACTTTAAACCCTTGAACATCAACACTTGCAAACATTATACTTGATAATAAATTTTTATTTCTGCTCATACTTATTTATATTATTTTTTTGATATCGTTTGTGAGCGGTACATATTCAAACATTTTATCATGAATGAGTATACAATAAGCAGATGTCTTAGGCTTGACATTTGAATGGAATTTTAATTCAATTCGAATGTCTATAGGTCCTCCTTTTACAGATTCATTCTGATGGGTTACATCTAAAACAATTATTGGTGCAATTTTGGCAAAGTTTTGTGGTGATAATAGTGGTTGTGGGGTACGTCCATAGTAGCTTTGTTGAAATTTTTGATACATAACATATAATAAAGCATATCGATTATGATCAAATCTAAGATTGAGATCGTCATAGGGATATACAACAGAGTTAAGATAAACTTTTACATCCGTTAAGTTACAATGTTTAAAATCGTTTTCTCTTTGAAAGGCTAAAAGTATATAGCGTGGCCTTTCATTTTCGCCTGCTAGTTTTACATTCCATAAAATATTTGTACTTTCCGATAAAGAAGGATTGTGATAAACATCCCAACTTCTAAATGATATATATAATGGTTGTTTACTATTGATAGTTTTCAACATTTTCAATCTATAAGCATCTGAAAGTTGTATGTGTGGCACTTTCCAAGTGATATTCATAAGTTTTAACACAAGTTTATCAGTTATAGTAGTTGATTTCATAATATTTTTATCATCTTTAGATCGCATCAAAATCAATTCATGTTTGCAATTAACAAGTATTTTATCGAAATCTTCAGCAAATCCAAGTAAATTTTTTAAAGGTACACAAAAATTGAAATGCCCAGTTTCAAGTACTGTATTTTCGGTATCATAAGGGCACCATCCAGCATTTCGAAGAATTTTACTTTCAAATTCATTGAGTGATACATAATTCTTCATATCTGATGCTATTCCCAATTGTCTAGTGCGATCAATTTCTATTCCATTCATTTCATAGCGAATTTCCTCAAATAAATATGCCATACAATTGTTTGTGAGCTTGACAGTTTTTGAAATAGTAGAGTCTTCATTTGATATGATTCCCTCAATATATAAAACGCTCTCACTTAATAGTACATACAAATCCTGATTTTGTATTGGTATACGTATTTCATCATTATTTTTAAATGTTTGCAAATATGGTATATAACTATGATATTCTTTTTTTATTATACTTTCATCAAAAAGTGGTTTATATACAACATTTATTATGTCACTCATTTTTTAAACGAAATCCAATGCTTTTCAAAAACTCTTTGTTAGATTTAGTTAGGTGAATTTTTCGTTTGTTATTAGATTTAGTTAGGTGAATTTGTCGTTTGTTATCAATTTCTTTCTGTATAGAATTCAATTTCTTATCTGAATTGGTTTCTTTTAATGTTGAAGGTAAACTAATTGTAAAGTCATTATGTAAATGCTTTTTATTAAAAATAATCATTTTATATAGGTTTTAAATGTAGTCTTATTGATATTTTTTCTCCACGAAAATTAATTAGGTTACCACCTTGATCTACAACTCTAAGAACAAGAGTGCTTATTTGTCTTGTATTGACTGGTAAATATATGACATTTGATGGTATTTCAGTAATTTTATATCCTGGACTAACTCTAAGTGAAAACTGATGAATTGTATGTGCGGAAACTTCATTTATATATGATCCATTAATAATATTACATTCAATGGATATTGTGTTTATTTTAGATATATCTATTGGATTATCTGAAGTATGGTTAGCATTAGGTTTTAATACTCTTTTACTATAACCAAGTAATCCTCCAATTGAATGTTCTTTATCAAAATAGATTGGTTCTCTCGAAGTATAAATTTCCGTTTGCAATGTATTATAGTTTGGTTTTATATTAATAAATCCAGCGTTATATGGCTCATATTCATCACTTATTTTGGTTGATATATCTTTTAATTCATATGATCCAATAGGTATCTCAATAATTTTATTCCCAATGTGAAATAAATTGTTTTCTACATCCACATTTGGAATTGTGTGATAAGAATCAAAACTTATTAATCCACAAACATAATCTTGTTTGAGTTCTATAGGCGGAAAATAATTTGCAACAAGCTGTGATGAATATCCATTTATTGTTAAAGTAAACGACATGTTGTTGACTTATAATTAAGTACTTAACTAAAATATGTTTCTTATATATTATTACATTTATATTAAATTAAATCATTAGCATCAATCCAAGAATTATGATCTGAGGAGAATCCTAACCATTTAACATAAGCTCTATTATTACGTCTTTTTAAAACTTTTTCAACTAAATATACTTGTGGAAATTTAGTTGATAATAATTCATATTCATAGAAACCACCTTTAATTTCATTATCTAAATAATCTTTAAGTATATATGTTGTAGGATTTGTATTTTGAATACGTTTAACTTTAAAGATTTCAGTTGTCCAATTTGGTGTATATCCCTTTTCAAATATATGTTTATATTTACTTATTCTAACATTATCATTTAATTTAAATTTTGGTCTATGAAAAATTTTTAAATGGTTGTAAGCAGTATTCAATATATTGTTTTCTTTTGAAGAATTTACTTCATTAGGTTTCATCATAATTGTTCTATGAAATGTATTATTATATTTATTAACTAGATTTTTATAAAGATCAATCCATTTATATGAACCATTAAAGCTGAACTCTTTCCACATCATTCCCTTTAAAGTTCTATTGAAGCGTTCCACTATAGATGCTTTCAATGTTGAAAATGTTGAATAATGATTAACATCTTTCAATCTCATTAATCTTTTGAAATGTGTATTAAAAAACTCTTTCCCATCATCTGTTTGGAGATTTTTTGGTGTGCGATTACTTGTATTGAAAATTCTTTTCATTGCGTTTGTAACATTCTCTCCAGTTTTATTTTTCACAGCTTCCACCCAGGCTTTTTTTGAAAATGTGTCAATAACAGTTAGAAGATAGTGATAACCATCATTAACACTAACATATTCCCTCATTTCCACCAAATCAGCTTGCCACAAGTCGTCAATACCTTTCATAATCACATGTCTTCTTTTAAAATTTTTCCGTGCTTGCTTATGCAATTCTTCAACTATTCCTCGTTTATTATTCATTATTATAAAAATATTATTTTTGTCTACACTTTTATTTTTGGATGTTTTATTTTTAATTTTTTCACATCATCATCGCTGGGTTGCTTTTTTGCTACTACATAATTTAACAAATAGTTCTCTATAATCTGTAAGTAATCATAAATTTCCACCAAACTTTCTTTATATGTAGAATTTATTCGTTCATCAATAGCACTTTCAATTAATTCTACATCATTTCTAATGCTATCTTGAAGCTTTCCATTTATTTCTCGAATACTTGTTTCTAATTTGTTTTGTACCCTGTTTAGGTTTGTGAATAAAAAATTCTTTGTAATGACATCATTATCATCTGTAGGTAAACCTACATTGGTAATTCTTTTCATTTGTAAACTTAGGTTTTTATTTTCATCTAAATTCAAACCGAGAGTATTTCTTAAGACTAACTTCATATTTTTCACACCATTTTCATCATTCGATGATGATGTTGATGAAGAATGACCAAATTTATCAATATTTGTATACATTATTATTTTATATAATTATGTTAGCTTCTTTTAGCTCCTCAATAATGGATATTATTTCATTATTATGATTATGTCCAGCAGTTGATGATGCTATAAGTAATCGTAATCGTTCAACTAATTCGTTTGGATCATCCCAATACACATAATCTGGTTTATTATTATTATTATTAGATTTTACAACCTTAAGGCCACTTCCACGTATCAATGCGTTTGGTAAATTGAATATCTTTTTTATTATACGTTGGTATTTATAAGATTTGGTGCCTTTAATTTGATCATTTGAGTTATAATTACGTCTATGAGCATTTGTGGATAATAGAATATCTTTATAATTTTCCAAATCCCGTTTGGTGAAATGAAGGGGATTTGTGTGAAAAACTAATTCAAATAGACCAGGTGTCATCTGCCATTTATTTTTTCCAACAGAAATTGTATTTTTATTAGGGATTTTTAAATGTTCTTTTCCATATCTCCATCTCCCCAATGAATCAATATTAAATCCATATACTTTATCCAATTTTTTACTATCCTTAAGTATTTGTATATTTTGTTGTAGAGAATTTTGTTTTTTTTGATTATTTGGTAATTGTTTAAGGTGTTTATAATCTGTGTTTAGTTGATCCTTTGCCTTGCGCTTAAATTGTTTATATGTCGTCCATAGTTCTCGATCATTTTCAATGTCTCTTCTTACTCTGTTTTCTTTTTGTTCATCATTTTCCATCAAATTGTAAATTTCCTCATTATTACTATTATTGCTTATATTTTCTTCTAAATTAAAATGTTGTTTTTCATTTTGAGAGTTGAGAATTTCTTTTGATATAATAGGATGGTAAATTTTTTTAATTTTATTTTTTAATTGTTTTTTAAATTTTAAATCGTTTTTTATTTTTAGTTTCTTATCTGTTTTTTCTTCTTTGCTCGTGCTATCGATATTTTTTTCATACCTAACAGGTATTAAATCATTTCCAATATCATAAATGTTGTTATTAGTTCTCAACTTAGAGAAATTATTAGCATATTTCTCTTGTTGCAACAAACGTTTGTTTTTATTGTGAAGATCTCTTGATTTACGTTTAAAATTTGTTTGCAACCCTTTGTTTTTTTGTTTTGTTATAATTTGTTTTTTAACCCTTGGTTTTGTTTCATTTTCAAAGTCAGATTCAGATTCTACATTATAATCCACATAGTCTTTGTTTCCTACATCAGTATATACATTCTCATTTTTTAAGTCTTTATCAAATTCAACTGTTTGAGTGAGGGGTTGTATGGTGTTTGAATGTTGATAATATTTTAAAGTCTTTGTTAATTCATTGTTAATGTTGGGTTTTTTCTTGCTTGTACGCTCATATGGTTTGTTATTCCTTTGCTTATTTTTGTTTAATAAGCTACGCTTTTTTAAAATTGTTCCATCATCCATTGTTGTATCAAATGTTGATAGATACTGTGGTTCAACATTTAAATGAAAATTTTGGGTGGATTGTTGTTGTAGATCATCATTAATAGCATTCGAAAACGTTTCATCAATATTTTGTTTTTTGTTTTTAACAAGATTATTAGTATGTTTTTCTTCTTTTTTATATTCACTATATTCATCTTTATTAAGCTTTCCAATTATTTCATTCAATGGCTTTGAAATGGGTTGGAATGTATTTTCAAGCAAATTAACTCGATCTATTTCACCAAACTTTATTTCTTTTAATTTATTCTTTAAGATTTTCCGAGTGTGAGCTAGATTTGCTAAAACATTCAGATTTGTATTTTTCATGATTATTGTTTCTATGATCTGTCTATTATCTGATTCTGATCTGGTGGGTATCTGTTACTGATCTGGTGGGTATCTGATACTGATCTGGTGTGTATCTGGTACTGATCTGGTGTGTATCTGGTACTGATCTGGTGTGTATCTGATACTGATCTGATCTGTGTTGTACCAGGTGTTGAAATGATATTATATATGTATGAAATTATCAAAACCTTTTCGATATCGACCATTTTTTATAGGAACGTCTTTATTTATTACAACAAAACCATACTTATCCTTCCAACATTCATTACAAATCTTTATAAACATTCGGAAATCCATGTCTCCAATAATATGATCGTTAAAAATATGTTTTAAATTCATTTCATCTTGTTTAAATATAATAATCATGTTTGCATTATCACGTATTAAATGCTTTGGAATTTTTGTATAGGTTTGACACAAATAAAAACAATCAATTTGTTTATGACGACCCAAACAAAAATATTCTCTTATAGTGCTTTGTTTACCACAAATAACATCATCAAATATGAAAATTGAATTTGGTTTAGCTTTATCTAGACCTATGACATCTTCGTTTTCTGAGAACGTATAGAGATTAATTCCTTTTATCGGTTCAATGAGTTTTTTTAAATACTCATATTTTGGTTGATATAACGATTTTGAATATATGTATATGTTTTTAAACTTTAAGCCATTTGGATTTACAATTAGACTAATCATAACGTTTGTTTTACCACAATTTGAAGGTCCAACAAATAAAGCACGTATTGAATTAGGTAAAAGTGGACTGTGAACAATTTTGTTTATTTTATCGTTGCCATTAAATAACTCAGCATTATTAACATTAAGCTGAATACGTTGTTTAATTAATCTCATTTTGAATACTATATTAATTGAGGTATAAATCAATCATATATATATTACATTCATCATTCGCTTTTTATACTCACAACCAAATGTTAATCTTGTTTTTTTAAAAAATGGGTATAATATATAAGAATAATACAGATCGGAAACAGTTGAAAAGAGGATACGGTTTCATAAACAACTTAATAAATGCATTACCAGTTGAACTTCATTTACCAGGTTATCAATTTTGTGGACCAGGAACAAAGCTTCAAAAACGTTTAGAAAGAGGCGATAAAGGCATTAATCCATTGGATACGGCTTGTAAAGAGCATGATATTACATATTCACAATCAAAAGATATAAACACACGACATCAGGCTGATAAAATTTTATCTGAGAAAGCTTGGCAAAGAGTTACTTCCAAAGATAGTGATTTGAAAGAACGTATAAACGCTTGGTTTGTAACAAATGTAATGAAAGCAAAAGTTAAGTTTGGAATGGGTATTAAGAAAAAGAGAGAGAAAAATAAATCGAAAAGTAGGAAAACCAAGCGTAGAAATAAAAAACCTAAAGTAAACGGAAAGAAACTCTTTTCGTTAGCAGTTAAAAATGGTGTAAAAATGCTAATAAAGAAAAAACCAAATTCATTTAATGATGCATATAAAATAGCTCATAAAGCTGTTCAAACAAGTTTTAAACGGAAAAAATCCCAAGTAAACATACCACGTGTAATCCCACTTCCAAAAATTGGTGGATTCTTACCTCTAATACCCATTTTAACAGCACTAGGTGCTTTAGGAGGTATAGCTTCTGGAGGATCAGCCGTTGCAAAAGTTTTAAATGATCTAAAAAATGGAAAGGAGCAATTAGCTGAAGCTAGTCGCCACAATAGATATATGGAGTCAATAGCTATGGGTAAAGGTCTATTTCTAAAACCATATAAAAAGGGATATGGATTGTTTTTACGACCTCAGTCAAAAAACTAATAAGAAAACTACCTAGGAGACCGCTAACTGACGTTGATTTAAGAAAATATTGTGAAAATCTTAAATATTTTAGAGGAATTTTTATGCGAGATTGTTTACCAAAGAAACCATATTCACAAGAATGTGGCATTCTCAATTTGGATGATGCTGATGGTCCCGGTACTCATTGGGTAGCTTATTATAAAAATAAAAACTATAAAGAATATTTCGATAGTTTTGGAAATTTACAACCTCCCTTAGAACTCATCAATTACTTAAAGCCACCAATATATTACAACTATGAACAAAAACAAAAATATAATACAGTTATTTGCGGACAATTATGTTTAGAATTTTTATTTCAAAAATATAACACTACAAATTGTTGATAACTTAATTTAACCATAAAATGAATTGTTATTAAATTATGTTGAAATATAAAAAATGTTTGTTTATCAATGCGTGGGAAAATAATAAATTGTTCTTCTGTGGTTTTTATTTTTTGATAGCTAGTATCACAAATAAATTGCATTCAAGGGGTTTTTAACAATTTCTTGGTATATATAAGCGCGTTATTATTTTGAAAAATATAGTTTCAAGTTAAATAATCAAACAAATTAAGAAAATGCAGAACAATTTCGTAGGAGAAATGGGAACTCTCGGTAGAAACGCCGATGACTATATCGTTATATGTCCACAACCAACGCTGTACTTAAAAAACACAGATAATGATATGGACAACCATTTGTATTTTCTTCATATTTGGAACCACCCAAGATTTCCTGAAATCTATGGAGGGGCTTTGTTGGATGTGATTGAAAAGTTCTGTTACGAAAACGTCCAGAATATGGATGGCAACACTACACCAAGAACAACATATAAAATATCGGAGTTTATCAGCATCGATCAATATAAAAAACGACTGATTGTAAAAGTCGAAATTACAGCTTTGCCATATACAGAAAATGGTAATCATTATGCTAGCGATGAAAATATTTTTTATTGTGAATTAAGTTTTCGTAGGCTAAGAATATATTGTCAAGATATCACATTTGGTTAAAAAATAAAAAAAGCCTTCATTTTAAATGAAAAAATTATTTTGTTGTTTTCTTTAATATATTTTTATTTAATAAATTTAATAAAAAAAAAAATTCTTAATTTTAAATATAAAAATTGTTTTTATTTTTTAGCTATAATTAGCTATAATCTATAATGTCCCCATGCAAGGGTATTAACATCATTTCCTAATATATGGCGTTTATCGTCAAAATAACTTAATACAATTTTTTCAATTTCTTGTGTATATATCATATGAATCTTAGATCTAAAAGTAAACATTTTATCATAATAAATTTTCTTATCAAATAAACATTTTCTATAATCATCAATGCTGAGGGACATCAAAGCTGATTTTTTTACCCCTTTAGCTTTTTTGATAACATTATCGCCCACAACACTAATAGAATACATTTTTGACCTCAAACCAATGAATTCCCTCATTATTTTTCCATTATTTTCATCTTTCATGAAACCTAATACCTTTTTATTTCGTTGTTCTATCTCATAAGGATTGTTGGGTTTGTAGTCGGATGTGTCAAATTTTAAATTAATTTCAGGTTTAATGTCATTATAGAAGTCTTCAGTCTTAATTGAATAGATGAAAGAGTCAGTATCCATGTAGCATAAACTTAAGTTCTCTCTAAATTTTGGAAGCATGTAATCATAGTGAAAATCATACATTTTCCATTTAGAGAGTTCAAGAACTACAAACCCTATATAAATTGGTTTATCATATAGGGTATGTATTCTATTAAGTTGTATTGCAGCCATATTTTCAGTAAATCTTGTAGAGCTATGAAAATTTGGTTTAGCAATTAAGCTTCTAGCTCCCAATCTTTTTCCTCTACTTTCCCACTCACAAACAATTTTAACATCTTTCCTCTTATCTACATTCTCCATTGTTTTACCATAGACAGCATTATTTAATAACTTGAAAAAGTTCTTTTCGAAATCATTTTTAGCTTGCGTTCTATGTAAAGTATTTAAATCAATATATTTTTTTAACCATGGAGATTGTTTAAATTTCAAAATTCTATAAATTTTTTTAAGTTTAATTCCATTTTGTAAACATTGTTGCAAGTTTATATAATGAATGATATAATTTGATTTATTATTCAAATCGATTATGAGTTTTTGATGTTTACCTATCGGACTTTTTTTATTTTCTGAACAAAACGGTAAGTCATTATGTAAATCATGCTTTGTAGGAGGAATCTCTAAATCAACTTCTAAAATATACCCTTCATCAGAATCATTAGCATGCTCATCTAACTGAAATGTTGATACATCATCAACCCATTCAAATTTTCCTTCAGGTAAATATTGAGACATTGCCCAACCATATAAATTATTAGCATCTAAATACATGAGATAATTTGAGGGTTTTGTGACATCAAAATCATCCATATATTTATTATTTGCCTTAACATGTCTATTGGAACATTGTACAATACCTCCCCTTATTCCTTTTTGAATGAATTTAATCATATCAATGTCTGTTAGCAGGTCTAATTCAATTTTTGTGTATTTTAACATTGCTCCCCAAGATAGTCCGGGAGCTGTATAAAATTGACAAGGGTCAAGATTATAAATTGATTTGCAGACTTTTCTGAAATTTTCAAAAACATCAGAAAGTAGTAAAACATCTGTTTTCAGATAAAGCTCTAAATAATCATGTAGTGTTGTGCAATAAAAAGTTGACCATACTTTTTGGGCATGTTCATAATCAACAACACTACATTCTTCATTAGTCAATTTATTATAGAACTTTTCCCTCGCAGGTAAACATTCCTCTTGAAGACGTTCCATTGTATCGAAATAATCATAAGGAAATATACCTTTTTGTTTCAATAGATTGAATTCGTCATCATCGGTAAACGTTGAACGTAAAATACAAAAATCTCTGTCTGATAAATTATTAACTAAGCTTGACAGACTTGAAGCCATAAATCTATAGGAATCTAAAAACCTTAGTTCAACGCTATCACCATCAGCGAAATGTATATATTTTGAAACTGAAACATATATTTCCTTATTTATCGGTACTACGTTTATTCTACCAGGAATCGTTGAAAGTTCTTTAATAAATAAATGACAATCGTATGAAGAAAGATTGTGGAAAAAGATTGGGATGAATTTAGCAATTTTAAAATTTAAATTACAATCGTTATGTGCCGGCCCGCGATATTTTCCCGTTAAATGGCAATGGTCTGCTACTCTGTACTCACTATCTCTAAAAGGTTTTTCACAAATATGGCAGTTAGTGTTTTTGTTTTGAATATCTAACTCTAATGGTGTGAGGAAATTCATTGGTTCTACTTTGTTTAAATAATTATTATAAATTTCCTTAGCATCGCTAACTAAGGTTGTAATAAAATTAGAAGGTGCATCTTCACCTGTATATATTCTAAACTTATCTAAAGTATTATTAAAACTACACTTAATATAATAACTATAGGCGCACGGAATGTGGCTCTGAACTGTTCTTATTGAACCTGAATTTTGAGTGTTTTCTGGTGTTAGAAAACATTCAAAATCCGCATATATTACGAAAGGAATATCTAACTTTTGCTTGAAATTTTGAAATGAAATCTTACTATTTTCTTCATCGGGAACTTTTGTGACAATTCGGCTGCACTCCTGTTTATGGTGTTGTAATTTGTGGCTGGATACAAAATTCTGTAGACAAATATTACATAAAAACATTTGTTCCTTATGCTTTGTCAGTTGATTCCGTAAAAGTCTGAAATTAAAAAAATTAAAAAAAATTAGTTAAAATTCACACAACATTATGTATAAAATATTTACCTTGAAATGTTCTTAATCCAAATGTAATGAAATTTGTCTTCTTCTTGTAGTAAAAGAAGGTTGATGTGAGTACTTCTCTCCTCCTTTGTGAAATAGTACGGTCCAACTATACTTTTAATTTCTTTATCATATCCAAAGACATTGATGCTTATTTCCAGATTATTTTCCTCAAAAATTTTAACATCTTTGACTCTCAACGGAAAGATAAGTCCATCAAAATTGAGAGTTTTACCATTCTCCAAATGTATTATAGAGGATGTTATATTCTCTATATTATACCCCAAACATCTTGTTGGGTGAGTAATGAGAGGATATAAGGCTGATATCATTGCCCATTTGAAACAATATTCATCAGAGTTTTTAACATTTATACAAGCATGTTTCTCCATTAATTTTTTCGGCAATCGAATATATTGTGAGCCTTTTATTGGTTTATATTGATTTATATTAATCTCCAAATGTAAAATTCCGATTAGAGTCCAACCACTGTCACGTTCTTGAAACTCTGACATTTTAGTTATTAAACTATTACGTTTTTCATCAAAAACGGAGTTGAAATCAGTTGATTGTTGAACCATCATCATTTTTGTTTGATGAGATTTTATATCAATTGACATCTCATTTTCACTCATTTTCACGTATTCACAAAACAATTCTAAATTGAATTTAATGTTTAGGTGTTTCTCTAAAATATCTTGAAGAGCTTTTATAACAATTGTTTTAGCCTTATCAAGAAATACTTCAACATTTAATAAACCCTCGTTGGTATTTTTGTATATGAATGACTCTATCCGTTCATTAAATATAGATGAAATTCGAGTTAAATGCTCGTTTACAATTTCACCGCTATTTTTTTTATGGGCATTTGTCCTAATGTGATAAGACCAATTCTTTGTTATAATATCTTTCTTACATGCGCTGCAATAGACATTTGGAATTGTATTTTCTGTAATCGTCTGAAGATTCGGAATATTGTTTAATGTTGCTCCGGCTGCTAGATTTGGAATATTATTTGATGCTGTTGATGTTGATGCAGTTGAAGAAGATGAATTATGTATTTGTCTTTTATGTTGCACTAAATTATCGTTACGAGTAAAACATTTAAAGCAAATATCACATTTGAAATAATGTGATTGTTGGCTTTGATGTTTTACTCTCACGTGTCGGTCCAAATTAAACATTCTGTTGAAGGTTGATTCACACTCATTACACTTAAATGACACCATTTTTTATAAATTATGTTTATTATGTTTTGTTTGATTACCACTTTTGATTTGAAATTGTTTGGAGTAAAAATTTGGTTTTTATACAATTTTTCAAGGTTAAGTTGTTATTTTAATTACTAAAAATTATTTTCCCAAGCATTAAAAGAAGATAAGACAAAACCACAAAAAAAAACAATTTTTTAATGTCAATTTATTATTTTTCCCAGACGTTGAAAGGAGATAAGACAAAACCACAAAAAAAAAAAAATTTTTTAAGGACAAGTTATTTTGATAAGAGGGACATAGGGACGGGGGGATAGGGGACGGGGGGATGAGGGGATGGGAGGTAGACCCGGAAAAAAAAAACTTTGATATTTTCCCAGGTACTGAAAAACAAAATTTTATTATTTTATACAACTGCTTATCAAAAAAAAAAAATAAAAAATAATAAAATAAACAAAACCGCAAGACGCACGCGCCAAAACCGCAAACCACAAACCACAAAACCATAAAAAACCGCAAACCACAGCACGTGCCAAAACCACAAGCACGACAAAACCACAACTATGACTCATGGTTGCTCCTGCTCCTGGCTCTGAATCCCCATATTATATCTACTGATGAAGCATCTGTTGGCCACTCTTGTATAGGAAAAACTTTCGTTCCTCGTTATCGTTCTAATGATGTTCGGTCCTCAAAGCTATTTGCTTTTGTTTTGAGACACAGGGTTGCACTTTATTTTTTCTAGCAATGCATGTATGCTAGTTGCAATTTTACCAAAACCAAAAATTGGTAGACTTCTTATTCACATTTATATAATTCACACATTATTTGCGAACCGCGAAATTATTTATAAGCTTGCACAAGAATTTCGCATGCTATTTTCACTTATATTTTCATTATTTTCGTCACAATTAAATTTTTGTAGTTTTATTTTGTAATGTTTTTTGCACTTTTATTCATTTCTTGCGCGTACGTCACATTTTACTGACAAAAAACTTAGTTACTCATAATCCATGAAAACAGGTAAAATTTTATGACCAATTTAGTAATAAATTACTGCTCAAGATTTATAAAGTAAATCAAGGAAATCATAAAGCTTAATCATAGTGTATTCACCATCCCTATGAATAATTTAAAAACGAAATTGAAGAATTTGTGACTACTAATCGTAATATATTATTAAATTGTATAATTAAGAAACTCCTTAATAGTAAATCATGAGCCAACATTTCTCTCCGTGAAGAATTTAAAAAAACAAAGAAAAATAAAATCGGGAATAAAATAGCCCAAGAAACGCAGAAAAACTTTCAGAAAATTAAAAAAAAATGAACGAAATGAACCAGCGTGTTATACGCTCACAGAAAAAAAATGTAAAAAAATAAACAAAAGAAATAAAAATAATAATTATAAAAAGAATCAAAATATACAAAACAAAATTAAATAAAATAAAAAAAAATACATCAAAAAAAGATTGAATAAACAAAAAAAAAATGTAATTAAATAAACCGGTACTTAAGAAAAAACTTTAAAAGCAAAAACACCGCCACAAAAAAACACTACACCGAAACTGCCGCAATATATATATAAGTATATAAATATATATATAAAAAAAGAAACTGAACCTTTCCCGACACATAGAAAAAAATACCAAACACAAACCCTTTTCAAAATTGACACAAAACGACAAATGACCAAAAGAAATTATTTATACACCAAAAATTATATGTTTTTAAACGCACTTGATTTGCGGGACCAGACCGACTGTCTGAAATCCTTAACATGATTCTTTGCAGAATCAATTCACCAGATGGACTTCGATAAAATCGATGTCCAGCAACCACTTGGCTCAGATACGGGACGACACAAACAAAAATGGATAAGGAAGAAAGGAAAAGGAACGGCCAAACAAAATTTCAGAAATAAAACCACTCTTCGAAATTCCTATTAAGGAAAACACTTCACTAAAATTCAAAATTGACCGTACACGACCTGACAAACTTTATTAGCTTTTCACAAAACTAAAGGGGCCAACTGCCACAATCAAAAAACTAAAACCACTCGCTGGTAGAAAAATACCACCAGCACGCAAAAATACTCCCTTTGAATAATCCGATATAGAAACATCGAGCCACGGTCCAACGACGTTTCAGCTGCTACCACCAAAAATCACCATTCAAAATAAATCAGAAATTTAAATATTTAAAATTAAAACCACTGGTAATAAACCAAACAAAATTTAAAGTTTGAAAACCAAAAAAAAAAATCAAATTAAGTCACAACCAAAACTAGCACTCTCCTCTCCTGTCCAAAAAGAATCCGAATATGTAAGCGCCTATGACGCTCACTTTCCATTTTCTGCTATCCCCCACACATAAGCGCGACTTAACGCAGAAGCCAGTATTCGCGGTTGGGGCTTTACACCTATATGTGAAAAATCTCTTCGGATTTTTCTAGAGTGTGTTTGGTAAATTTATATATATCCCCCCCGCACCAAAATGAATATACAAATTTGGCGGCACTCATGTGTGCATATGCGAATGCATCAATGTTTTCAAATTCCCCTTCCTCAAAACAGGTTCAAAGAGTACAAAAAGCTTTAGTCTAGATTATATTATTTATATTATTTCTTCGTAATGGCAACGCTGGAACCCCAAGGGAAGGTGGCCGCTCATTAAACAAACTTAATGAAAGCAAAAGAAAAGAAAAGAAAAGAAAAGAAAAGAAAAGAAAAGAAAAGAAAAGAAAAGAGGAGAAAGACAACTTGACAGCATAAATGCAGTTGTCAATTTCCACGTGACGGGTCGCATCTTTGTCCGCGAGTGACCCATTCGTTTTGCTTAAAATAATTAAGCAAAACAAAAATAAAACAAGTAAAATTAATTAACAGTGCCTAATAAAATGGGTCAGTTCGCGTTCCCGGCCAGTGTGTGTCGTTTCCTCCGTTTTGTTCGCCCGCCCCCAAAGCGAGTGGAAACACCCAAACAAATAAAACAAACAAAACAAAAAAACAACAACACCAGTCGCAAATAAATGCTCGCGACAGCGTGCAAGGTATAAAAAGTAAGGGCAAAGAAAAAGCGCAAACAATTAGCTTCAATTCTAGCTTTTCGTGGAGATGAGCTCTCTCCTCTTTTTCTTAGAGAGCTGCTCTAAAAAACATTTCGGCCGCACACACGAATTTGCTTGAGGGCCAGAATGTACAAGAAAACTTTCCCCACTTTTGGGTTTTGGCCGATATCAATGGTTCGCAAATATTGCGCTGGAGAGTGCGCTGGCCGAAGTGGGTGGTGGCTGTTTTTTTTCCCTTTGTCATCAATTATTTTTATTGCGAAAGATTATGTCGAACGGACGTGCTGTAATCGCACCTACAGATTTAATCAAATTACATTGTGAAATTAAAACAACAACCATAAAGAAAATACGCGAAATACACGCTAATGTAATATTTTTGGTGTAGGGGTATAAGTTTTTCTTCCTAACGTCAACCCTAGGATGTTTAAAGCGGTCTACCGCTGTAAATTTTAACTTGGGCGAAGTCGCCGCAAAAAAAACGCAAACGAAAGAAAATGTATACGAACGTTGGTCTACGTACTAATATGCTGAGTTCCCATCAAAGCAAGCAGCGTTCGCTATTGACATAATTTCAAGTGTCGCTGCTAGCTTCGCTTTGGTTTCAGTGACTCAACATTTCGTTTGTGTAAGGTTGTGGTTTGCGATATGGTCCACTCTAAATTAATACAGGAAAAAGAGTGCAAGTGGCGTATCCAAGTCGCTGCATATACTAAAAAACAAATCAAATATATAAGATTTGTGTGAGAAAAAAATAATATGTCAGTGAATCATTCCCCCCAAAAAACCAGTAATTCTCTCTCAAAGAAGTCGTCATCCCGCTCAAAACAAGAGCTTGAATCAGCATCAGCTAGTGCTATTGAAAATACGGCGAATTCACAAATGAAAGCCTTTGCCATGCAACCAACAGGTGCGAGCAGTGCGAATGCATTGCAAAAGCCAGACCCTATATTGCAATAGCGTAGAACGGCCCCTCCCAAAAATACGACTACGCCTAAGGTTTTAAAGACAAAGCCGAGTATCCAGCCCATAAATCTTGGGCAAAATAGATATTCACTATTATATGAAGAGGATAAATCAGACCCTAAACCCAAGGCGTCAAAGCTTGTTACTCTGATGACACAAATTGAAAGTTCCGACAGTTTTCATGTGATGCCTATTCTCAAGGGCTCCATCCATGAAACTAAAATACAAATCTATAATGAGTCAGATTTTCGCAAAGTAGTGAATCATTTCGATAAGTGTAAAAAGAGCTATTACACATACCAGCTCAAAAGTAGCAGAGGCCTATCGGTTGTTCTAAGAGGTGTAGACCCTTTTGTCGAATGTGGCGATAAAAAAAAGAGACATTAATTGCATTAAAATTCCAAGTTAGATCTGTGTCTAACATCCTAAATAAGGAAAAATTAACCCAACCACTTTTCCGCAGTGAATTGGAATTCGATCCTAAGACCCTGCAAAAAGGTGAACCCCACCCTATATACAATCTGCGATATTTATTACACCGTAAAAAGTGTAGGGGAACCACATAAACGTCGGAGCCTAATACAATACCAAAACTGCCAAGAATTTGGTCATTCGAAAAAATATTGTACACTTCCCAGTGTTTGTGTTATTTGAGATGGAATTCACCAGACCCAATTGTGCCCAAAATCGAGAGAAGACGTAAATTTTAGACATTGCAGTAACTGCGATGGAAATCGCACTCCCAGCTACAGTCCAACTACAGTTCAGTCTACAAAACCCCTAAAAAAAAGCCCTTAAGTGCAACAGCTACAACGAGGTCAAGCCAATTTTGCCCAGATGAAATCATACCCACCACCCCAAGGAAATGGTGCTAATGCCACGCCACAACAACAACAACAATTTTCATACGCAAATGTACTCCAAGGCAATATTTAAGACCCTCCAGTTACAAAACCTGCTCAACAGAACATTGGCCTTGAACAAAAACTCCAGATGTTTATGCAAAATATGTCGCATGCAAACCATGATGCAGGAGATGATACACAATCTAAACCAACTAATCCAGAAACTTTAAAAAAAAAGCCAGGAATGCGATAAAAATATCCTTCTGGAACGCGAACGGCTTATGCCAACATAAATTGCAACTTATTCAATTCCTCAATTCATTCTGTATAGATGTAATGCTAATTTCAGAGACCAATTTGACCCAAAAACATTTTTTTAATATACAAGCTCTATGACACCAAACACCCAGGTGGAAAAGCACGAGGCGGATCAGCGATTCTAACACTGCGTAACAAAAAAAAAAAGCCTAGAACTTACACGTTGTAGGCATGTCCAAAAAAATGATAACTGCATACCAGGTTTTTTGATTACACCCCCAAAATCGGTGTCGGTGTTACCCTATTTTTAATGATAACTTTATAAGCGTGAGCTCGATATGCACAAGCTATAGCTTATTGAAAAGAAGAGAAACAGACGCTTTAATTAGTGTATATAGTGGTATATATGGCGAAAAACACAGAAGTTATTACTGAAAACATCACTCAGACACCATTTTTTTACATTTATTTTAACGGTTTTTTTCGATTTAAGAATTTTTTTCATAAAACACTATACTAATTTTTTTACAAAAATTAAAAATACATCCAATTTTGCGTTCAACGAGCCAAAACTTGTTCAAATCTATCCAAAATTGACTGCAGTATTTAATTTTTCGCTGGAGCATTTTTGCTGATTTAAGTACAAAATTTTTTCAATTTTTCTTTTTTTTGTACACTATATTGCTGGTTCATCATTTAAGATGCTAAAAAGGAGACGTAAAATGTATAAAAAGTATTTAACTTAAAAAAATCAAAGTTTAAAAAAAATGTGGAAAATCAAAAAAAAATTTCTAACATTTTGTACCCAAATCTGCAAAAAAAAACTCCAGCAAAAAATGGAATACTGAAGTCAATTTTGAACAGATTGCAACCAATTTGGGCTCGTTGAAACGGGAATTCGATTTATTTTTAATTTTTGTAAAAAAAATAGTATAGTGTTATATGAAAAAAATTCTTAAATCGAAAAAAACCGTTAAAATAAATGTCAAAAAATGGTGTCTGAGCGATGTTTTCAATAACTTCTGTGTTTTTGCCATATAAATCAAAGTTATACATTGATTGAAGCGACTGCTTCTCTTCTCTTCAACAAGCTATAGCTTATGCATATCGACCTCACGCTTCTATTAAAAATAGTGTTGTATCTGGATAGAATGGGTTTCATTCAAAACTGTGAAGGAATACCCATATTCTACCATAGGTACAGAAGAGCTACTGACAAAAGTTTTAATTTTTCCACTTTGTCAGCGGATAAAAAAGTCTAGTACAAGCTCTTAGACATTTTCTTTCGAAAACTCTTAGTTTTTCCATATATGATGGAGAAATATTGAACCGTATTGCACAACCGTAAGTGAGAATTGGGCGAATCAGTGACTGATATAGCGTTATTTTAAATTTTTTTATTTAAATGTTTCGAATAAAAAAGTGACTTATATGAAAAAAATGCTTTTCGGGCTGCTCCTAGTTTATTATTCATAAGAATATAAAAATATAAAAATTTATCCAGAAATATCTAACCAAGATATTTCACTTAATTTTTGTTTTCAATGGGTTTATTTAATAAGTTAGATTTTATGCCGAAATTTTTCCAGTTCTTTTTAATATTGTAATTACATTTACCAACAGGTGGACGAAATAAAATTGTTTCACATTTGTCAATGTTAATCCTCATTTTCCAATCAGTAGCATATAATAGTGTTAAATTTATCTTGCAGTTTATAATTAATTCAGCCAATGTTGTAGCAGATAATTATATCGTCGGCGTAACCTATAATATTGTCCATAGATTGCAAAAGACTGAATATGTACAGATTAAATAAGATAGGCGCATTTACCGTGCCCTGCTGTAAGCCATTATAAAGATGAAACATTTTTGAACTAGATTTATTTTTGTTGCATACTATAAAACGTTTGTCGCAAAGCATGTTGTGTAATAGAAAAACAAAGTGATCAGAAAATTTATATTTTAACAGCTTATAAATTAATCCTTGGAGCCAAATGGAATCAAAAGCTTTTTCAAAATCAACGAGACAAGCTCCAGTACAAAGTTGATTATTTAGATTTCGGTTTATATTTGATGTTAATAGGTGAATTGCGTGTATAGTAGAATGTTTGTGTTTAAAACCAAACTGGTTGTCATTAATGAGTTTAAGCCTTTCACATATATTAACTATCTTATTATTAATGCAGATTTCAAAAATCTTGCTAATATTTGGTAACATACTGATGGGTCGGAAGTTTTATTTATTTGACTTTTTTCCTTTTTTAGGTATGATTACAACTTTCGCTATTTTCCAGCTAGTGGGAAAACACGAGTTATTGATCATATTGTGGAAGAGGGTGCAATATTCAAGAATTAACAATTTCGGAATATTTTTGAGAATACTATTTGGTATATTATCAACCCCCGAGGAAAGCTTACCTTTTATTTTGGAAAAAATATATAAAATTTCATTACGATCTACAAAGTATTCAGAGGTGGTGCCTGTACGAAAATCATTTGCTATTATTTGATTGCTGAATTCCAAAATTGTGTTTTGATTATTTTCATAACTAGTTTTCGTTTGATAAAACTTGTCGAAACAGTCAATCACTTTTTTATGAAGAGAGTTTTCAGAATTTATTGATTTTATTGAGTGGATCTCCTCAAGATATGATCCGACTACATTTAAAATTGAGTCTTCATCTCTAAGAATTAGCTCATTAGTAGAATTATGTTTTTCTAAATCGGACGGACAGATGCCAGCATTTCTTAAAAACCTGAAATCTTGGGGATCAATTGTGATGTAATTAGTTTTAGAAGATTGAAGATTTCTAAACTGCTTTTTAACCATATCAAACATGTCTGTGGGATTTTTCGTACTCACACTGCGTTGTTTTTTGCAAAGTGGTTGTTCAATGAAATTCTGAAGTTATCATCGATAAGTTTTCGCATTAGTTTGAGATTGTTCTTAAGGAAGTTAAGTCTTTGCGGCGAATATACAATTTGAAGACGATTGTGCTTTTTAATTTCCGTAAGTATTTTGCATTTTTCGGATTGCAACTTTTTTATAATCGGAGTTAGGCCTTTCATGTTATCTGTACTTTTACTTCTTGGAACATGTTTTTTAATGGATTTTGTAATTAAGTTTGAGAGGTTATTGAAATGATCGTCTTTGTCATGGTTTGTAAGATTTTTCGCATTTGGGATTAGCTCGGCACATTTAAGTGAGTTTTCGACATCATTACGAAATTTATTCCAGTTTGTTTTTTTGTACAAAAGGTGGGGGCTATTATCATCTTTAAATAATGAAAATAAATCGTTTTCAGAAGGTCCTTTTGCAATTATCTGAATTGCTTCATGATCGCCGTCATAACTTAAAATTTTCAGGCAGTTTATCGAGCTAAACGAGTTTTGAATCGATATTCTGTTGTCAAACAAGCAGACATCAAGGAATGATCCACACCTTGGAATTGAAGGGAAGGTGGAGGCGATAAGTTTACATTTGTATTTGATGTGGTTACTTAATAACCAATTGTGTAGGTAAATACCCCCCATAGTGGAGTCTCTACGATATTTTCTTATAAAGTTATACTCAGCAAAATTTAGTTTATGCCTATGATTCAGCTTAGTTTCATTTAAGAGTACTACATCTGGCATGTGCTTCTTTAAAAAATTTAGTAGAGCATGCCTTCTGCTAATTTTTATAATTAACATTAATATGAATTATATTTAAGTATTTTTCAAGGTTGGTGGAGCTATTACTAACCATTATACATAAATTATGGAGAAAATCATATTAATTTTATTAGCTTGTATTTGGAGCTCATTTTAAATTGCTATAAGTTGGTTTGAGAGGTTCTGAAATGCGTTTTTCAAATCAATAAGAATAGAATTGTTTGTATTATTTAAATTATTATTTTGTATAGTGTTTGTATTGACTCCACCAGACAATATATTTGCATAACTTATGTTCGGGTTGATCGTGCAGAATTTTTGAGCAGGTTGATTTTTAAGAGCTTCCCTTTTAGCTCTCATTTTATTTCGGAGCTCTTTAAATTTAGCACAGCCTCTATAAGTTTATCGCGCTCTTTTTTTTTACGATATTCAAAGGGCATTCTCCCCTCTCATGAGCTAGTCCACATTTGACACAACGGCTTTGTAAATGACAATTTGAGGCACTATGGAAGAAGCCTTGACAATTTCGGCATTGAGTAATCTCTGGTTTTCTGAGTGGCTCCCAACGTATGCGTCTATGGAGCAAACCTCCAATTGATTTCAGTTTATTTAAGTTACTGTCAGCTGACATTTGAACAATAAAAATTGGGTGATCGATGCCATCGTTTCGTGATCTGCTTGTGTGGAATTTTGAAACCTTATCAAATTGAAGCTCGTCGCAGTTGTACTTGCATAGTTCCAAGTGAATTGAATCTGGGTCAGTGTCAGAACTGAGACCTTTTAGGAGCATGGACTTGTTTTTTATGCATTTTGGCGTGTAAGTATAAAATTTTGTTTTTGTTTTTTCAAATTGTGATTTTAAACGGATATATTGTGATATTGAGTTGAGGTATAAGATAATTTTTTTCTTTTGACCATAAATGTCTTTTATTTGAAAGTCAGTGATTTTTAGTCCGTCTTTAATAAATTCTATTAAAGCTGTTGGGCTTATGTTGAAAACATTTATTGGTGACACTTTTACATTCTTTAAATGAGTAGAATCTGTTTGCATATTTTGCGTATTTGCTCCACTATTGGTGGCGTTTGTAGGCGACGCTAGAGTCGATGTTGCTGTTGTTCTTGTTGTTGTTGCTGATGTAGTTTGGAGATTAGCGTTCTGAGCTTGAGATGAGGTGTTTGAAGCCACGTGTTGTGTATATTTTGAAAGAACGGCGCTTTCGCACTCAAAGTCTTCAGTATCGAATAGCGCGAAAAAGTTATTTTTTAATATTTTTGAGTGAGGAACACTTTCTGTATTAGTACCGAAGGTTCCTCTCTTTCTTGCATTATTTTTAAATGTTTATATTTCCATAGAGTCGGACAAGTTTAGAGCCGAAGCACAGTGATTTGTCTCCATATGAGCTTGGGACAAAAATCGAAGGAGTATTCTGAATTAATTGAAACTAAGTTTCTAAATGTATTTTGGCCCGCTGATTTCAAAAATGTAATCGGTTTTTGTAACCCTTATAGTTTTTGAATAAATCCAGAATTGTATGCTTGATTTTCTTATTTAATTATTATGCATATAATACAACTCTACAATTATATTTCGCAAAAGGTTTCTTAGCTTTAATAACGGATTCTAGTGGTTCTTTATTAGCTGATTTCAAATTTGGTAACCGTTTTTGGCTAGCAGTTGTAGTTTAGCAGGTACATTAATGCAAAAACATTAAAAAATCTTTTTAAAAAATTTAATATTATAACTATTGAAAAGAGCAATACATTTTTATAATCTTGAATACTTTGTAAAGAAAAATGTATATTCTACTATATTATATTATGTATATTCTACTATTAGGGGTATTCACGGTCTGGTGTACTTGATAGTGTACTTTTATCGAAGTGACGGATTCACTTTTACCATAAATTTTACCTGTATTCTCAATTTTAATAATTCTGGCACATTGTACCCTGTTCCACAGTTTATCAATTTCGTTTGCTCTCGAATTGAGTTTGATGTTTATCCCTAAGAAATCAATTAAAAATTTATATTCTTAAATTTCACAATAATTTATTCAGAATCGTTAGAACTATCACAATCTTCGCTCACTAAGAAATTTATACTATCCTCAATTCCTTCACTGATATTATCGTTTTCAAATACTATATATTTTTTTATATCTTTTATATTTTTTTATTTGTTTAACATGTGCATTGCTTGGTAAAGTAACAAACCCCAAGAAATCCTGAAAAATCTGGAGAACCCGCGATTGCCAAAACCATTCGGTATTGACCGCTTTAGTCAATACGAAGAAGAGGGAAGAGTAAAATAGAGAAAAATTAAGTGACATTGGATAAACAATATTTCAATTGAGCTTTTAGTTACTATACATACATTAATATCAATATATTAATAAAAATACATACATTCATCACATTTTACCATTTTATTTACATTATGAACTTTTCAAAATTTTTTTTTGATATAAAATTGTCATTTTAGGCATTTACAAAAAAACATTTTTTTCAAAAAGTTGGTAAAAAATGGTGAATTTCTTTTTTTTTTCTGAAAAAAAACACATTAAACTTTAAAACAAAAAAAAAAATTTTTAGTAACTTTTACGCACTTTTTTTTTACAATCCATAATTTGTTGGGTTTTTTTTTTGTTTTTTACTTGAAAAATTTTTTTTTTCATGGTACTCACAAATTTTTACATCGAAGTTTAAAGACAACTATTTTATTTTTCATTTTTTAATACAACAATAACATTTATAAAAAAGTAAAGTTTGTATCATTCTTGCCAAAAATACCTTTTTGGCAATTTTTTTCGCCAAGCTATCAAAAATAAATTTTTTTCTTCCAGCATTTGTTATCAAATTTCCCTAATTTGACAATACTCCACGGACGTCAAAAAAATTTTAATCAAATAAAGAAGTTCATATTCTTTTTAGTCAATGTATTACCTTTCCAAAAATACCATATTTTATATAATTGATGACATCAAACTTTCTGAATTTTGTCTATGGGACAAATCACTGTGCGAAGGCTCACTCATCTTAAGTCACTTTTTGAGGAAGAACTTTTTTTTTTTTAAATCTTTTTCAATAGTTTATAACAAAACACAAAGGAAATAATTTGGCGTAAATCACTTAATAAATAATAATCACCATGCGTAAGATGACTGTCACTCATGACGGTTACGATTCAACTGACTGATGTTATTGATTTTGCAGTAATAAAGATCCTTAAACGAACTCAACTGACCATTGAGTCTTCAGTGGAACTCTCATCTGACCATACACCTACAATTATAACTTTGAAATATGCGCCAAGTTCAGAAGTCAACCCACCCGACAGACTCACCAGCATACATACGAATTGGCTTAAATTCAGTAAATATATAAGTGCGCATATTACCCTAAATCACCGAAAACTGAGGAACAACTGAATATGTCAGTGCGTAACTTTACCCTTCTGCTTACAAACGCCGCACTGTCAGCAACCCCAAAAATCAATAACACTACCCAAAAAAAGGAATTTGTGCCCCAAAACATGGCTGCACTCCTATCAGAAAAGAGGTCAGTAAGACGCAATTGGCAACATTTCAGATCACCCTATATGAAAGAAAAGCTTACCCTTATTACCCGAAAACTTCAAAATGAATTAAAATCGAAAAATGAAAATGATCTGCATCAATACATGGATAACCTTACACCGACGAGATCAACAAATTACTCTAATTGGCGTGCCACAAAACATTTATATCGACCCATTATGGCAAAATCTCCAATTCGTGTAGCCAACGGTGACAGGGCAAGAAGTGATGCTGAAAAAGGTATGTCTTTTGCAAATCATCTAAAGAATGTATTAACTGCAAACTCTCCGCAAAATGCTCGTTATCACATTTCGAAACCAGGTCAAACTCTTACCCTCTACTCATTAGAAGAAGAGCACTTTTGGATACAATTGCCAAACAGAACCCAAAAAAAGCCCCAGGTCCTGATTGAATAACGGCTAAAATGTTGAAAGAGCTGCGATCAAATGCTGTTACCCACTTATTGCACATATATAATGCAATTTTAAGAACCAGTCATTACCCTATAGAATGGAAGCTGTCGCAGATCACGATGATCCCGAAACCAGGAAAAGACAGCATAAAAATGATGTTACCTACAATACTCGCTAAAGGTGAAATACCCAATCACCAATTCGGATTTAGAGTAAAGCACGGCACGATTGAACAGGTTCATCGCATTGCTGAATTGATCAAAAAAACATTCGAGAAGAAGCAACACTGCTCAGCAGTATTCCTCGACATCACCCAAGCCTTTGATAAGGTATGGCATAGAGGATTGATATCCAAACTACAGAAACTATTACCCGCAAGCATGCACATTTTGCTTGAGAACTACTTGACCGACAGAAAATTTGTAGTTAAACATAAAATTTTCGTTTCTCGTAGATTTGATATTCTTGCCGGTGTACCCCAAGGCAGCGTCCTTGGCTCCCTTCTGTATATACTTTTTACAGCTGATATGCCCACCAATAATCAGACCCTCATCTCAACATTTGCCGATGACACCGCAATATTGTGCTCCCACTCAAACCCTATGTTGGCATCACAACACGTGCAACAACACTTGCCCCACGCTTAAAATAAATGATAGTGTTATACCACAATGTACTGAAACTAAATATCTAGGTATACGTCTCGATCGCAGACTCACCTGGAAAAAACACATCGAGTCTAAAATTACACAAATCAAACTAAGACTAGAGAGTGGACTATCTTCGTCTATACTGAAGCTGAAATACCCCCACGCAGTAGTAAGAAGTACCTCGAACATAAAATTATGTGGTCTCAAGACTCCATTTTGACCCACCTATAAATAGTTTTTGGGCCCAACCCATGTCCAAAATCCGTTTCTAAAAATTTCCAATCAAATCGACCAAAAAAAAAATTGGTCTCAAGACCCCATTTTGATTATATATGTGGTTTCGGAACCTCGGACCATGTCAAAAATACGTTTCTAAACATTTCCATCGAATGCAGCAATAAATAAAAAAGTGTAAAAAACAGGTTTTTTAAAATATAACCCTTTAACCGACTAAAAAGCAGAAAATAAATTTCCTTTAAATTAATTTCAGCAATTTCGATTTAAAATTAAGGGTTTTTTTTGGCTACTTTCTTCCTAATATCATTGCAGATTTTGAAGTCAACCGAGTTCTATCTGTGTACCAAATTTCAGCTCTCTAGCTTAACTGGAAGTAAATAAATAAATAAATAAATAAAAAAATATAAGGGTTATACAAAGACTGGAAAAATGTTGACCTTTTTTCCGGTGTATGGGACCCAAAGTTTCAAGTCGATATCTCCAAAATTGCGACAGCTATCGTGCGGACGAACAGACAGTCGGACAAACGCACAGGCAGACGGACATGGCTAAATTGACTCCGGCGGTGATGCTGATCAAGAATATATATACTTTTCCATACCGGACACGCCCCCTTATGGGCGTTACAAACGTTGTGTCAAAGTTAGTATACCCTGCCACAGTGAGTGTGGGGGTATAAAAATCCGAACTCAATTGGCTACTCTCGAAGTAATCGAGACTCAACACAACATATCCTTTTGTACAAAAGTGTAATTAAACCCATATGGGCATATAGGATTGAACTCTGGGATACCGCATCTCCGTCAAATGTTGAGAAACTGCAACGAACGCAGTCGAAAATTCTGCGACAAATCGTGGGAGCGCCATGGTACATAAAAAATGCACTCATCCACAGAGACTTGCAAATACCGAAAATATCTGAAGAGATCACTAAACGTACAACGAAGCATGGAGTCGATGTCAACATCCTACGATGTGAACACCAATTTGATGGCGCCATAATCACCGAGAACTGCATAACGTTGCACAAATCATTGGATTACGGCAACAAGTATTTGTATTGTCAAATGTTAATAAAATTGATGAATTGCATCGTTAAAAATAATTGTTAGTTCTAAGTAAATAGAAAGATCCAATAAATAAAACATTAATTAAAAAAAAAGTCAATTATATCCCTCCTATTCGCTAGGGTCATTGGCCTCTAAATTCTAGCCGCTACAGCTACTAGCTGTTTTAAATAAAGGGCAGCTCTCCCAAAGATGAAAAGTATCGACAGCGCAGCTTGTCGCAAAATAACCAAAAGGTTTAGTGTTGGCTATCGCCAAAAAATATGAAGTTGAGGCCCCCACCACCCTACAATGATGGGACCAGGACCAAATAGACAAAATTTGTTTCGGTTCAATGTGGACATATTGGACATAAGACAAAATGGAAATTTATTTAATATTTTTTTATTTAGGTTTTTTTTTCTTTAAAAATTAAACGTAGCCTGCTATTGCACAAAACGGACGTGCGGCATCGACCCACGCCTCATGCTCTTTAACTTGAGCTACCGGGCAACAAGAATCTATTTTTGACCTACCTAATATTTCACATATCGCGCTATTTTTATCTAAACTTTATGAAAAACTAAAATCAAAAATTCCCACGCGATAATCAAAATCCCTAATTTCCCGCTAGCTCAATCGCGATGCGTGGGATTGGAGCCGACCCTGGCGGAATGGTATCCCCGGCGGAACGAAACACACGAATACGTGAAAACCCGATAACTAAACTTTACAAATCCTACTCTGAAATATACACCTATATGGAAACCGCAAATAACCGAACGCGAAATGGAAACGAAAACTCACTGACACACAAAACGGAAATCTGTCAAACGAGAGCATTTTAGAAAAAAACACTAATGACAAAAATTATGTTTTTATGTGCACTTGATTTTCGGGAGCAGACCGACCTTCCTGAAATCCCTCGCACGATTCTTTACAGAATCAATTCATCAGCTGGACTTCGGTGCGGGGCGCCACTACAAAAATTGGAAGGGAAAGGGGAAACCACAAAACCGACTGAAACCAATTCCACTATTAAAATCTCGAAACACCAATGGCCGACTTGCCACAACCGACTTGCCACAACTTGACAAACTCTATTAACATTTTTTCCTTCCTTTACACATTTTGAATAAACTAAATGGCCGACTGACACATATAAAAACACCAAAACACTATTGCCACCCGCTGGTGGAAAAACCAGCGCGGAAAAATACTTCCTTCGAAAATATCTCCTGCCTCAGCTCCACGATCTAACGATGGTCCTCAGCAACCACAAAAACACAATTTAAGAATCAAAATTTAAAATTAAAACCACAATCCTTTTTTTTAAACACTACACCAAACTAAAATTTTAATTAAAAAGAAATCGCCAGTCCACTATACAGTTCGCACTCTTTTCCCTGCCTAAAAAGAACTAACTGTATCTTGTTATATGAAAGCATATATGGCGCGCACTTTCCATTTCTCTAACATCTTCCCCCCCCACACATGAGCGCGACCTACGCATAAGCCAGTGCTCGCAGTCGGGGCTTTGCCCACACCTATATGTGAAAGATCTTCTCAGATTTTTCTAGAGTGGGTTTGGCAAATTTACATATACACCCCCGCACCCACCAAAATGAAAATACTCATTTTGGCGTCACTAATGTATGTATAGGCGAAAGTATAAATGTCGACAGATTCCCCTCCCTCAAACAGGTTCAAAGAGTACAAAAAGCTTTAGTCTAGTTTATAGTTTCGCGCCTGGCAATGCCATCCCAACATCGGATCGTAAAAGCTTATCAACAAACTTCTAAGACGAAGTCGTAACAAAAGGGAATAAGAGATCTTTACAGCAGTTGTCAATTCTTCGCCCGGCTGCATTCCACCCGCGAGTGTCCAATTTGGTTTAATTAAACCAAAATAATATAAATAAAAAATGAACAATATAATAAAAAAAGAATAAAATAATAAAAAGTGTCAGTGCGCGCTTTCGGTTTGTGTTTTTCCCTTCGGTTTTGTTCACCCGCCGCCCCGAACAAAGGGAAAACACAAAAACAAGAACAAACAAACAACAATAACAACAAACAAAATTCAGTCGCGAATTTATGCAGCGACACACATACCAATTTAAGCCTAATATCACTTGACACTAAAATTAAATAACCAATTGTATAAATAATGAAAAAGAGTAAAAAACAAGTTTCTTAAAATAAAATCCTTTAACAGACTAAGGCCCGTATTATTCACCTCTGGATATTTCAGCTCTATCCAGCCGATAACTTATCCCATGAATACAATTTATCCATCGGTTAATTTCTCGGGCTAAAATTTGTTATTATTCACCTCTGGATAGCAATTTACCCGGTCTGGATATCTTAACGGCCGGATTGTGATTTTTCCAATATATTTCCAGCCAAAAGTCAAAGATATCCAGAGTTCGAATATTTTATACTTCAAAAATAATTATTTGTTATTGTTTGTCATTGAATTTGAATTGGAAATTAGAATTGTGTGATGTTTTTTGTTGGACTAACAATGGCTATCGGTGGTTTCTGTATTGCTGTTCCCTAATTCGCAGGGCATCACTTTATCGAATTTAGTGGATACACCGCCTGCCTCAGAGCCTTTACATAGGTTGAGCTTTTTATAGTTGCTGTCCTTCTCAACTTTAAAATATATAAACAACCCTTGCAACATCTTCAAATGGTAATGTGAGTGTCGACAAATGGGCCCGGCTTCGTCCGTCTAAGACACTGGAAACCAATCGTGGATCCACTCTATTCGGTTTATCATCCGATGACCTCCACGTAACTTTGTTGGGATGCAGGCTGTGACTCCCGACTAGCCTTCGCTAAATACCCTCCCTACCAATCCTGCCATTGAAATCCCCCATAATAATTTTTATATCATGCCCTATGCGCTGCATCCAACACGTCGTAGAGCTGGTCCCTCATGGACTCTACCGCCTCTTCGGTAAAGGCATATGCGCTTTCAAGTGAATGCAGCATATTCTGCAACTAATCAATAATGTCCCTTAGAGGCATCACAATGCTGATTTGTGAACCTCGTATACCTAAAAAGTGATAAATATATAAAGTTTTGAAATTTCTATTAAAAAGCTCTGGATATCTCCGTTAACCAGTCAAATTCGACTGGTTAAAATTTTCCCTGGATAACTTTATTCGTTGGATTTGTATCCAGAGAACCTCTGGGTAAATACGATATCCAGAGCTGAATAATATGAAACCTCAGGAAAAGTTGGAAATATCCACTGGTTCAAAGTATCCAGAGGTGAATAATATGTGCCTAAAAAGAAGAAAATAAATTTCCGTAATTTCGATTTAAAATTGAGGGTTTCTGCCTACTTTCTTCCTAATATCATTGCATATTTTAAAGTCGCCAAAACATCTTTTTTATTTTCCTCTTTTTTACAAAAAAAAATTTCAGCTCTCTAGCTTATGTGGAAGTGTATGAAAAAGCTCGCCGCAGATTTGAGGATATATATTTATATATATATATATATATATTATGTTTTTATGTGCACTTGATTTTCGGGACCAGACCGACCTGCCTGAAATCCCTCGCACGATTCTTTACTGAATCAATTCACCAGCTGGACTTCGGTGCGGGGCGCCACAACAAAAATTGGCAGGGAAAGGGGAAACCAGGACCACAAAACCGACTGAGACCAATTCCACTATTAAAATCTCGAAACACCAATGGCCGACTTGCCACAACCGACTTGCCACAACTTGACAAACTCTATTAACATTTTTTCCTTCCTTTACACATTTCGAATAATATATATATATATCTATATAGAGTACACCCAAAGCAAGTTAATATAAGGGTTATAGAAAACTCAAATCCTCAACTTAGTTAATCAAAATCCTAAACCTAGTTAACAAAAGAAAAAACACATAATTATTAGTACATAAAACACGTCCTGTTTGCAATTGAAGCGGGCACGCGAGTAACGGGAATAAACGGTGACAATACAAAAACCACAAACGATGCATCTTACATCTATTGCAGCCTGGTAGCTTCTTAAAGATATTTGAATTCAGCAATAAGTATGGTGAATTTACCATTGCTGCTTTTGTGTAAACAAAGTAGAGCATGATCCTCGCAAATAGATAATTTTAAAATCTATTGCAGCATGGTAACTTACTAAAGATGTTTGAATTTAGCAATAAGTATGGTGAAGTTATCATTGCTGCCTTTGTGTAAACAAAGTAGCGCAGATTCTGCACAAATCCGAGCTTTGCTGAAATTTCTCCCGCTGGGATCTAACACTTCCTGCCTAACCCTCGTCACAAATGTGGGGCATTCCCCAACATTAAGAATTTCTAGGTTAGTGTTATAAATATACTCCAGAAGGTACCCCTGCCGTTGCAATTCGTGCTTCCCCATATCGTGTTATGGGCATTTGCATCGCACCCTAGGAGTTGTGGTATGCGCAGCTTAATGCAATGCTCCACAAGCCGCTTAACCTCTAGAGGTGGCACTTCCTTCTCATCACCCGGGAAGTACGTCCACGCTATGACCACCATCCGATCAGTTCCGCCTATATTCAGCAGAGTCTGAATCGGCACTAGGTCCCTGGTCAGGAAAGACGAAAGACAAAAATAGTTAGTTTTACCCCTCAGTAACATGCACGCTCTAGGGTCTTTAAACCTAGTATCCCATAATACCTGGGCGCCTACACCTGACAGTCCTCTCACCTGTCCGCTATAGATCCAGGGTTCCTGGATCAGTGCCGCCACAAACTGTTGTTTGGCAAACATCCTCGCGACAGCCGAAGCTGCTTTCGCCTGGTGGATGTTCACCTGGGCGAACATGGCACTGACCTTCCCGCTGCTGACGACTGCGGAGCGGACGCCCCGGATAGCAGCAATCTCTCCTCCTACTCCTCTGTCGGATCCGAGAAGCTGAGGAGAGTGATATTAAATTCACTGCCCCCCTCATCAGAATCCGACCTCCACAGGTGTCGCTGGTTCTGCTGACACTGTAGGTGCCGCGCTAACCTCTTGCCCCTGACGAGCTTTGGAAGAACCATCCTCCGTTGGAGCCACCTCCGCTCCCATCTCCTCCACAGGTCTCCTCTGCAGATTAGCTAGTTCATCTGCCCGCCACTCTCCAGGATGGCCTCATACGACGCCTTATCGATGCTCACTCTCAGGAGCTGGCCTGCACCCTCCTCCCGACAGCTGAGAGTCTTCCATACATTGGTTGAAGGCCCTCATTCTGAGCGATGAGCGCCATCGTCACCTGCAGCGCCTACCCCGTACTCCTTGGCAGAAACACCGTGACGATCCGCTCTTTCGGGATTTCTCCCCCAGACCGGACCGTCAGGTCGAATTGACCCGGCTCCGGAGCCTTGGGAGTACAACGCTGCCTCCCCCTCCTAGCTTCAATGGGTGCTACCCCACCTGTTGTGGCATACCTGCCATATTAGGCCGCCCAGCCTCACGCTTAGGCTCAGGCGACCCGGCACCTCCGGCATGATTGACCGTGGCAGCGCTCCTGCTTACATCCGTGGTTACTAGCCCCAACGTGTAACAAACCACTCGCTTTATAAAAAAAAATTGTATACACATCATCCTGTATTGCACTCATTTCAAGGGAATTAGGATGATCTAACAGTCTATACCCACCCAACCATGCTAACATGTTATAAAAGTTTTTTTATGTTAACCCACTGTATAAAATATCACCTAACCTTGCTTCACCTTTCATGTTAAATAATTTTACAAATTAGTTAGCCATTATTAACATATATTTTAATTTCAACAAAATAATGCAAACACTAAAGGATTGTATCGAAAAGACATTATCTTAACAATTCAATAATTTCATAAGAAATTAAATTGACAAAAAACAAAAGAAAATCAAGATAAGCATTCAACAACATTGGAAGCATTCAACATGTTCCCAAATCAATAAATATTTGCACGATTCATAAATTTTCAATTCAGGTATCAAAATTGGTCGATATATATAATTTTTATAATATTTCAAGAAGCGAAAATAAATTTAACAAAAATTTAAGAAAAGAAACAATTGGTCGACTTACTCAGATTTCTCCATCGATGACAGGCGCCTGTTGCTAGGAGGTGAATTCATATTCATCGCATGAATTCTGATGCTTCATAATATTTTCTTTTAATTCTATTGTTTATTATCACGTTAATCTTATATTATGTTATGTTTGGAAGAATTCTCTCTTGCATTCATAACCTAATTCGCGTTTTATTAATATGCGTTTTATCAGCTGATGGTTTTTAATCTGAATTTCAAGATATGTTTACCTGCGATCGGTTACACAGCGTAATCCGGCGAGCAATAGCCTCAATGCGGATTGTTTTTCAACCAATTCCAATATTTCGCTCCTCCCACGGATCTACATATTAGGACACACTTTTAGAATCATTGAAACATCATTACAGTTTCGTAATCCTTAAAATTTATTTATATCAATTGCGGTTTTGGAATTGCGGTGTGGCGATTAATATGACCCAACAACACACAATTTTATTAAAATTCTTCAAATTCGTTGCAAGAAAAAAATCTGAACAGCTCCGTACAAAAACTATTTCAATTGTGAAAATTTTGTCTCAGTCAAAACTTATTTTCTGAACTAAAAATGTCTCGGGTTCAAAAAATTTATTTTTTGTCAAATTTATTTTGTAATGTATTTTTGATGGAGAATTCCATCACAAACCCTCCTGCCTGGCGTGCCCTCCCAGAAGTGTCGGGATCCACTCTCTTCGCATAGTAAAGTTCCATGCCAATAGAACTACCGAGAGAAAAAACTGTTAAGAAAACTGTTAAAAACCATCCGACAGTCGAAAAACTGTTAAATTGACAGCGAAAACTGTTACAATGATCAGTTTTCGCTTTTATTTTATGACATTGGCCGACGTTGCTATTGGTCTACACATATAAAAATAAACATTACCGTCCTTGGTTCGTGGATACGCCGAGAAAAAAGATAGCAGTAGAAATGACAGCCATTCACTGTTATTCTGTTTTTAACAGAATAACTGTTGTTTTAAAGTAATTTTGTTTGATTTAACAGTTTTTGCTGTAGACTTTTTTTCAACTTATCGAACTGTTAAAAAAAGCTGTCAATCCAGAACCCTATTGAATAAATAAAAAATTGAGCAGTCAGCGAGATTTGAACCCAGACATGGTAACATGGCCAACTAGTCCAAATGTCAACAGATTTAAGAACCATCAAAATGGTGTTATAAATCGCAGAGTGTGTAACAGACAGTTTAACAGATAAGAGATATGTTTTCTGGTCTTCCAATACAAACAGTGTTTGTCTTTGGTGAATTCGTCTTTCATTCCCGGGATCCCCGGAATTAGTCCATAAAAAAAGTTTAATAGAAGAAAAATGCAACATTTCATCGCTCATAAAATATAAAAAAAATCGTGTAAGCAGAAAAATAGTTTTTGACACCATTTGGACAACCCCAAAATGAAAAAAAGTTAGTTAGAAAACACAAAACTTAAAAATTTTTAATTAATTAAAAAAAAATTACGTACAAAATTGTTTGTGCTTGAAATTTTTTCTTTAAAAAAAAAATTTATTTATATTTATTTTAGAAGAAAATTGGTATTTTCAGTCTAAGCGAACGCACAAAAATGAATTGCTTAGTAAAAATAATTAAGTAAAACTGAAAACTGATACAAAAGTAATTTCAGAAACCTTACTTAAGGATATTTTAAATTGAATTGTGTCGTTTAAAGAAACGGAAACTCAGATACTGAAAATAAAAAAATTCAATAATTTGTCCCTTTAATAAATTGAAATTAATGTTTATGTTTATTTATTTAAGCTAAAACTATCAGTTTTCCAATAAAACATATAAAAAACCTTTTTTTTTTTTTTTTTAAAATGCATTTTGCTTAGTAAAGTAACAAATCCCGAAAAATCCCGTGATCCCGGGATTGCAATTTTCAGGATTGCGAAAAGCCTTCGGGATCGAAAGCCCTAGTGCAGATACACCCGTCACCTGCCACGTAACCAAGGTACCGCACTTCACGAAAAATTTTTTCTACGTTTATTGTTAGATTAGCATCAGTCAAACATTTTCCTCGCAAGCAACTGGAAATGGTCTTCAAAATTTGAAGAACATACCACAAAATAGTCTAAATAGACAAACACATTTTCACGCATTTCGGCAGGGATCACCTTGTCTATCAACCGACACATTCTCTGGGCAGCGTTGCACAACCCAAACGGCATAACCGTGAATTGGTACAACAGCCGCCCAGGGACTGTGAAGGCCGTTTTCTCCCGGGATTTCTTCTCTAAGGGAATCTGCCAAAATGCGTCCTTAAGATCTATGGCTGAAATGAAACACGTATCCTGTAACCTACTTAGCAACCCGTCCATATGGGGGTTGCATCCTTAATCGTTCGGTCAATGTCTTTTCTTACCAAAGAAACTGGCGAACTCCAGCTGCTGTTGCTCACTTCAATAACGCCCATGTATATCATGCGGTCATGTTCAGCAAACACCAATTTTTGGATCGCAGGCAAAATTGGATAATGCCTCTGTTTTACCGGCAAATTCTCGTCCACAACCTCAATTACGTGCTCTTCAACATTTGTCCTCCCTAAACCCTGTTTAGCAAACGAAGGAAACAACTCTTTCAATTGCTCCAAATTTTCAGCTCTGGACAACACATGCTGATTTGTATCAAAATTAAAGTCCGAAATGTCCTTAATATTTTTCTCTGAATCACAGACTTCTTATTTTTCCTTGCTAACCACCTTCAACCCAAATGTGCTCCAAAAATCAATCCCAAAATACACCTGCTGCTGAAGGACGGAAACGATCAAAAACTCAATATCTTTTGTTTCGCCATTCCACAACACCGGCAAAGAAATTGCGCCTACAACTAGCGTTTCGCCACCATTGGCAGTTCGTGATTTTTGGCCCCGCAAGTGTATAATACATTATTCTTTATCTTTTAAAAATTCCATGTCATCCTTGCCCAGACAATTAGCACCAGCCCCGAAATCTAGCAATCTATAACTTCTACCCCACCAATTTTCGTTTCAGCAAAGAACGGTTATCGCCTTTCTGGTTTGATACAATTTTATTAATGATTCTTTTCATGACTCCTTTTTTCTCCTGTAATTTTCCTATTTTTACATATTTTCTATAGTGTCCGACCTATGGTGGTTTTTTCGGCCAAAGCCGAACTTCCGCTTTTTTCAATACAGCTCAATACAAAAAGACAAAATGAAAAAAATATTTATACATTTTAACAAAAACTTTTATTGAAAATGGTTTATATCTAACGAACCCTTAGTAAGTGAGTGATTATGTAAAATATTTATTCATTAAGTAAATTAATATTTAAATTAATCAATAACTCAATCGTGCAAAATTAGAACGTTTTGATACTCCATAAACCATTTTAACGCTGAACAAGCTGGCGTTCCATCACGTCCGGTTTCTGAGAAATTCAGGATCAAGAATTCAACATTTTCTAATTAAATTCAATAATTTATCAAAGGTAAACAAATTAAAAAAAAGAGTAAAAAACAAGTTTTTTAAAATATAACCCTTTAACCGACTAAAAAGCAGAAAATAAATTTCCTTTAAATTAATTTCCGCAATTTCGATTTAAAATTAAGGGTTTTTGGCGACTTCAAAATTTGCAATGATATTGGGAACAAAGTAGCCAAAAACTCCTAATTTTAAATCGAAATTGCGGAAATTAATTTAAAGGAAATTTATTTGCTGCTTTTTATTCGGTTAAAGGGTTATATTTTAAAAAACTTGTTTTTTACTCTTTTTTTATTTTCCCCTTTTTTAAAAAAAATTTTTTTTTTTCGGTATATTTCTTTCCCATTTATATTTTGCGGTTTTTTCCTTTTTTACTCTTTTTCCCCAATGCTAGCCTAAGTGAAAAATTTCAGCCCTGTAGCTTAAAAAATACGAAAGCTAGAACTTTAAATTGGCTCCATTCCGCTCCCCTTTGCCCCCACACCCCCCTTTCCAAAGGGTATAAAAAATAATTTTGTCAATAAGAACCCACCTACCATCATCATTGTAGCTTGAAGGAATCGGAAGTTATGCCATGTTTAAAAAAAAAAGGTTTGAGTCCCCCCACGGCCCCCTACGCCTCTGATGGACCCCAATATTTAATAGAATGCATTGTCACCGGAGTTCTATCAGTGTTCCAAATTTCAGCTCTCTAGCTCATGTGGAAGTGTATGAAAAAGCTCGCCGCAGATTTGAGGATATATATATATATATATATATATATATATATATATAGTCCGCCCAAAGCAAGTTAATATAAGGGTTATAAAAAACAATGCTTAAGTAATTGTTTAGTGCTAACATATATCTTTAAAAGAAGTTATTTCTCATATTTTTACGATTGTTTGTTTTAACCCATTTATGACGAGAGCGAAATTTTCGAAATTTTTTCAAGATTTTTTCAGGAATACCTAGAAATGGCCTAAGAAACGAATTTCTAACTTTTTTTTTTTTGGACCGCTTACCGTTTGCCCAGCCCTGGCCGTTACCATATGGTAACACTCGTCACAACCCTAGCAAAATTACCTAATTTAAGATATTATTTTTTATAACTATTTTTTTTTTAAATTCTTGAAAGTTTGGCAATGATTTAAGATTTATTTTGTAAAAAAAATTTTTATCGACCAATTTTTTTAAATGTAAAAGTTTTTTAAAAAAAAAATACTGTTAAAAAAAATTCTATAAATTCAGGAGCATTTCTTCAGCAAAGTAATTTGTTTTTAAAAAACGCACATTTTTGCATCAAAAAAAAATTTGTATAGGCCCCCAGGAAAAAAGTTAGAAAAGTAGGTCAGTTTTCAACTAGGATTTTCTTGATAAGTGTCCTGGTAGTCATCATAGAATGGGGTCCAATAGACCTTTTCAATAGTAATCAAGTTGATATTCTTAAAATTTTGGTAGTCGTTCAAAATTACTACAAAAGGCTGGCCTAATTATCTGTCCGCCACTGTATATAATATGTATCTCCACCTACACCAAAATACTGCCTAGGTTTTCAATAACATAAGAAATATCTCCATATGAACTGAAATTGGAAAGGTCCTCGTCATCATTTGACATACACAATTTACATGGCTGTAAAAGAGGTGTACGATGAAGACCATAGGAAGTACCTCCTTCATCTTCCTCCTAATAATCTTATCCAGCCGGATAAAATTATGCTCGCCTAAATGTCTTCATCGTAATGTAAATTTAGTTAAAAAACAATTGAGTAAGTTTTAGCCGGTCGAAGTAAGCATATCTATACCATACACCCTTCCATCTGAAACCTGGTCGCCATCTTCCGCTCATTCCACCGACGGTACTCACATGTGCTCCATTTAGTAGTACTTTTTTACGTTCATCAGCCCGGCATGACCTAGCCATCTTAGACGTGGATTTTGTATGCGTCATGATGTTATGTCATGATCTTGGTATTGCTCATATAGCTTTTGCGGCACTCACCATCGACGCAAAGCGGACAATATATCTTACGGAGAAATTTCCTACCACAATTCCCGTGAAATTGGGTAACATTTGTTACAAAACTCGACTTTCACTTGTATGGAAGGTAGTCGTGGCAGTTGATCGATTTCGCCCATTTGCATTACCAACTCCTTCTAGGACCTCCAAAGGATAAATTCAATGTTTGGACCGCCTAGCTTTCATTTAGCTCCTTCAATAGCCCATACCAATCAAAATAACGGACAGACATACGGATATGGCTACATCAACCTAAGAGGTGCTGCTAATTTTTCATAAGCATACCAAGTACATAACCACACTTTAAAGACAATTTATTGATAAAATATATTTAACTTTATATGAAAGAAGCTAAAAAGAATATATTTCAAACCAATATATAGATAAAATTTACTTCATTTTAAAAAAAATGCTCAAATTTGTACGCAAATATGTATATAAACACGTACAAAAAATTATTTTAAATCTGAATATTAAAAAAAAAATTTTTAATAATTATATTATGTATACAAACACACTTTCAAATTAATATACAAATAAAATATGTTACATTTTACATAAAAAAAGCTCATACAAACATTTTCAGTAAGAAAATTTAAATTTGCTAGGGTTGTGACGAGCGTGCCCATATGGTAACAGCGAAATTCAAAATGATAAAAAGGTAACACAGAAGTTATAAATAATTTTATTTTATACGTTTTCTAATACTTTGATATTCTACCCAAATGCCAAAAAAAAATATTCAAAATATATAACTTTTTATGGCAATGAAAAATATTCTTACTGGAAAGGTCGTGACTTTTCGCTGTTTTTGCCCAAATTTTAAAAACACTACTTTTCAATTATCCGCCACGATCGCTACTGACGAGCGATTGCTTAGAGTTATATATCAAAAGAAAGATCAAAGTATGCTTTATAAACATCAAAAAACGGATTAGTGATATTCGTTCAAATATTTTTTTAATTGCACATACCGTAGAGTGCTATCAGCGTTACCATATGGGCACGCTCGTCATGAATGGGTTAAATATGTGAATGGTTTATTTTAGTACCATTAAATTTTTTGTATTATATTTGAATTCTAAGTTCCTGTGAAAAATAACGTGGTACTCGATAAAGCAAACCTCTGGATCCTTAAAGATTTTTTGATACTAAACACGATTGCGTCCACAGAAATGGTCTACCTCAACTGGTTTTTTTAAATATGAGTCTAAACAAGAGCATTTTGCATATGGGGTGTAAAATTTAAGGTATTTGCCAAAGTCCTTTCGATGCGCCTTACGAAAAGTAGAATGTTTCCAAAACTTGTATAGGAATTCTCATATAAGTTTTTGAAACTTTTCGTAAGGGGCGTCGCTTTAATTTTGCTTACTCCAAAAAGCAGACATATTGCTTCTTAACGGATTAAGGATCACAAATTTTCACATATTTTTGACATTCGGCCGTACATTTGGCTTCGGACCTACTATTGGCCGAAGCCGATTATGGGCCAAATGTGAAATTTTAGGCCGAATGTGGCCGAAGCCGAATAATCGGTTGGACACTAATTTTCTATTATTTATTCTAAACTCCGACTCGTCTACAAAAATTCTTCTACGGTCTTCTCCATAGTCAACCTTAGGCTGGTGCAGACTTTTCAAAGGGGCTTTCTTAGGTTTCATCACTGCTCTTTCATTTTCATTGCGTTTTAGAATTAAAATTTGACCTAATTCCCCGGGTTTTGTTTCTGGCACGAGTTCGCGGACATCTCGACCAGCTTCCGGTTTAAAACTTCGTGTGGTAAAACACAAAATGACATCCCCGTAGTAAATTTCGCAAGGCCTCTCAGCTAGAGACATGCCAGCACGCCTGCTATGGGAAGAAATTGCACATTCCATCCTCGCTTCTAGTGGAGGCATGACGGTATGCCTGCGCTAGAAGGGATATAGGGTGGGGTCAATGGATTTTCTATGCAATATTGCCTGCCAGCAGGCATACGCATGGAAGCGACAGACGTAGGCCTGTTCATTTGTCCCGTTTCATATAAAAAAGAAGTAAAGGTTGGAAGCGAGGAGGGCAGGCATCCGACCTCCTAAAGATGCATACTGGCATGCCTGCAGACACCTTCTTTTGACCACTGGGATGTCACTAGTACACATAAAACATTTCAAGTCATGGAACAAAGACTTATACATCTTATCGGGACTTATTTGGACAGCATTTTTCCTATAGAAATCTCCTGGTATAACACAACATAACATGAAATTGTGCTGGACAAAGACCCTCACTACATTGACTTGGGACTGGAGGTACAGTGACCGACAAAAGTCTACATACGAGATACATTTTCGCGATTCTACGAGTCCAGGATCTTTTTGAAAAAAAGTAATAATAATAGTTTTGTTTAGTAGTCCATTTAATAAATAAATCCAAAAAAAAAATTTTACTTTATACAAAATTATAAAAATATTCTCTTAAAACTAAAATAAAGCAATGGCAAAAGTCTACATACGATGTGCAATTAAAAGACAATATTATTGTGAAATGTTGAATGCTAACGGGAAAGTACCGTTTTTATTTTGTTTTACATCTTTGCTTTGTTTTCAATTCAAAACAAATTGTGTCAATTGTGATTTGAACTCCGCACTAAAAGTTTAAAATTGTGCAAATGGCTCCTCGGAAAAAAATGTCTATTGATGTTCGAAATTTAGTAATATAACACCGAAATGAAAAATAATATCTTGGGGAAATTGCTAAATTATTAAATTTAAGCAAAGCTACTATTCAAACCGTAGTTAATAACTACAATGGGACTGGTAGTACAGAAAACAAACCGCGCAGTGGACCAGAATCCCAAGGAGAATGCCTCAAAGATAGCCGAAAAGATAGCACTAAGAGCGGGAACAGTTGTGCATCCATGAACGTTGAATGCCAACGGTTTCCACAGTCGGACTTTTCGGAAAAAACCCCTAATTAGCGAAAAAAACCGTAAGCTTCGCTTGGAATTCGCCCAGAGGTACATTGACAAGGGAATCGACTTCTGGAAACGCGTTTTGTTTACGGACGAATCAAAATATAATATATTTGGAAGTGACGGCACAGATAAAGTTTGTCGAAAACCTAATACAGCCATGGATCCAAAGCATTTAGTTCCTACAGTGAAACATGGTGGTGGCAGTGTGATGGTTTGGGGTGCCGTCGCAGCATCTGGAGTGGGCAGGTTGGTGTTTATCGAGGGAATTATGGATCGGTACCTCTATAAATCCATTTTAGAAGAAAATCTGAAGCCATCGGTTGATATTTTGAATCTTGGTAACCAATGGATTTTCCACCAAGACAATGATCCTAAACATACAGCTCACATCGTCAGAGATTGGCTGCTTTATTATGCCCCACGTCAATTGTACCCACCACCTGAAAGCCCGGACTTAAATGTTATTGAGCACGTTTGGGAAATACTACAAAGAAAAATCCGAAAACACCACATTTCTAGTGCACCAATGCTGAAGGAGAAGCTCAAGGAGGAGTGGCGCAATATAACGCCAAGTGAAACCGAAAATTTGGTCAATTCAATGCCGAGACGACTGCTGGCAGTTATAGATGCTCGTGGTTGACCAACAAAATATTAAAACCAAATAATATTTAGAAAAAAGTTACTTAATTTAAGTATTTTCTATTAGTTTATATATCGTATGTCATTCTTTTTATTTTGTTTTTTGTGAACTATTTTTTAATTTTGTGTAAAAGTAAATGGACTACCTAACAAAACTACATTATTACTTTTTTTCAAAAAGATCCTGGACTCGTAGAATCGCGAAAATGTGGGTCGTATGTAGACTTTTGTCGGTCACTGTACATCTTCTTCATCTCCTTCTTCATCTCGCGCATCCTCCATGCAGTTTAGCATCATGCCAAACAGCCTATTCATTTTCTCGGATTGAGCTGCCGCAATTGCATCACCAGGAACTGCGCTCCTTTCAGCCCCACCGGTTGCTTCGTCCTCGGACATATCCCAAACGGACTCACAAATGGCTTCAAGTTTCAAAATAAAACTGGCACCAGTCTTATTCCGCGCACCGTTTACAAGAGACAGCTCCTCTTCCCGCGACTTTTCACACTCCAACCTCTGACGTACCAAAACCAAATCGGCACACTGCTTAAAGCAATGCCCACTAGTAGGAGATGCCACCGATGATCTATTCGGTACACCTGCGTTAATTAAGACTAACGCTGCTGACGCCTTTCTCCCCAGTATTTCCCTTGCATTCCACCACCTGATTCCATTCACTCAAACCAATTAACTCTATGGCAACAATAAAAACTCGAATATCCAATGCGCAAGAATTAATGTGTGAGGTCACTTGAGTGAGCCGTAAGAAAATTAAAAGCAAATTTATTCAAAAATGACTTCAGAAAACGTGTGATACAAAAAAACCAAAATGTTTGGCAACAAACTGAGGAAATTCACAAACTCAGATGTATATATAAAATATTAAAAAAAAGAGTAAAAAAGAAGAATATAACCCTTTAACCGACTAAAAAGCAGAAAATAAATTCCCTTAAATTATTTTCCCCAATTTCGATTTAAAATTAAGGGTTTTTGGCTGGTTTGTTCCTAATGTCAAACCCTAAATTTTTTCTTTTTTCCCTTTTTCTTTTATTGTTTTCCAGAATGCGAACCTAAGTACAAAATTTTAGATATATATACCGACATAGCAGTTAATTAATATACCGACAAAGCAAGTTAATATAAAGGTTATAAAAAACCAATATAAAATAACCACCTTTCAGCTCATAGTAAAACATAAATTTTAAGTTTAAATTCTAACAATTTTTATTTATTTATTTAAAGAAAAAAAATTAAGCATGCCAATAAAATTATAATAAGAAAAAAATAGAAAAAGTTAAATTAAAGAAAAACTAGAGAGTGGACTATCTTCGGCTATACCGAAGTTGAAATACCCCCACACAGTAGGAAGAAGTACCTCGATCATAAAAAAATGTGGTCTCAAGACCCAATTATAGGTGGTTGTCCAAAATCCATTTCTAAAAATTTCCAATTAAATCCACCAAAAAAAAAAAAATTGGTCTCAAGACCCCATTTAGACCCTTATATATGTGGCTTCGGAACCTCGGACCATGACCAAAATCCATTTCTAAAAATTTCCAATTAAATCCGCCAAAAAAAAAAAATTGGTCTCAAGACCCCATTTAGACCCTTATATATGTGGCTTCGGAACCTCGGACCATGACCAAAATCCATTTCTAAAAATTTCCAATTAAATCCGCCAAAAAAAAAAAATTGGTCTCAAGACCCCATTTAGACCTTATATATGTGGGTTCGGAACCTCGGACCATGTCAAAAATACGTTTCTAAACATTTCCAATCGAATACAACAATAAAAAAGACTTGAAAAATTTTTACCTTTTTTTCGGTGTATGGGAGCCACGCCCAGTTTTTGTCCGATTTGGCTGATTCTCGAACTTGATCTCAGTATTCACGAGAAAACCATGTAAAAAAAGTTTCAAGTCGATATCTCTAAAACTGCGACCGCTATCGTGCGGACGGACAGACGGACAGACGGACAGACGGACAGACGGACAGACGGACAGACGGACAGACGGACAGACGGACAGACGGACAGACGGACGGACAGACAGACGGACATCGCTAAATCGACTCAGGAGGTGATACTGATCAAGAATATATATACTTTTCCATACCGGACACGCCTCCTTATGGGCGTTACAAACGTTGTGACAAAGTTAGTATACCCTGCCACAGTGAGTGTGGGGGTATAAAAATTAAGCAAGCCAATAAAATTATAATAAGAAAAAAATAGAAAAAGTTAAATTTAATAATCTAAAATAAACTTATTGTACTTATACCCTATGACAAAATATATAAAAGAAATCTTAAAGCTATAAATATATATAATTGATAAAAGGCAATTCAAAAATAACTACAGCTAAAATTAGTCGCATGACAGAAATGCGTACTTAATAAAACAAGTGAGTAAGTTTCAGTCGGGCAAGCCGACTTATATATACCCTACACCTACTGGGCCATATTGTATCCGACATCTTGAATTTTGAAAATGCAACATCAAATTCGAAACCAGTGACCCCAAAAACCCGCCTATACAAAATTTCATACCGTTTTGATGAAATCTTAAAATTTCGGCCGCCATATTGGTTCCGTAATCTTGAATTTTTAAATTCCGACATCAAATTCGAAATCAGCGACCCCGAAAACCCCACTATACAAAATTTCATACTGTTTTGATGAAATCTTAAAATTTCGGCCGCCATATTGGTTCCGCCATCTTGAATTTTTAAATCCCGACATCAAATTCCAAATCAGCGACCCCGAAAACCCCACTTTACAAAATTTCATACTGTTTTAATGAAATCCTAAAATTTCGGTAAAAACACGATTTTTACTTATATGGGAGGTAGGCTTATATGGTTAGGCTCCTTCTAGGGCCTAAAAATGATAAATACAAAATTTGCGATCGCTAGCTTTCTTCCAGCTCCTGCAATCGTGTTTACAAGAAAATAGGACGGACAGACAGGGAGGTAGGCGTATAAAATAAGTAAAGGCAAAGAAAAACAAAATTTCGGCTGCACACACGAATTTGCCCGGGGCGAGAAAGTACAAGAAAACTTTTATGCTCACTGATTCGACGTTGTTGGCGCCAGCATACGAAGATCCCTGCAAGCTGAAACAAAATTTAAAGAAAGGGAAAGGGGGGATTATGCTGAAAGCACCGCTCTTAGCAATGCTCTCTGTTCTATTACCTTGCTGAGTTTTATGATTTCTTCGCATGCACTTTTAGCATAAGATTTTTTTAAAATAAAAATTATAAAAGTAAAAATTTAATCTAAAATAAATAATTCTATTGAAAACTAAAAATAAAAAAATTTTATAAAAATAAAAAAAATAAAAAAGTTTAAAATAAAACATATCGTAAATATGAAAAATGATAAATACAAAATTTGCGATCGCTAGCTTTCTTCCAGCTCCTGCAATCGTGTTTACAAGAAAATAGGACGGACAGACAGGGAGGTAGGCGTATAAAATAAGTAAAGGCAAAGAAAAACAAAATTTCGGCTGCACACACGAATTTGCCCTGGGCGAGAAAGTACAAGAAAACTTTTATGCTCACTGATTCGACGTTGTTGGCACCAGCATACGAAGATCCCTGCAAGCTGAAACAAAATTTAAAGAAAGGGAAAGGGGGGATTATGCTGAAAGCACCGCTCTTAGCAATGCTCTTTGTTCTATTACCTTGCTGAGTTTTATGATTTCTTCGCATGCACTTTTAGCATAAGATTTTTTTAAAATAAAAATTATAAAAGTAAAAATTTAATCTAAAATAAATAATTCTATTGAAAACTAAAAATAAAAAAATTTTATAAAAATAAAAAAAATAAAAAAGTTGAAAATAAAACATATCGTAAATATAAATTATTTCCCACTTTTGGCTTTTGGAGGATATCAATGGTTTGCAAATATTGCGCTGGAGAGTGCGTTCGCTGCGAGAAGTGGGTGGCGGCTGTTCATCGGCTCTTGCGATGTTTTTTTCCTTTGTCATCAATTATCTCCCTCCTATTCACTAGGATCATTGGCCTCTAAATTCTAGCCGCTACAGCTAACAGCTGTCTTAAATAAAGGGCAGCGCTCCCAAAGCTGAAAAGTATCGACAGCGCAGCTTGCCGCAAAATAGCCAAAAGGTTTTGTGTTGGCTATCGCCAAAAAATATGAAGTTGAGGCCCCCACCATCCCACAATGATGGGACCAGGACCAAATAGACAAAATTTGTTTCGGTTCAATGTGGACATATTGGACATAAGACTCATAGGCAATTTTCAATGACAGATACAAATTACAATAATTTTTAACAAAATGGAAATTTATTTAATATTTTTTCATTTAGGTTTTTTTTTCTTTAAAAATTAAACGTAGCCTGCTATTGCACAAAACGAACGTGTGGCATCGACCCACGCCTAATGCTCTTTAACTTGAGCTACCGGGCAACAAGAATCTATTCTCGACCTACCTAATATTTCACATATCGCGCTATTTTGATCTAAACTTTATGAAAAACTAAAATCAAAAATTCCCACGCGATAATCAAAATCCCTAATTGCCCGCTAGCTCAATCGCGACGCGTGGAATTGGAGCCGACCCTCGCGGTATGGTATCTCCGGCCGAACGAAACACACGAATACGCGAAAACCAGATAACAAAACTTTTCAAATCCTATCGCGTTCGCAATAACCGAAATGGAAACGAAAACTCACTGACACACAAAACGTAAATCTGTCATACGAGAGTATTTTAGAAAAAAAATACTAATGACAAAAATCATGTTTTTATGTGCACTTGGTTTACGGGACTAGACCGACCTGCCTGAAATCCCTCGCACGATTCTTTACAGAATCAATTCACCAGCTGGACTTCGTTAAAATCAATGTCCATCAACAACTTGGCTCAGGTGCGGGACGCCACAACAAAAAAAAAAAATCTCGAAACACCAATGGCCGACTTGCCACAACCGACTTGCCACAACTTGACAAACTCTATTAAAATTGTTTCCTTCCTTTAGACATTTCGAATAAACTAAATGGTCTACTGCCACATATAAAAACACCAAAACACTATTGCCACCCGCTGGTGGAAATAACACCAGCGCGGAAAAATACTCCCTTCGAAAATATCTCCTGCCTCAGCTCCACGATCCAACGATGGTCCTCAGCAACCACAATCCTTTTTTTTTAACACTACCAAACAACATTTTAATTGTGTAACATTTTTTTTTTACAAAACAAATTTAAAAAAACATCTCATTTAGTTTCTATTTTAGCAAAAAAGTTATATGTTTTTCCTCTATTATTGAGAGAAATTAAATCATAAGTATAATAGTAGTATGGTAATATATAGGGGCCATTCCGCGTCAAGTGGATACTTCAAATCTCAGAAAATTCTGAAGCTCTCCTGATGGAAAGCCCTGTATTTATGTACCAAAGGGTTCCGTTGGAAATTCAATATTTACCGTTAAGCTTAAAATTAAGTAAAGTGAATAAAAAAAGAGTAAAAAACAAGTTTTTTAAAATATAACCCTTTAACCGACTAAAAAGCAGAAAATAAATTTAATTTAAATTAATTTCAGCAATTTCGATTTTAAATTAAGGGTTTTTGGCTACTTTCCTCCTAATATCAATGCAGATTTTGAAGTCGCCAAAAACCCTTAATTTTAAATCGAAATTGCTGAAATTAATTTAAAGAAAATTTGTTTTCTGCTTTTTAGTCGGTTAAAGGGTTATATTTAAAAAAACTTGTTTTTTACTGTTTTTTTATTTTCCTCTTTTTCATTTTGTCAATAAGAACTCACCTACCAAATTTCATCATTGTAGCTTGAAGGAATGGGAAGTTATGCCATGTATATATATAGTTCACCCAAAGCAAGTTAATATAAGGGTTATAAAAATAGAAAAAAAAATCGATAATTACCCCTTTTTCGAAAATTCATAACTTTTCAACCGTTTGGGTTAAAACTTTAATTTATTCTTAAAAATAATTAAAAAAAATTTTTTTTTACTTTTTCAATTTTGTTTGACCGATAAGCATATTCGAAAACTTTGAAAACCCCACTATACAAAATTTCATACTGTTTTGAGGAAATCTTAAAATTACGGTAAAAACACGATTTTCACTTATATGGGAGGTAAGCGTGACAGTCGACCGATTCTGCCCATTTTCAATACCAACTCCTTCTAGGGCCTAAAAAAGATAAATCTGGAATCGCTAGCTTTTTTCTAGCTCCTGCAACGGTCCGACGGATAGGGCTCAAGAATATATATACTTTTCCATACCGGACACGTCCCTTCTTGGTGTTACAAACATCAGACCAAAGTGAATATTCCCATTAATCATGAGGTGTAGGGTATAAAGACTTTTAGAATCGCCATAATCGACTGTCAAAAGTTTTCATCCAAAAAGCACTGCAGTTTCAAACTAAAAATTCTCACTAAATACGAATGGCTATTTCGCGTCTCCTCTAATGATGTCTTCAAAAAGGGTGGGATGAGCTTCACGAAATGGGTTGATAAGCCAACAAAATCTAAGTCAACAAAATTTAAGTCTAAAACGCAAAGCGCGTCCCAAAACTTTAAAACTAATACGTTCCCAATTTTCTCCCCCCAAATAAAAAAAATTTCATCTTCATTTCAAAACCCCAAAAACCTATTTAAAAAATTTCGGCTTTCTCCAGTACCAGTGCAGACCAAATGTCCATCTTCCCCTCTACTTCTAATACATTGCCATCCTCCTCTATCTGTAATAATTTTCTTCGAAACTATGTTACTAATGAAAAACCAACTTCATCCAATAAGACATCTTCCAATCCTAAACGTGGTAGAGTATCGTTTAATCTTGAAACGGGTCCTATTGCTCCCTCTGCTCGAGCAACTATCGCTACCGCTCCCCCATCACATCTGCATATCCAAATTTTATTCGCTTCCATGTCCTGAACCCTACACCATCCTCTTCAAAGTCGAAATTTCAAATTTCGTCTGACTCACCCCCAACTTTTTTAGATCCCCTTCTCCCTCCTACTGTTAAATTAACTAAACAGCTAGTCGAGCACAGTGATGATAGCCACTATTTATTATCTCGATTAAGGGATCGAAGAATATATAATACCGTCAGTCTATATCTTGCCTACCTGTATAATAAATCAGATACCACTTGTGTTGATGGTATTACTAAAACTAGCGTCATGGTCTCAATTCATTCAGAAGGCCATCCCACTAATCCGCTTGAATTGAGTCAATTATTTACTCGATTTCATGAAAGTTTAAATATCTCACCCCAAGTAGTTACAAACGACCTAACAACATTTGCCTCGCATATAAGCTCCAAACGTATTTCGAATCTTCAAAAATCGCGCTCTAACTTGAAAAACTATTACTGCTCCTAACCTTCACTCTCCCTCTATAAATCTTGATAGACCTTCTCCCCAGTTTGTATTCTTATATTATCAAAATTTTAGAGGCCTTCGAACCAAAATTGCATCCATATTTCTCAATTCACAAAAGCTTCCCTATGATATTTTTGTTCTCACTGAAACAAATCTTTCATCTGTCGGATGCAAATAATTCTGCATCTTTACAGTCGCAGAATTATTTGATGTAAATTCACACGGTCGTGTAGTTCTTTTCTTTTTAACGACGAATCCCAACGGTCCCACTTACCCGCCCAACCGACCGAGGGGCACATCCTCATGACGCACGGATTTGATGACCGAACAGCCGTAATCCGGATTACGCTGTGTAACCGATCGCGGGTAACATATCTTGAAATTCGTTTCAGCTACAGATTAAAATCATCAGCTGATAAAACGCATATTAATAAAACGCGAATTAGGTTATGAATGCAAGAGAGAATTCTTCCAAACATAACATAATATAAGATTAACGTGATAATAAACAACAGAATTAAAAGAAAATATTATGAAGCATCAGAATTCATGCGACGAATATGAATTTGATCAAATATAATTTGTCTCTACTTTACGATATTAGACTTAACAAAAATACAAAGACAAAACAATCCAAACAGTTAATTTACGCGACAAAGACTACAAGTATTAATTTTAGTATTTTATTTTTTTATACGAAATATAAAAAATCAAATACAAATAGAACAGTTAAGTAAACAGTAACGGAACGAATGTGAATTCAGCTAAAAATTTTGTTTTATTTGTATCTTCTAGCAATAAAAAATCATGATGACCCTACTTTAGTAAAATCGTCGAACACTACAGATTTTGAGTTTATTTGTGCAAAATAGCTGTCGCAAAACGCTACCTATACATTTTTGTTGCTACATTCGTCCCTCACAACCAATACACGGTTATCAATTGGCCATCGACTCTATATCAGATTACGTAAACCCATGTGATACAATCGTAATCTTGGGTGATTTCAACCTGCCTAATCTTCAATGGGCACCATCAGATGATGATACACATTTCCTCGCTGAAAATCCATCCTCTAGTAAAGAAACCCTCTTTACTGACTGTCTGTCTGACTCTGGATTCTTCCAACTTAACGGAACCACTAACAACCTCGGCAGATTACTCGATCTGGTTTTTTCTTCTAACGTTGACAACTGCATAGTTTCAGAAAGCAGTCACCTCCTATCTACTTTAGACCGTTATCATCCACCGTTATCTCTTGTATTTTCATACGATAACGATACCGAAAAGGTTCCGACCGAACTCACATTCAGTTTTAATTTTCGTAAGACTGATTTCGAAAAACTGAACAATTTGTTTTAAATTTTAACCGTATTATTGATATTACACTCAAAGAATTATTATGTTTGGAGAACGTTTGTTTCAAATATACTACTTTTGAATACAAACTTAAACGAAAAAACAAACCAAAAACCTTTGCTCCAAATTAAGTCGTTTTGCTGCAAATAATAAATAAATTTGCAACAATTCAAAAACGTTTCCAATAAAAGTATTGCATTTAACTTTTATTGGAAACGTTTTTAAATTGCTGCAAATTAAAAACTAATTTCTAATAAACGTTTAAACGAATTCGATGTAAGCTATGTTTTTATCGACCAGAACGAAAGTAGCTCAGTGGCACAGCGTGTCTGTGCGTAACTTATAAACCTTACGTCCCGCGTTCGAATCCTGGCTGAGCTGAACATTTTTTTTTTTTCGTTACCTAAACGTTGGTTGCAAACGAAACAACAAACGAAGTGTGTTTGTCTAAGTGTAGCCGCAATAATATAAATAATGGTCTTTAATTTTTCTACGAAATCTATAAGTGTTTTGCGAACTGTTGTATCATTTGTGCCAAATAGAAGTTATTCCCCATCCTGGTATAACAAAGAATTGCGCTCACTGCGTAATACAAGAACAAATTATGGATTGTATACCTAAAATCTCGATCTGACTCCAACTTTTCCAACTACCAAGGCGTCTATACCAGTTTTTCCGATCTCTGCGAGTCTCTATATCTCGATTACCTACGAAAAATGTAATCTTGTTTAATTTCGGACCCTCAGCGCTTCTACAACTTTATCAATACTAAGAGAAAATCAGATGGTTTCCCGTAAACCCTAAAACTTTCTGATATATCCGCAGCCGACCCAAAATAAATTGCAAACAAGTCTGCTCAATTCTTTAGCCAGTCATTCGCCTGCCATAATTCAGGACCTGATACTGATTATTTTTCTTATATGTCCACATGTTCTCAAACTCCATTGTATTCGGTTAACATATCAATTACATCGGTAGAAGAAAATATAGAAAAACTTAAGAATGAATACTCTCCTGACCCAGAACTGCGCGACTTGGGCGTTATCTGTGACAGAGAACTTAATTTTCGCTCCCATATTGATAATATAGTAAAAAGAGCGAATTCAGCCTTTGGTTTTGTTAAGCATTGGTGCAAGGAATTCACTAATCCGTATGTTACGAAATCACTTTACTTTACCTTTGTTAGACCAATACTTGAATACGCTAGCCAAGTTTGGTCTCCTTTTAGACCTACTCACTCCATGAAAATTGAGGCTATACAGAGCAGATTCATTCGTTTTGCCCTACTCGGTCTTCCCTGGGATGACCATTTCCACTTGCCCCCTTATGTTGATCGCTTAAAATTAATAAATTTACCAACCCTGGAAAATCGTCGACAAACTGCCGATATACTCTTTATCCATCAACTTCTATCAGGTACCGTAGACGCGTTACTCCAGTTGATCTCCCTTAATACTAACCCTCGTAACCTTAGATCTGTACCTTTGTTTAAAATTATACCTTCCACCGCACTGATAATGGATATAATGAACCATTGTCCAGAATGCTTCACATGGTTAATAATATGTCCAATTACTTTGATTTACATTTAAACAAATATATCCCTTATCTCCTAAATCCCAATCACCATTATATTTAATTTAGTTCATATTAGATCACCACTGTTAGATATAAGTAGTTATATAAGCTTAGTACTAAGCGTAAATAAATAAAAAAATAAAAAGGGAAAATTCAAAGTTCCAAATTTTTAGTACGTTTAAAAATCTTTTAACACGATTTTCTCAAGAAAATTTTTTTTTCGAACGCACTTTTGCACCTAGTGTTTCAGTTTTATTGTTAGTCCACCCAACGAAAGTTAAATTAAGAATTATATAAAAAAAAAAAAACATTACTTTTTAAAAAAATGTTATTTAAAATTAAAGTTTTTTGGCCACTTTATAATCTGCAACGAAAAAATTATTTTTTAAAAAAATGTTTTTTTGCTATTTTTTATAGTTTTTTTAACTTAAAATGCATTGTGTGAACTAAAATTGCAAAAAAACAATTTTTGAGAAAATCGTTTAAAGATTTTAAAACGTACGCTGAGAAAAAATCAAAGAAAAAGTTCTTCATGTAAAAGTTAAGGCCTACTTACCCTCCAAAATTCTTTGGAGTAATCTAAAGAGAATCGGAGTGTGTAACCAAAGTTCTGCAACATGTAACATTGATGTGGACGTACTCAATGACCACTATGTCTCTAGCCCTGCATTTGATACGAATCTTAATACTGAGAAAACATATACCCCTAAAAATCATTCTACACTGAAATAAAAAAATCATGTAAAAATGAAATTGCCTGCCTTTCTATTTTAATTTCATGACAAAATTGGTTATTTTGATGAGAATTGCATCAGTCCATTAGTTTTTCATGTCATATTGATACTATTTTTGTTAAATTGGAATGAAAAACAATAAATTGATATTATCACGTTTTACACTCCATTATCAATTCACAACATCAAACTTGCAACACCACTTATCAATTAATATACCATCAATATTAAGAAACTCACGTAAATTTACATGAAACAATTAAGCTTCGATAAGAATTTTCTATCTCTTGTGCAACTTAAAACTGGACATCGACTTTAAACACTTAATTCGATTTTACTTTAATTTCTTTAATTCATGTTGTAGAAGTTGAGAAGTTTAAAAAGCAAACATTCCAATGTATACATTAGAGTACATTATGGTTGTCCTAACTGAGATCTGGTAGGTAAGTACTAGAAGGGTGTACTTGAGGGCAATGACGTATGAGGCATTATTGTAGGTCTCCTGGAGACAAAAATTTTGATATATTATACTTTAAAATCGGATCATAAATGGTGACGCTATGATGAAATATGTCAATGCGCTACCCCTACGTTCGGTAAAAATATTAATTATATTTTTTATAAATATTTCTAATGGTATAATCGGTATACTTCCTTTGCAAGAATTTAATGATTTTTCGAGAGCTTTAATTTTCTGCTCTTGGAATGGTACATTAGGGTGGTACTAACTGAGATCTGGTGGGTAAGTACTAGAAGGGTGTAATTAGGACATTATTGTAGGTCTCCTCGAGACAAAAATTTTGATATGTTATACATTAAAATCGGATCATAAATAGAGACAATATGAAGAAATATGTCGATGCGCTACCTCTACGATCGGCCAAAAAAAAAAAGAAAATTTTTTCCGGAATCTCCTTCTAAATATGCTTCAAATTAGATGGTGTGCGGATGACTTCATTTTTTCGAGACGGTCTAGTGTGCATGGCAATTACCTTTTAATATATTTTTGTTACAATTTTTCAAATTAACGAAAAGCGAATTATTTTTATCAAAATTTGAATTCGTGTTATCAGCACTTAGGCACACAACATTACTCATTTTTAAATCTAGTTTTTTGAAAGCGAGCTGTACCATATTGAACATACCAGTAGCCGACTCATCTGGATTTTCAACGAAGTCCAAAATTTTGTTTTGAATACCGAGATCAATATCGAAATATTGAACACAAATTGGAAAAAATTTCCTATTTCTCCGGTTAGATGCATCAATTTGAACACCAAAAAATGTATTATTCGATATCAAATGACTTGTTAAGTTTTTTAAAACAAACGGGGCTAACACATTTTCAGCAATACTTGATGCTTTTGTGCGACCGCAACTAATTTTCTTAACAATTTCGGAATCCCCGATACTTCTTTTAAGCATCTTTAAGTTGCAGTCTAAGGAACTGTAGGACAAGTTATGTCTCACGTTGTGGAATGTGTGCATAATTTCTGCTATCACGGCATCATCATTTTGAGAACCACTTTGCCTAGTGAGGAAATTGCTTATGTTTTGATTCGATATTCTTGCAGATTCTTCGCCTTGGTGCTTTTTTCCCAATTGATGATTTCGAAGAGCTGAGTACCCTTTGTATGCGATTGAAAAATCTACATGGCAAATTCGGCAATGCGCTTTTGTTGATGGTGCAATCTCAGACTTTTTCAGCCAATAAAACTCCTTTTCCTTCATCCACTCTGCGTTAAAAGAGCAAAGCCTTTTTTTCTTAGCTTTCGGCGGAGTATTATTGTTTGAGCTGCTTTCTTCTTCCTCAGACATAGTTCTGCAAAAGAATAATTTATATATAATTACTCTCTACGATCACTTAACAAAAAACTTACCTATATGTTTTAATTAAAGCAGTTTTCTTTTACAGTTTGATGTTGAGTTTAATTTTTACTCCATTTTTTTAGTTTTGGAAAAAATTTTCAATCAAAATGGCGCGAGAGTTTTTGACATATGTCAAATATACATTTCAATGCTGCCACATGAATAAATTTTGTTTACATCATGGCAAAAGAAAGAAGGTAGTGCCGCTCTCAATTCTTAGCAGCCATCTTAACCATCTGACGTTTAAGCCGATTATGACATTTCGGGCTACCGGATTGTTGCGAAAAAATCCCAAATTTCAAAATTGACTTTTTGCCAAAATTGAAATGGCAAAGGCCATTTCTTGCCTATAATCCATCCCAAAAATAAGTTTTGATGATAGTTTTGAAGATTCAGAAGCGACAAAGAAGACATAGCAACAATTTTTTTTTGAAAAAAGTTAAAAAAAAAACTTTTAAACTGATTTTTTTGAAATAATTTGTATGTTAATACAGCCTACATCCATTAAACCTTTCAATTGTAGAGACATTTAAAATTTTATCCACAAGATTTAAAAAAATTTTTTTATTCCGAAAAATATTTCAAATATTTTTTAGCGGGTGGTAAAGCTGTTTGATTTGTTTCAAACAAACATACCTAAAAATAATCGGCATTTTAATCAAAGTAAGTGACAGCGGCACTACCTTCTTTCTTTTGCCATGGTTTACATTCTTATTAGTTTCTAAAATTGCCACACCGAGAAAAACAATTATGAAGGAGAAATTAAACAAATAATAAAAAAAGGAGTATTTAGCTTTTGAGGAGGACTTTTCAGTCTTTGGGGAGGATGGAGGACATTTCGTGGTAAAGGAGGACTGTCCTCCCGAAAGGAGGACGGTTGGCAAGCCTATTGGTATCCCATTAATTCACCACTTTTTATATCAATTCTGCATTATTCATATCCAAATATTTACTCATATCAAAATGATAAAGCAACATCATCAAATTTGATATCATTCTTTATCGGCCATATTTTGTCAACGAAAATTGAAGATTTGATGGTATTTTTTGCATTTTTTTGGTTCGGTGTACCCTTTGTAATTAGCCCACTTACTCATACCATCAATAACTACTTTACTACTTCTAGCTTTCCTACAGTGTGGAAGGTTCCGACGATTATTCCAATAGCGCAAAAATCAACAGCGTGTGTGCCTGGTGACTTCTGTCCCATTAGTTTATTATCATCGATTTCGAATGTCTGTGAGTCTCTAATGGCAGAGCAGATCTTCAGACACCTAAGCGAATTTGAGCTTATGTCACCTCTCCAATCTGGCTTTCGCCCAGGGCATAGTTGCTCAACTGCTGTTGTTAAAATCTTGGATGATATTCGAGTATCTTATGACCTTAACGAACTAACTTTGCTATGTTTACTAGACTTCTTCAAAGCCTTTGATAGTGTGAATCATGCTCTGTTATGCAAAAAGTTAGTACAATATTTTGGTTTTGGAAATAATTCGGTGGATCTGATATGTAGATACTTAGAAGGAACATCGCAAAGGGTCAAGATTGGTAACAGCTTCTCAAGATATAAAGTCAAATCTTACGTCCTGCCAATATCGAAATCCACATACCCTTCTACTGATTTACCCACTGTTCTTCTCAACGGCACTGAGTTAAAATTTGTCAACAAAGCAGTTAACCTTGGTTTCCACATCAATTCAAAACTATCTTGTGAGGATCACATCAATTCTGTCGTGAGTAAAATATAGTTTGCGTTGCGTAACCTAAAAATAATTTATACTAAGGGTCCAAACTATTTGTTCGAAAAACTTAAATTCTGTAGATCTGATAGAAGCAAAAATCTTATAATACCGAATTTCAATTTCAAAAGTTCAAGTAGGCTATTTTTCGTTAGCGCGGCGAGATCATGGAATTCTTTGCCTTGTCATTTAAAATTAACAACCAATACTGCTGGCTTTAAGCGTTTAATCTTTCAGCATTTCTCTTAATGCCCTCACACATCTCACTTTTCTGTCTTTCTCTCTTCTTCTTCTTCTTCTTCTTCAAAACGTAGTAACGTAATTTTTATATGAAAAAAAAATGGGAACATTCAAGTTCTTCAATTCAATTCAATTACAAGTTCTTCAATTTATTTAGGTGATCATTCGCAATTAAGATACAATCTTTTTTATGCTACATAGTAGATAGAATAACAGCTTATAAGTATAAACAACAAAGGCTTAAAACTAAATTATCAAATAAAAATAATAAAATAAATATAATCTCATATAAAAATTACGTTAGTACGTTTTGTATAAAGTATCGGCGCTATCCGGAATAATAGGCTGCTAATTGACCTTCGGTATCGGCTTCGGCCTGAAAATGCTTATAGCTTGAGCAAAATTGAAACAAAGTACAAGCTAAAAATTACAAGTCTATTCTGACATTGTGACTTAGCTTTTTGTGACTTTTCTTGTGATCGGGTTTTTGTGACTGATTCTGAATCAGAGAAAAAAAAAAATAAAAATATAGGAAAGAAAAGATGCTTGGTCTTAGCTAAGTAAAATTATATGGAAGAATAATATTGAATTATGGAATGCTTAAAGTTATTTGGCTTATCGATATTTTTTATACTAGTTGGTAGATAATTCCAAAGTTTAATGGCGTTGACAAAGAAAAATCTTGTAGAATTAAGATATTTGAATCGCGGTATAATAAGGTTATGACTTCTTTTAGAAACACTGAAACGTAGCTTATCATGAAGGTAAGAGGGAGTTTTACAAGTTATCAACCTATGCAGAAAAATACAGTTTCTTGCGTTCAAATAACCAAGCAAGCTACAACCCAAGATTTCTTTGCATTTAACAGAAACATGGTCAAAGCGCTTCAGATCAAAAGCAAATATCACCGCATTATTAAATGCAACCTGTAATTTATGTGAATTGTGGGAATCAAGATTACTGTAAATTAGTTCAGAGTATGTGATCAATGGAACAACTAGTTGAATGAAAAGTCTTTTTTTTTTAACTCAACGGGAGTATATTTGGCAGATAGTCGAGGCAACGTAAAGTAAAAAATATTTTTAGAATTATATTATTTACATGGTCAGTACAAGTAAGACTGGATATTATATGGAACCCCAGATTTTTCACTTTGGTCACAATTTGTAATTTTTTATCATTTAAATATATGGGAGAGATTATGCTATGGTCCAGTTTATCCTTAGAGATAGGCAAAATGTAAGATTTCTTGTCATTTAAGCAGAGATCATTGTCACATGCCCACTTGGAAATAGCGATCAAGTCTTCATTTAATCTGTAGCTAAGATCTTCAATTAAACCAATTCGGTTAGAAAAATATAGTTGAATATCATCAGCGTAGCCATGCATCATCATATTATTGCACACAGTAAAAATATCGTTTATAAATAAACTAAAGAGCAGAGGCCCAAGGATAGAACCCTGGGGTACGCTCGACCTAATATCACAGTAATATGAGAAAACATTGCCCACCTTGACTCTCTGCATTCTGCCTTATAGATAGTTAGCAATTAAACCGGCAGAACTATCGCTGAAACCAAAGAGAGTTTTAAATTTTTTAACTAAGATGGGGTGATTAACAGAGTCAAAAGCTTTAGAAAAATCTAATAGACAGAGTAATGTAACATTCCCTTTGTCATATGCCATGCGTATATCATCAATAATTTTTAGCATTGCAGTAGCACAGCTATGTCCAGATCGAAAACCAGATTGATAAGGCGACAGCAATTTATGGGTGTTAACATATTTGGTAATCTGACTAGCCATAAGGGATTCACACACTTTAGAGAACGAGGACAAAATACTAATCGGTCTATAATCCTTCATATCAGAAGCGCAAGCAACTTTGGCAATAGGTAAAACTGTAGCCGTTTTCCATGAATTAGGGAAACTTGATGTAGTAAAAAAGTGGTTAATAATATGCACCAACGGACTTATAATATAAGGTAAAATTAATTTAATAAAACCATCATCACCAATAGCGTTAGAGCGAATTTTCATAATAGACTGTAACGTCGCAAAGGCTGGGGTAAGGACTCGTCGGATGTCCAGGGCTTCGTTGACAGAAATAAATTTATAATTTACAGAGATTATAATATAAACAGAGACTTTATTCAAAAATAGTTCAAATTTAAAAAGTTACAAATTTCGATTGGCATTTATTGGGCGAACAGTGGCAAGAGTCGTCGATGTTTTTGACGTTATAGCTGATCGGCGACGTTGGAAATTTGTTGGGTGTCGACGTAGATATGTGGCGATAGTCGATGGTATCGTAGGTGTTGGGATGCGTAGTGCGATTTCGAAAAGGATAGGTAGGAGCGTGGCTAGTGCGAGCGTAGGCGCAGCAAGGCTTGAACGTGGGTGTGGTGAGCATGAACGGCAGACCAAAATGTCTCCAAGGATATCTGCGCAATACCACACAATGTCGTCCGTGGTTCAAAATCCTTTTGTCCTTCGAGGACCTTCGTATTTTCCATACGCTTCGTTGACTTCGATATATACTCCAAGTATTCTTCCAGAGATTTTCCGCTGCTCTTCACACGTTTGCCTCCACGCTGATAGTTTCGCAAGTAGCCTGATTTCGGAATATTCGCAATAGCCCGAAATCAGGTCGAGTGTGCGCTTTTTATAGGGCCGTGGAATCACCAATTCCTGTTGGTGACTTGTTGCTCATCTTTTTGTCGTATCATGTGGTGAATTGTGGCACATGATTTGCCGTACCTCTATCGTCGTCTCCCTTTTCCTTATTTGATTTCGACCCCACAACACGTCTAGTTGTTCGTCGTTTGGGTAGTGTCGATGATACGGTGACCAGGTGTTGTTCCGAATTTCACCAATCAACTTGGTGACCAGGGTGCCACTGTTCGCCCCGTTTAGCCGACTTAAATTCTAACATTTGGTTAATATTCAGGTATTTATTAAAATTCAAAAATGATTCAATTCATAACTTAGATAATTTGTGGTATGTTGGCGACACTCATCTGTCGCGATAGGAATGTGACGTCCCCATATTTTTGGGGTCGTCACAAGACTTAATGACTTCAATCTCGTCTACATTATGAAAAGAGAATTGATCTGTTTCAGGAAACAGATTAGTCTGGTAATGAACATTATTAGAAGGAGCAGTGCTAGTAGAAAGGAAAAAAATGTTGGGATCAACATTACACACAGAACTGTCTTTACGACAAACTCCAAGATTTCGTATATTTTTCCAGAGAACTTTTGAAGGAAGAGAACAATTCAATTTTCGATAAAAACATTTTTTCTTGGACTGTCTAACTATTGAGACAGCCTCATTACGAGCGTGTTTGAAATGCTCCCAATTTTCAGCAGTTTGGCGCTTCTTCCAATCTAACACATGAGGTATACCAAGGACACGAATTATTACTGACAGTTATAGTACGAAGAGGGAAAAAATAATTAAAGGCGTTGTATACATGAGAGACAAAAACATTTAACTTATCATCAACAGATTCAAGAATCCAGCAATCATTTCAACAAATTTGAGACAGGTAATCAAACAGAGTGGCGCAGTTAATGGATTTATAGTCGCGATACGATACAGACATTGGAATGACAGTTTTACAAAGTTCACCGAAAAACGGTTCAAAACTGTAGCTTCTATTTGGATTGTAAACGCAAGAGACTAGTAATTTCGTGTTATGGTCAGACACTTCCACATTCAGGTACTCAACTTGAGACTCACATGATTTACAAACAAGTTTGGTGTTTAGATAATTTTTGCAATAGATTGCAACTCCACCACCCCTTTTACCAAGTCTATCATTTCTGAATAGCTTGTAATTGCCAATATCAAAATAAGAGTTCGCGATGTCATTATTAAGCCAGGTTTCAGTGATACAAATTGCATCCACCTTGGAATTTTCAAAGAGATATTTTACATAATCAAGCCTAAAGTATTTAAACTTCTAGCATTGAAATGTACAATAGAAAACCCATCATATTGACTACACAAAACATCTATCAAAACCTTTTGATTTTCACCAACGCCACCAAACGGAATAGAATTCATTTTACTAGAGAGTCAGACAAAAAACAAATAGCATTGCAGAGAAAGCGATAAAATATTATCAACAAAAACCAAATTAAAAGGACAAAGACACCAAGTATCTTTATAAACCAAGAAGGAGAAAAATTTATAAGCAATAGTAATAATAAAGATAAAATGAGATAAAAGTATTTTAAACATACTGGAGAATAAACAAAATTTTTGAATAGCAGAAATATTATGAAGTATTTATGGCATAAGCCGTTAGCATACAAATAACAAAATTTGAACACACTAATTTTTTTGACAATATAGCCTGTAAAGCAAGTTTTGATTTTTCATCATGTCTTGTATCATTTGCTGTATTGAGCTCATAAATTGAGTCATGACTTGAGTGAGGTTGGTTAAAGATTGTTCTAATGTGCTATTATTGGTATGCTGCTGGCTATTTATGGTATTAGGGCTTATATTACACTGCGTTACAGTCGCCCAGAACTTGGGACGCCACCTATTTTACGTTATAGGTATGTCCAAGAAAATGACATCTGCGTACCAGAAATTTTGATTACACCCCCAAAATCTGAAGTTAGAAGAGAAAAACCAATTATTGTCGGTGTTACCCTATTTTTAAAGATAACTTTGGAAGCGTGAGGTCGATATGCATAAGCTATAGCTTGTTGAAGAGAAGAGAAGCAGTCGCTTCAATCAGTGTATAACTTTGATTTATATGGCGAAAAACACAGAAGTTATTACTGAAAACATCGCTCCGTTAAAATAAATGTCAAAAAATGGTGTCTATTTTTTGACATTTATTTTAACGGTTTTTTTCGATTTAAGAATTTTTTTCATATAACACTATACTATTTTTTTTTTTAAAATATAAAATAAATCGAATTCCCGTTTCAACGAGCCTAAATTGGTTGCAATCTGTTCAAAATTGACTTCAGTATTCCGTTTTTTGCTGGAGTTTTTTGCAGATTTGGGTACAAAATGTTAGAAATTTTTTTTCGATTTTCCACATTTTTTTTCAACTTTGATTTTTTTAAGTTAAATACTTTTTATACTTTTTACGTCTCCTTTTTAGCATCTTAAATGATGAACCAACGATTAAGTGTACAAAAAAAAAAAAATTAAAAAAATTTTGTACTAAAATCAGCAAAAATGCTCCAGCGAAAAATTAAATTCTGCAGTCAATTTTGAATGGATTTGAACAATTTTTATCTCGTTGAACGCAAAATTGGATGAATTTAAAAAAATTAGTAGAGTGTTTTATGAACAAAATTTTTAAATCGATAAAAACCGTTAAAATAAATGTAAAAAAATGGTGTCTGAGTGATGTTTTCAGTAATAACTTCTGTGCTTTTCGCCATATAAACCAAAGTTATACACTGATTAAAGCGTCTGTCTCTCTTATTTTCAACAAGCTATAGCTTGTGCATATCGAGCTCACGCTTTTAAAGTTATCATTAAAAATAGGGTAACACCGACAAAAATTGGTTTTTCTCTTCTTACTTCTGATTTTGGGGGTGTAATCAAAATACCTGGTATGCAGTTATCATTTTTTTGGACATACCTACAACGTGTAATAGGTGGCGCCCCAAGTTCTAGGCTTTTTTTTTTTGTTACGCAGTGTTATTTTTAAGTACATTGGCATATGAAACAGTTTTTACGTTTACGTTTTCACTGGAGTTAGAGTATATGGGATGTGTTTGTAGAGCTGCAGGAACAATTAGGTTTTCTCTACTTTTAATTTGTTTTCTGAGTTCGCAGTATACTGGGCAACCTCTAAAATTGGCCGTGTGATTGCCACCACAATTGCTGCATTTCCTTGCGACTGCATCTTCCTTGCTGGCAATACATTTGGACGTTTGATGAAAGTCACCACATACAACACACACACTTCGTAGCGTGCAGTATGACTTAGAGTGTCTATATTCTTGACAGTTGATACATTGTAGTGGACCATCGCGCTTCAACTGAAATTCTTCGGTGGATCAAATAACGAAGTTGATAGATGGGATGCGTTTCTCCCATTGCAAGTTTTTTATTGTCAGACTCAAGCTCTACACGGCAAAGAGGTTGCGGGATTTTGTCTCTATTTTTTATATTAAAGACCGTTTTTACGTTAAAGCCTTCCAATAAGAGCGCATCTTTGATTTCATCAACCGTAACATCAGGATATATACCTTAAATGATTACCGCCAATCCTTTACAGGTTTTAAGCTGATGTGTGTAGAAAGATTTACGGTTTGTACCAAAATAATCAACTATTTTTTTATGATTAATTTCTGTGTAGATTTGTATTTTTGTCTCTTGTATGTTACCCTTCGTTATTGATGTTACATACAAATTTTTGTCACCAATCAAGCTGGTTAGATTCTTAACCAGCACATTCGAATTTCTCTCTCGTAGATATTTTGGGGGCGGTTTGCCCAGTATTGAAAATCTATTGTTGGTATCAATAACTCCATCAGTAGTTTTTGACATTTTAGTAGAGCTATTCGATAGAACATCTTTCGGACTACGTCTCCGCTTGGCTATCTTAATGTATCTGTCTTTACCTGATTGAAGCGAGTTAGTTGCTATTGCTGCTGCGGGTGTTGTAGAACATGTTGCAGAGGATGTTGCCAGAACATTTGTTGCGGTGGATAATGTTGATGTAACAAGCGAGGATGTAGACATTATTGCGGACGGTAACGATGTTGACAAATATGTTGTAAATAGAGGTGTACTCGGAGAGGAACATTCTGCACTCCATCTGAGCGTCTCATCATGGGTTATTGTTGGATTCGTTGAATCGAGCATGGCGGGAACTCAGTCGGGTTTAAAATATTCGCGTTCATATTGTTTCTTAATACATTTGTGCTGCTTGCACTTAATGCACTTGTGTTGCTAGAGCGAGATGCAGCGAGCGGTGCACTGAGCGCGATTGCGTTCGCGGATGTGAGAGCGATCAATGCCCATAGCCGAATGAATATTCACTTTCTGAATTTGTTTATTTATTTTTAGTTTTAGTCGATCAGGCGACGACAGATCTGACGTCCACTTATCGGAAAACTGTTGGTGTAATTTGTATGCGTCTCTTTCGCTAGAATTTTTTGTTCAATCTTTACAATTGGCACGATAAACTGATCATAGATACTGAGCTTAGAAAAACACGTCTTAACCATTTGAACTTTCGACTGCACACTAGTGTCCAAGGGTATATTGGAGGTGTGTACGGTATGGAAAAGTATATATATTCGTGATCAGCATCACCTCCTGAGTCCATTAGTCCATGTCCGTCTGTCCGTCTGTCTGTCATTTCGCACTATAACTGTCGTAGCTTTTGAGCTATCGACCCCAAATTTTGGGATTCCTCTTATTTTGGCGAATGATTGGACGGTATTGAAAATGGGCAACATCGAATAAGAGCCACGCCTACCTCCCATACAAAATGGCCGCCAATTTTATATTATTTTCGTTTATCTTGAGAAATACTTAACCTATTTGGATGCGGTTTTTTGCATTGGGTTGGAAATGAGGTCGGGAACGAAATGGGAATGAAACCGGAACGAAATGGAATTGGACCGGAACAAAATGGAATTGGAACAAAATTTTTAAATGGATCAGGAAACTAAAATTATCGATATATATTGTAAAATTTTCGAAAAATTATCGATTAATTATCGAAAAACTAAAAAAATCGAAAAATTATCAATGAATTACCAAAAAATTATCGAAAAACTATCGATAAAAAATCGAAAAATGATCAAAAAATTATCGAAGTGTGCAACTAATGCTAGTTAATTGAAGAAATTTAATTAACTAAATGCAAAGTTAATGGTTTTCAAAATTAACTGGAACGTTAAAAGTTAACCAAAAATTTAACTTCGTTAAATAACTATTAACTAATTAACTAGTTAATGCCCAGCTTTGGAAAAAACATTCTTAGTTACTAAGTTGTTCACGCCAACCTCGTAAATATGAACGCTACCTTATATAAATTTGTTAAATGTAGGGGGCGCTATTGTCTGTGGCGAAATCTGCTTTCAAGTATGGCGATTTCGGTTTTGCCGACGGCTTTTTGGCTTTTTAAAAACTTAATTTTCACTCTCGTGCGATTACCAAACGAAGCAGCAGCCGCCACAGCCAAGAAAAAGCCGGTAAGATTTTCTGAGGAAAATATATAAATAAATAAAGAAAAGATAAGTAATTTGAAACGAATTTTCTGTTTTTTATCTTTTTTGAAAACGATTTCGAGAGCTATCGAATAGTTCGTAGAAGAACAAGGCCTGCGCCCAATTATTGGTCCTTCGAACCGGATCCATTCCAAAGGAGACGAAAAGACCTCCACAACAAACAAATTTAAAACTGAGAAGAAAAGCCCTCCACATCAATCACAATCATCATGTAAGCTGCTGCTACAAAATTAAAAAAGGTGCGTTACATTTATAAATGGTGATCATATGTGCGCATTTTTGAAATATTAAAAATTTATCCGTGATATAAAAAAAGTAAAATTTTCAATACGCTCAATTGCCAGCCCAAGCCACTCATTTACTCTCGTTTGCCTTCATTCCTACAACAAAAGCATTTTCTTAATATTATTCTGAAAGTGAAGTGATTTCTTAAATAAAGCTTCCAGTCGTGCTATAAAATTAGTCTCTCTTTTAATTCCGTAATCTCTGTTCATTTAATTTGGAGAACTTTTCTAATAAAAGTTTAAATAATTACCAAAACATAAGAAATAAAAGAGATTAATAACTAATAATACCGATCAAACGAAGGTACTCCATATTCAAAGTGAGAGAAATAAAAAGATCTTTGAAAAATATTCGACACATTGAACTGTGCAAAAATAACCAAAAGCACATACACACAAACACATACTCCCACCCGCTCTCACAAGAAAAAGTCTCCACTGCAGGTTGTTGCTGCATTATTTTCTTTCGTTTTGCTTTAATTAGTTTTCGATATTTTGGCAACGGACAGACGTTCGTTTTTTTTTATAAATTTAATTTCCAGTTAAAAAATTAAAGTAAATAATTCAAAATTAAATGAAAAGCAGTGTAATTGTGAAATTTAAAATTTGAAAGTGAACAAACTAACTGAGGCCAAAGTTAGCAACGTGGGAACAAAACACAAACCAAAACTGCAAAAACAACACGTGAGAGCTTTTCTATTGAAATTTGTGTTTTCAGTCAGTCTCAGAAAATACGAAATATTTCTTTGACTGAAACTGAATATTTCAGAGCAAAATATTTAAATAAAGAATTTTTATTTCTTTATCACTTTTTAATATTTTTGTGAAATATTCAAAATAAGCGAATTAAAATATTTAAATATTTTGCCCGATTTGTATTTCAAGCAATTTTTTGTTGTTTTTTTTTTCATTTTCCTATTCTCACATTCTACTGTATTTGGAGTGCGCCCTACGTCAGTATTTCCGACACTGACAAAGGGTTGAAATTTATTATTATAAATTTTTTTTATCGCTTTTAAATATTTTTGAAAATATTTAAATAAAATAAGCGATTCCAAATATTTTATTATTGGGAAGTTTTTAAATTTTTTTTTGTTTTTTTAAATTTAAGTGTAATTTTTAGATATTTGAAATTTTTTCTGCAAAATGGTTGCTTTAAAGGAATTTCAACGTCTGGCTGACGAAATCCTTGAATTCGAAGCGGAATTCAATACAACTGGTCAGAGTGACCATTCTACTTTTTCGTTGGAAGTTCAACGTGAGGAATTTAAAGATTTATGGGCGAAAGTAAAGGCAGCTTATGAAAAGTGTTCGCGGTCATCCTCAACCGACAATTCGGAGTCTATTGGCGATTTAGGAATAGTAAAAGATAGATACAGAAATTGCTACCAGGCATATGTAGCCTGCGCTGCCATGATGGGTGAATTTGCTCACAATCTGACAGCTCATAATTTAACACCCCCTCCCAGTTCTACTATGATTTTAAATTCGAATGAACATCGTCCGTCTTCTAGCAACATGAGGTTGCCTCCGTGTGACACTGAGATTTTTTATGGAGATTATATCTCATGGCCCACTTTTCGTGACATGTTCACGGCAATTTATATTCAAAATTCGGGGCTAACTTCAGTTGAGAAACTTTACCACCTGAATCAAAAAACTAGAGGTGAGGCTAAAGATATAGTCAAGAAGTCCCCTCTCACAAATGATGGATTTGTGAAGGCGTGGGATAACCTATCAGATAGGTATGAAAATAAAAGGATTTTAGTGAACAGTCAACTGAGGATTTTGTTCGGCCTTCAGCCAGTGACTTCGGAGTCGGGGTCCGCTATAAAGAAATTACAGCGGGATATAAATAACTGTAAATCCGCTCTCGAACTATATAAACCTAATGTTGAAAATTGGGATGCAATTTTCGTGTATTTATGTTCAACTTGCTTACCAGAAGCAACGCTCTCCTTATGGGAGCAAGGAATTAAAAATAAGACAGCAATCCCCAAATGGGTTGATTTAGATAGTTTTCTGACTGAAAGATTTCAAACTCTAGAAACAGTTACAGATATTCGAGGTACGCTTAACCAAAGAACTGGTGGCTACCAAAATAAATACTCCCAAAATCAGAATAGAAAAGTAAATTCTTGAGCATGGCGGGAACTCAGTCGGGTTTAAAATATTCGCGTTCATATTGTTTCTTAATACATTTGTGCTGCTTGCACTTAATGCACTTGTGTTGCTAGAGCGAGATGCAGCGAGCGGTGCACTGAGCGCGATTGCGTTCGCGGATGTGAGAGCGATCAATGCCCATAGCCGAATGAATATTCACTTTCTGAATTTGTTTATTTATTTTTAGTTTTAGTCGATCAGGCGACGACAGATCTGACGTCCACTTATCGGAAAACTGTTGGTGTAATTTGTATGCGTCTCTTTCGCTAGAATTTTTTGTTCAATCTTTACAATTGGCACGATAAACTGATCATAGATACTGAGCTTAGAAAAACACGTCTTAACCATTTGAACTTTCGACTGCACACTAGTGTCCAAGGGTATATTGGAGGTGTGTACGGTATGGAAAAGTATATATATTCGTGATCAGCATCACCTCCTGAGTCCATTAGTCCATGTCCGTCTGTCCGTCTGTCTGTCATTTCGCACTATAACTGTCGTAGCTTTTGAGCTATCGACCCCAAATTTTGGGATTCCTCTTATTTTGGCGAATGATTGGACGGTATTGAAAATGGGCAACATCGAATAAGAGCCACGCCTACCTCCCATACAAAATGGCCGCCAATTTTATATTATTTTCGTTTATCTTGAGAAATACTTAACCTATTTGGATGCGGTTTTTTGCATTGGGTTGGAAATGAGGTCGGGAACGAAATGGGAATGAAACCGGAACGAAATGGAATTGGACCGGAACAAAATGGAATTGGAACAAAATTTTTAAATGGATCAGGAAACTAAAATTATCGATATATATTGTAAAATTTTCGAAAAATTATCGATTAATTATCGAAAAACTAAAAAAATCGAAAAATTATCAATGAATTATCAAAAAATTATAGAAAAACTATCGATAAAAAATCGAAAAATGATCAAAAAATTATCGATAAAAATCGAAATATTATTGATAAAAAATCGAAAATTTATCGATAAAAAATCGAAAAATTATCGATAGTAAATTGATAAATTATCGAAAAATTATCGATAAAAAATCAATAAAATGTCGAAAAATTATGAATAAAATATCGGAAAACTATCAATAAAATACCGATTTTCGATAAAATTACTAACATATGGTCTCAGAATGTATCGTACTCGCATGTGCAGGGTATTATAGCTTCGGTCAGACCGAAGATAATTCTCTTACTAGTTTCGATGGGTTTCAGCCTTCTATATGCAAATTTGCTTTTAAAAAATGATAAAAATCATAAATACATAAAAATAGAATATAGAATACTTCGTAATATATCGGCAAGTGTATTTAATTGTTTTGTGAGATAAATTAAATGTATCAGTTCAAAAATAGTATGAATTCCTAAATTTCCCTTTTTTTTACATTTAATAATAAAAAAATATTTTTTTTCAAAGTGCAACTAATGCTAGTTAATTGAAGAAATTTAATTAACTAAATGCAAAGTTAATGGTTTTCAAAATTAACTGGAACGTTAAAAGTTAACCAAAAATTTAACTTCGTTAAATAACTATTAACTAATTAACTAGTTAATGCCCAGCTTTGGAAAAAACATTCTTAGTTACTAAGTTGTTCACGCCAACCTCGTAAATATGAACGCTACCTTATATAAATTTGTTAAATGTAGGGGGCGCTATTGTCTGTGGCGAAATCTGCTTTCAAGTATGGCGATTTCGGTTTTGCCGACGGCTTTTTGGCTTTTTAAAAACTTAATTTTCACTCTCGTGCGATTACCATACGAAGCAGCAGCCGCCACAGCCAAGAAAAAGCCGGTAAGATTTTCTGAGGAAAATATATAAATAAATAAAGAAAAGATAAGTAATTTGAAACGAATTTTCTGTTTTTTATCTTTTTTGAAAACGATTTCGAGAGCTATCGAATAGTTCGTAGAAGAACAAGGCCTGCGCCCAATTATTGGTCCTTCGAACCGGATCCATTCCAAAGGAGACGAAAAGACCTCCACAACAAACAAATTTAAAACTGAGAAGAAAAGCCCTCCACATCAATCACAATCATCATGTAAGCTGCTGCTACAAAATTAAAAAAGGTGCGTTACATTTATAAATGGTGATCATATGTGCGCATTTTTGAAATATTAAAAATTTATCCGTGATATAAAAAAAGTAAAATTTTCAATACGCTCAATTGCCAGCCCAAGCCACTCATTTACTCTCGTTTGCCTTCATTCCTACAACAAAAGCATTTTCTTAATATTATTCTGAAAGTGAAGTGATTTCTTAAATAAAGCTTCCAGTCGTGCTATAAAATTAGTCTCTCTTTTAATTCCGTAATCTCTGTTCATTTAATTTGGAGAACTTTTCTAATAAAAGTTTAAATAATTACCAAAACATAAGAAATAAAAGAGATTAATAACTAATAATACCGATCAAACGAAGGTACTCCATATTCAAAGTGAGAGAAATAAAAAGATCTTTGAAAAATATTCGACACATTGAACTGTGCAAAAATAACCAAAAGCACATACACACAAACACATACTCCCACCCGCTCTCACAAGAAAAAGTCTCCACTGCAGGTTGTTGCTGCATTATTTTCTTTCGTTTTGCTTTAATTAGTTTTCGATATTTTGGCAACGGACAGACGTTCGTTTTTTTTTATAAATTTAATTTCCAGTTAAAAAATTAAAGTAAATAATTCAAAATTAAATGAAAAGCAGTGTAATTGTGAAATTTTAAATTTGAAAGTGAACAAACTAACTGAGGCCAAAGTTAGCAACGTGGGAACAAAACACAAACCAAAACTGCAACAACAACACGTGAGAGCTTTTCTATTGAAATTTGTGTTTTCAGTCAGTCTCAGAAAATACGAAATATTTCTTTGACTGAAACTGAATATTTCAGAGCAAAATATTTAAATAGGGAATTTTTATTTCTTTATCGCTTTTTAATATTTTTGTGAAATATTCAAAATAAGCGAATTAAAATATTTAAATATTTTGCCCGATTTGTATTTCAAGCAATTTTTTGTTGTTTTTTTTTTCATTTTCCTATTCTCACATTCTACTGTATTTGGAGTGCGCCCTACGTCAGTATTTCCGACACTGACAAAGGGTTGAAATTTATTATTATAAATTTTTTTTATCGCTTTTAAATATTTTTGAAAATATTTAAATAAAATAAGCGATTCCAAATATTTTATTATTGGGAAGTTTTTAAATTTTTTTTTGTTTTTTTAAATTTAAGTGTAATTTTTAGATATTTGAAATTTTTTCTGCAAAATGGTTGCTTTAAAGGAATTTCAACGTCTGGCTGACGAAATCCTTGAATTCGAAGCGGAATTCAATACAACTGGTCAGAGTGACCATTCTACTTTTTCGTTGGAAGTTCAACGTGAGGAATTTAAAGATTTATGGGCGAAAGTAAAGGCAGCTTATGAAAAGTGTTCGCGGTCATCCTCAACCGACAATTCGGAGTCTATTGGCGATTTAGGAATAGTAAAAGATAGATACAGAAATTGCTACCAGGCATATGTAGCCTGCGCTGCCATGATGGGTGAATTTGCTCACAATCTGACAGCTCATAATTTAACACCCCCTCCCAGTTCTACTATGATTTTAAATTCGAATGAACATCGTTCGTCTTCTAGCAACATGAGGTTGCCTCCGTGTGACACTGAGATTTTTTATGGAGATTATATCTCATGGCCCACTTTTCGTGACATGTTCACGGCAATTTATATTCAAAATTCGGGGCTAACTTCAGTTGAGAAACTTTACCACCTGAATCAAAAAACTAGAGGTGAGGCTAAAGATATAGTCAAGAAGTCCCCTCTCACAAATGATGGATTTGTGAAGGCGTGGGATAACCTATCAGATAGGTATGAAAATAAAAGGATTTTAGTGAACAGTCAACTGAGGATTTTGTTCGGCCTTCAGCCAGTGACTTCGGAGTCGGGGTCCGCTATAAAGAAATTACAGCGGGATATAAATAACTGTAAATCCGCTCTCGAACTATATAAACCTAATGTTGAAAATTGGGATGCAATTTTCGTGTATTTATGTTCAACTTGCTTACCAGAAGCAACGCTCTCCTTATGGGAGCAAGGAATTAAAAATAAGACAGCAATCCCCAAATGGGTTGATTTAGATAGTTTTCTGACTGAAAGATTTCAAACTCTAGAAACAGTTACAGATATTCGAGGTACGCTTACCAAAATAAATACTCCCAAAATCAGAATAGAAAAGTAAATTCCCATAATGCAAACGTTTACCAGACGAGTTGTAAACTTTGTGATACGCAACAACACCCAATGTGGAATTGTCCACAATTTTTAGATATGAACGTTAGTTACAGGTTGTCAACAGTAAGGAGGTTGCATCTGTGTTTGAACTGTTTGGCCAGTTCTCATGAGGTGAAAGATTGTACGAGCAATTACAAGTGCCTTAGTTGCAAGAGGCGTCATAACTCGCTACTTCATCGTGAAGGACTTGGGTCACCGCCTAATTCTCCTGCGCCATCAGATGGTGCAAATCAAAACAATTTTCCGGTTTCAAGTGATTTATCCACTGAACCTTCCACATCGCAAGGTCATGTCGATAGGGTTCAGACGCATTTCACAACGAGTACAAAAGGGGTGCTGTTAGGCTCCGTTTATACGGCCAGAGCGCTAATCGATTCTGGGTCAGAGGGCACATTTATATCAGCGCGTTTGCAGAAACTGCTGAATATACCCACTCAAAGCGTGAATGCCCAAGTAGCAGGGCTAAATAATATGGTTTCGGCACAAATTCAAAAAATGTGCAATTTTGTAATAGGATCACCAATTGATCCCAGGGTAAGAATAGAGACGAAGGGTCTCATTCTTCCTCAATTAAGCGGCAGCATTCCCACAGTTTCTATCGATAGGACCTTGGTGCAGAATTTACCTGATTTGCAAATGGCAGATCCTAATTTTTATAAAAGCGAACAAGTGGATGTCCTAATTGGAGGTGACATATATCCACGAATTATTTTAGATGGAATACGAAGAGGTATTCTAGGGTCACTCATTGCTCAGAACACAGTTTTTGGGTGGATCTTAACTGGGCCTTTGCCCCCTAATGGGGTTTCAATTAAACCGACATATTCAGGTATACGTTAATCAAATTTCACTGCAGGATCAGTCGTCAAATTTGCCAGAACTTGAGGAAGTCTCAAAGAAAAGTTCTTGGAATTTAAACAAAAATAAGAGTAAGAAAAATCATAACAAAACCACTCGGAAAAATGAGGATGAGCGTAAATATTTAAAATGGAAAACTACACAGAAAAATTTTGAGAAGTTAGAGATAATGAGTGAAGAAAGGCTATCTCCAAATGAGTGGCGGCTAGGCAGAGACGATAGAATTCGGATTTTAGATATCCGAAAAGAATACGGATCGCATTGTTTTACGAACGAGCCAAAATTCTACGAAAGTGGCGGAAGCGTCGATACTGCGGATGGTGGACTTGGACCTCGTTCGTCTGAGTCATCATGTGAACCGCATAGTAAAAAGAGGGATGGACTTGAGCCTAGTTCGCTTGAGCCATCATATGAAGCACAAGGCTGCAGCACGGATGGACTTGGGCCTCGTACGCTTGAGCCATCCATGGGAGCGCGCGACGATGATATGGATGGACTTGGGCCTCGTACGCTTGAGCCATCCATAGAAGCGCACGACGGTGATCTGACTGGACTTGGGCCTCGTACGCTTGAGCTGGTCAGCTATCAGTCGGTTGGACTTGGGCCTCGTACGCTTGAGCCAACACAATCCCAGTGCGCCATTGAGCAGCAACGTCACTTTCGTCCAACCCCTAATCTGTGGAGGTATTTTTAGAGGAAATTACCAAATGTAATTTCTATGTATTTTTATTAAATTGAATTTATATTGCGCTGATCACCATTTTTATAAATGTACGCCCTCCATTTTTTATAAATATGAAATTTTGTAATTTACTATTAGATTTAGTTGCAGTGATGCTGCAAGGCGGGCGGCAATGTTCACGCCAACCGCGTAAATATGAACGCTACCTTATATAAATTTGTTATATGTAGGGGGCGCTATTGTCTGTGGCGAAATCTGCTTTCAAGTATGGCGATTTCGGTTTTGCCGACGGCTTTTTAAAAACTTAATTTTCACTCTCGTGCGATTACCATACGAAGCAGCAGCCGCCACAGATTTTCTGAGGAAAATATATAAATAAATAAAGAAAAGATAACTAATTTGAAACGAATTTTCTGTTTTTTATCTTTTTTGAAAACGATTTCGAGAGCTATCGAATAGTTCGTAGAAGAACAAGGCCTGCGCCCAATTAAAGTATTATGAATATCTCGAACAAAAATATGTATGTTTTTATGTTGAATTGAGCTAGTTTTTTTTTATTTATACAAAGTTTGGTAATTTTTACAGAAAAAATTAATGGCTCTAAACAAAATCGTTCATATATTCAAAACAAAAAGCATTAACAGTGAACGATGACGTATACAGTTTTCAAAAGATTCGTTTTGTTTGTGTTATTGGGTTTTGCCTATTCGACCATTTTTTGACTACTAAAACGAGATAGAAAAATTCCAAGATCGCCATCTTGTTAAGCGTTATAAAATTCAAATTCAAAATGTTAAAATTTGGTGAAGTGGAGTTATGTAATAAAATTTCTATTATTTGACTGTTTGTCTAAAAGTAGCGTAACGAAAATGAATTATAATAATCTAGAGAGTGAACTATCTAACTAACATTTTGAGCAATTTATAGGTTATTTTGGAGCCAAAACCTAAATCGAAAATCCATTTCTAAAACTTTTCCAATCAAATCCACCAAAAATCTGTCGGTCCCGATCATGTGCGTTCCCAAAATTTATTTTTTGTCGAACGGTGTTATATGTATAACGCTTAACATTTCCAATCAAATAGAGCAATAAAAAAATTTGAAAAATCATCCCTTTTTTTATTGTATACATGTGTTTGTCCGATTTAGCTGAACTTTCAAAAATTAATTTTTGTATAAAACCTGCGCACAAGTCTGTACTGTGGTGACTATTGATACTACACTAGAATAGACCTGTTAGTCAAACATGTTTAAATTTCTTATTGGGTTTTAACACCCCAAGCGTTCCGATCGGACGATTTTCGCTCAAGCAAATGGCTACTCTATGCATAGCGCAAGCGAGGTAAGTATCTATAAAATTCAATAACTCAAAAACGAGGAAAAGCACTCTCTTAAAAAATTGCCACAAACTGAGTGATATTGTAAGGTATACAAAAACCTTTCTTTTAGATTTTAGAATCTGAATTTTTTTTAAGAATTTATATTTTTTGAAAAGTTATCAATTTTTAAAAAAAGAATAATTTCCCATTTTTGTATTTTATACTTTACCTAATTTCAAACATAAAGGTAAATATTTTCTGAAATTTGAAGTATCCGCTTCACGCAGTATAATAAAAATGGAAAAATGCAAAAATGCTTTTTATACGATTTTAAAAATTGATCCAGAAAACTTAAGAAATGCGAGTACTATTTTTTAGCCCCTTGTAACAGAATCTAATAGTCTTCATAGTGGTCATTTGTATCAAACACAGTACGGTTTTTTATTGTAAATTTCATAAAAATCTTTAAACAAAATTTTGTATAATACAAGTTTAAGGTGGATTTTTTCTTAAATTGTAAGGGGTATTTTTGACAATAACAAAATATTGTTAAATCCTTTTTTCGTCCCGGGATTGCCAAAACCCTTCTGGATTAAATTCCCCACTACTAAGTAGTTTTAGGTTTCTAGCGAAGTAATGTGATTTTAAACTAATTACCTTCTTTTCAGGTGAACACCCCGCTGCAGTTCAACGCGCTGGAAAATGTCAACAATATTACAATAACAAAACTGTAACATTACTTTTATTACTGTTATTATATGTCTACACTGAGCGAACAAACGCATAGTAGAATAAAATATTTTTATTTAAATGTGATTTGAATATTTTAATATTTGGAAATCAGTATCTCATATAGAAATCTAATACGCGCGTATTGAAATGTTTTTATAAATAGAAAACTTCATTGCCGCCCGCTACACACTGATTATTAACAGGCATAATTTTTCTGTGTCTAAACTGAAATATATATGAAGCAGCAAATAAAAAACATTTTTTTTTTAGTTTCTATTTTTAGATTCGAAAACTTCCATTTACATTTTTAGAAGGAAAAAACCAACGCTTACTGAGCAATATACAATTTAAATTTCTATTTTTAGATTTGAAAGCTTCAGTTTATAAGACTTTTAGAAAAAAAACGATCGCTTGCTGAGCAATATACAAACGTTTATACACTTGCAGAGGCGCACACAAGGGGGGGGATGGGGGGGTTTGGGGGTTTGACCCCCCCCGAAATTTTTTCGCATTACCAAACCAAACAGCAGATAAATGTTTTTTAATTTGACTGGTAAAAATATATTAATGACACAAAAACCCGCAAAAGTTTAAAATGGACAAATGATGATGAGTTTCATGTATTTTTCACCATGTTGCATTCAAAAATTGCTAAAATCCTTATATACTACAAAATTATTGAAACGATACTTAAATTTTATTGATTTTACAAGGTTTTATGGAATTGAAATTTCCTTTTGCCGGAAAATTTATTTTTTCTGATGAAGCAAATTTTTGCTTGTAAACTGAAATATTTTGAAAAAATTTCTTAAAATACAGTTTTTATGAGAAAGTTTTTTGTTATAGCCAAATAAACATTATGAAAAATTTTAAAAGCAATATCTGTACAACGCAAGACTGTTGATTTTGTGATTTTTTAATGTTTTTTTTTGTTTTTGATCAAATTAGTCCCAGAAAAAACATTCTTAGTTACTGAGTATTATGAATATCTCGAACAAAAATATGTATGTTTTTATGTTGAATTGAGCTAGTTTTTTTTTATTTGAATACAAAGTTTGGTAATTTTTACCGAAAAAATGAATATGGGCCATTCATTTTTCAAATTAGTCAAATTAAGCTCCAACTTAACTTTAGTTATCTACTAAGTTGACAGATAATACACCTAACTGACAGCTACTAAGCTGGTTCTAAAGTTTAGCAGCTACTAAATTTGACTATGAATATGAGCCAATGGCTCTAAACTAAATCGTTCATATGTTCAAAACAAAAAGTATTAGCACTAAACGTATACAGTTTTCAAAAGATTCGTTTTGTTTTGATAAATTATCTTTAACTTCCTGATGCTTCATTTCTCAAAAACGTGATAGAAGAATTCCAAGATCGCCATCTTGTTCAGCGTTATAAAATTCAAATTCAAAATGTTGAAATTTGCTGGGGTGGTGCTATGTAATTAAATTTATATTATTTGACTATTTGTCAAAAAGTAGCGTAACGAAAATGTCTTGTATAACTTAAATGAATTATAATAATCTAGAGAGTGAACTATCTAACTAACATTTTGTGCAATTTATAGGTTATTTTGGAGCTAAATCCAAAATCCGTTTCTAAAAATTTCCAATCGAATCCACCAAAAAAAATATTTGGTCCCATTATATGTATCCATTTCTTGACATTTTCAATCGAATAGAGCCATAAAACTAGAGAGTGGACTATATTCGGCTATGCCGAAGCTGAAATACCCCCACACAGTAGGAAGAAGTACCTCGAACATAAAATCCGTTTCTAAAAATTTCCAATCGAATGCAGCAATAAAAAAGACTTGAAAAATCATAGTAGTAAATTTCGCAAGGCCTCTCAGCTAGAGACATGCCAGCACGCCTGCTATGGGAAGAAATTGCACATTCCATCCTCGCTTCTAGCGCTAGAAGGGAGATAGGGTGATGTCAATGGATTTTCTATGCAATATTGCCTGCCAGCAGGCATACGCATGGAAGCGACAGACGTAGGCCTGTTTATTTGTCCCGTTTCATATAAAAAGATGTAAAGGTTGGAAGCGAGGAGGGCAGGCATCCGAGCTCCTAAAGAGGCATACTGGCATGCCTGCAGACACCTTCTTTTGACCACTGGGATGTTGACCTTTTTTTTCGGTGTATGGGAGCCACGCCCAGTTTTTGTCCGATTTGGCTGATTCTCGAACTTGATCTCAGTATTCACGAGAAAAACATGTACCTAAAGTTTCAAGTCGATATCAGACGGACGGACGGACGGACAGACAGACGCACATGGCTAAATTGACTCCGGCGGTGATGCTGATCCAAATGTTGTGTCAAAGTTAGTATACCCTGCCACAGTGAGTGTAGGGGTATAAAAATTTGAAAAATCATCACTTCTTTGTTGTATACATATGTTGTCCGATTTAGCTGAACTATCAAAAATTAATTTTGTATAAAACCCCCCACGGGAAATTCCTGCGCACGGGCCTGACACGGCTATATTTGCCCCTCTTGCAAAGGTTCCATTTTAAAATCTAAAAAATCAATTTTTGTATCAAACTACGATTTCAAATCAAAAAATGCATTTAAGATCTAAGACCACACAGTGTGGGCCATTTTTTCGTGTAATTAAACCATTTTTCATATTTGTTCATAATAATTTCAAATCATCAAATTCCAACTTGAAAATAAGGTTATGTACTGTAATTTTCATGAAATCGTCCAAAATGTTGTATAACACCGTTCTGTTAGAGGGGGTTAAAAAAATAGTACTCGTGTCTCCAAGTTTTTCTGGATCAATTCTTAAAACAGTTTAAATCGCATATTTGCATGTTGCATTTTTACCATGCAAAAATTTTGTATTCCTGGGTATTTTCGGGTTTTCAAAAAAGCCGATTTAATTATATTAATACAAACATTATTTTACGAAAACTCAGTATTATAATCAGCGACTAAACATTATCTTCTAGCTGCAGTGGTATTCATAAGTATTAAGTTGCTGGCAACACCAATTTCTATGTTCTTCACCAAAGATAAAGAAGATGATGAAATGGATAAACGTCGTTGTGAAATTCAAGGTTTCTGGAAGCTTCTCCTCATTTCTTTATTAATATGAAAAATACCTCCTACGTAGATTCTTATTGATAGAGGAAAACCATACCATTAAAAACATGTAAACTTTTTACGATAGGATGTAAACTCATCACGCTAGACTAGAAACATTGTTTGAAAAAATCTATAATATGGAGACAAAAACTCATGGGAGTTCAATTTTCTTCTAAAAAATTTGTTCATTGTAGTGAAAAATTCACATCCTATTCAATGAAAAATGCGATTTAAACGGTGCATTTTTAGTGTCGAACGTGTAACAGAAGTTATAAGTTTTGTTGGCTTCAGTTGCAAGAAAAAGACTTACATCATACGTTTTTTTTTTATCAAAAAAATATTTCAAAAATTTTAGCTGGTACCTATACTCACTAGCTACTAACTTATCCAATTCAAAGTAGTTAATAAATTTAGTAAGAATATCAATATGATAATTTTCTAAATTAAACAATTTTTGAAAACCCCCCCCCCGAAAAAAAATTCTGGGTGCGCCACTGAGCCTACCACAAAATTCAGTTAATCATTAGAAATAGAAGAAGAAGAACTACATAAACAGTTATCTCTTTACCATATTAAGGAGTCTATGCACAGTGGTATAAAAGAATGTTATTATAAATTAAAATATAAAATTTATTTTCCCAAATTGCATGAACATATACAACTAATTATAAATAATTGCCAAACATTTGGACATATTTCATTTTAAAAAGAAGGCTTTTGTCACAACCATTAATAAACATACAAAATTTGCGGCAGTATACTGCATAACAGATCGAAATTGGAGAGCAAAGAAAACCATAATTATGGAAAATTTTTCGAAGTTTGGGAAACCAAAGAAAACTACAATGAATAATGAATTTAAGGCACAACAATTAATGTAATTTTTCAGGGAGGAGAATGTAAAGATTCCTTTAACCAAACCTAACAGCCACACCGGCAATGCCGATATAGAAAGACTTCACTGAACACTTTTAGAAAAAAAATATATATTGAGGATAAGGAACTTTCTGTGGAAATGAAGATGCAGATGGTTATGGGAAACTGTAACGATCGATATCACTCTACAATCAAATGTACTCCTAGAGAAGCAAAAGAAACTGTAGAAATCGAAAAATTACAAGATAGGACAGACCAAACGAAAAACTATATAATACACTAAAGAAATTTAAACAGAGAAAATTACGTTAAGAAAACAACAACGGGACCTATTAGAAATTATAAAAGGCTTAGGCATAAAAATACACCTTATTATAGATACAATCCTTTATTAAATGTACATGTTTCAAATATTAAAAGACCATTAAAATTCGCATGTGTACACCTTGATAGCAGTGTTCTTAATGACAGTGGCAGCGACACAGGGGCTACTACAGGAGAATCGAATTGATGAGGATACAGGATGTCGCGGTATAAAATCGCGACACGAATGTTGTTGTTTTTATTGTTTGTTTTGTTTTTTTATGTTTCCCTTTTGTTCGGGGCGACGGGCGAACAAAATCGGAGGAACAAAATCACACACGCACTGACCGAATTAACGCACTGCACAATTTTATTGATTGTCACTTTTTATATGAATATATTTGTTTTGCTTAATTTGCTAAGCAAAACAAATTCGACACTCGCGGGCGAAATGCGGCCGGCGCGCGGAAGAAGAAAACTGAATATTTTGTTTGAGCTGTCAAAGTTCTCTTGCTTTCTTCTCCTTTCTTTCGCTTTTGCTTTCGTTAAGTTAGCTCAGTGAGCGGCGGCGATCCGATGAGGGTATTGCCAGCCTCGCCATTACAATAGTAAATTGTCAAAACCTGGACTAAAGCTTTTGTACTTTTTAAACCTGTTTGAGGGAGAGGAATTTGAGAACATTTATGCTTTCGCCTATACGTACATGAGTGCCGCCAAAATGTATATTTCATTTTGGTGGGTGCAGGGGGGTATATGTAAATTTGCCAAACACACCTAGAAAAATCTGAAGAGATTTTTCGCATATAGGTATGGGTAAAGCCCCGACTGCGGACACTGGTTTCTGCGTAAGCCGCACTCTATGTATGTGGGAAAATAAATGGAAAGTGAGCGTCATAGGCGCTCATATATTCTAATTTCGTTTAGTTCTTTTTGAGCAGGGAAGAAGGAGAGTGTCGAAGCTTTGGTTTTGTTTTAAATTGATTGAATCTTAAATTATTTGGTTCCAAAATTTGGATAATTTTCTTTCCTTTTTTTAAATTGTGTTTTTTTGAGTGGTGAAGTGGAGCTGTTGCCATCGTCGGACTGTGGCTGGAGGACCAGTGTTCCAAAGGGAGTATTTTTGCGCGCTGGTTTAGTTTTGCCAGCTAGTGTTTATTTTGCTTTATTTTATTTGTGGCAGTCGGCCATTTAGTGTTTTGAATTTGAGGAATTGAATAGAGTTGGACAGGTTGTGTTCGGTCGTGATTTGTTTTGGTGAAGTGTTTCCGTCCAAGTAGTTTGCTTGGGATTTGTTTGGCCGTTTTCCCCCCCTCTTCCTTATTCCTTTTTTTTGTTTGTGTCGTCCCGCATCAGAGCCAAGTTGTTGCTGGACATCGAATTTTATCGAAGTCCAGCTGGTGAATAGATTCTGCAAAGAATCGTGCGAGGGATTTCAGACAGGTTGGTCTGGTCCCGCAAATCAATTGCGTTTAAAGAAATATAATTTTTGGTGTACGAATAATTTCTTTTGGGTGATTGTCGGTTTGTGTTGATTTTGAAAAAGGGTTTGTGTTCGGTGTTATTTTACTTGTGTCGGGAAAATTTCCGTTTCTTTTATATATAGTTATATATATACCTACATATATATCTATTGCGGCAGTTTCGGTGTAGTTTTTAAAAGAAGTTTATTTATCAGGTTTTCGTGTGTTCGTGTTGTTCGTTTGTCCGGGGATACCATACCGCGAGGGTCGTCTTAAATCCCACGCTTCGCGACTGTGCTTTTCGGGCAAATAGGGAATTTAATTATCGCGTGGGGATTTTCGATTATAGAGTTTTAAATAAAGTTTTAGTTCAAAATAGCGCGATAAGCTGGCGCGCAACGTGGGGCTATTTTTACTAAAGTTTTTAATAATTTTTTTTTTTAAATTTTTTTTTATATAATTTTTTTTTAAAATTTTTTTTAACAAATTTTTTTTTTAAAGTTTTTTTTGTAATTAATTTTTTTTATTTATATCAAAATCTTTTTGTGCTGTTTTTGTTGGTTGTATTTTTTTCTTTTTTTAATTTACTAATTCGTATTTTTATTTATTTAGTTTTTTTGGAATTTCTCTGGTTTCCAGTGAGAGTGCTGTCGACGGCGGAGTAGCGGCAGCGGGTTTTTTTTTGTTGTTCGGTGAGTCCGTTCCGATTTTTTTTTATTTGGTACAATACCAGTAATTTTTTTTATTTAATTAATTTTATTTTAAATTTTAATTTTTTTTTGTAATTTTATTTAACAGTGGTGGTGTCGTCCGCCTTTAGCTGTTGTTTTTGTATTATTCTTTTTAAATTTCTTTGTTATTTTATAGTTTTATTTTTATCAATTTTTTTTATATATATATATTTTTTTTGATTTTTATTAATTTTTGATAATTTTTTTTTTGAGTATTTAAAAAGAAAGAATTTTTGTTTTAAATTTTTTTTTTGCGGTGCCACCCGCCTTAAAAGTTTCGTCGTTCCTGTTTTTTTTGTCCGTAATTTTTTTTTATTTTAAAAAAATTTTTTTTTTGGTTTTTGAAAAAAAAAGTTTTTTTGTTTGAATTTCTTTTTGGTTTCAATTTTTTTTTAAATTAGTTTTGTTTTTTTTAAATTTATTATTTTTTGTCTGTCCGAGTTAATTATGGAGATTAACCGATTAAACCAAGAGGAACTGGCATACGAGATGGAGGCTCGTGGGTTGCCAGTGACTCCGGTAGAGTCGGGGCGCTCGGGGCGTTAGTGAAGCCCAGTTGTTTAGGGGAGCAGTGGAGCTTTTTTCTGGAAAAGCCCTGCTCTGGTTTAGGGATGTCCGCAGGACAGTTTCAGGCTGGCGAGAGTTGGTCGCCGAGCTGAAACTGGAATTCCTGCCCCCCAACTATGACGACATTTTGATGTCTGAGATTAGGTGACGGACTCAGGGTTTGACTGAGTCCATATGTATCTATGTAGCGGCGATGAGGGGGTTATTCGGTCGTCTGTCCGACCCCTTGTCAGAGAGGCGTATGCTGGGTCTGGTGATCGCAAACCTGTCCCCGTTTTACCAGACTCAGCTGGGCTTGGCTGAGCCTAAGTCTTTATCGGAGTTGGTTTCCTTGGGTCGGAAGCTGGAGGCTGTGCGGGCGAATGTGGAAGCATTCGTGCCGCCGCCCAGCAGCCGATCCAAGAATTTGTTGGAGCCAGACTTGGCGTACGTCTCTGCTGAACCCGAGGTTTCAGTGGTTAGGGCCCCTTTGCGTGACGCTAGGTTGGAGAGGAGAATTCAGGCTCCTCCCCAAAATTCTTTTAGGTGCTTCAATTGTAAGCGGTTTGGGCATGTTTTGAGCAACTGCCCTAGTATAATATTTAAGTATTATCTGTTTTAGTCAGTAGTCCCTATTCTATTGTTTGGATGTTTAAAGCGGTCCTCCGCTGACAGTTATGCTTGGCGAAGTCGCCGCAATTAGTCAAATGAAAGAAGTTTTCGGTTTGAAAGCCAAAAAGTATCTCTGATTTATTTCTGAATCGCCATGGCTTTTATACCCTGGCGACCCTTTCAATTTCTTTTCAATTTACTTTCAACTACATTCAATTCCTAAAAAATATGCTTACATCTACAATTCTATAATACAAAAATCATTTCTACTTTCTGAATCAATATTTTATTACCGCTGCCAGAAGGGCATTGGCCGATCGCATTTATTGCCAAAGCCAGGATTCAAATTTCATTCTGCCTCGCGCTGACAGAAATGCAAGCGAAGGGAAAAGTGACAAAAGCAAACAAACGTTGGTTTACGTACTATTATGCTGCGCTCCTATTCAGGGCAGCAGCGTATGCTATTGATGCAGTTTCAAGTGTTCGCTGCTAGCGGTACTTTTTCGTTTGTGTACTCTTGTGGGCTGGTGCGCTACACTGTAGTATATGCATATACACCACACCCTTACCCTTTAGATGAAAATTATTTGGAAAAACGAAAAATGAAATTTTAGTTGTGTAGAAATAATTTTCAAAAAAAATAAGAAAAGTTATAAAATAAAATATTAGTATGATTGAATTAATTGATATGATAAGAAATTTAAAAATATATAATGTAAATGTTTACACTAATTTAATTAACAAAATTGATTTTTAAGAATAAATGAATTCCTTAAAAATATTACAAATTTGAAATCTTAATTTCAATAATATCAATTCAGTTAAAATGATCATCTAGGAATAATTAAAAGTATTGTAAAAATAATGATATATAATATTTGGTTTAAAAATTATATATATAATGTTAAAAATTGAATATTGTTAAATATAGTCTTTAAAATAAAAAAAAATTTAATAATTAATACATGGATATATAAGTCTATGTTTCTACGACATATTTTTTCAAGTTATTTTTATGAAGTTTCTTAATATGTCCCTTAATCTCTACAAGGCAATTTACCCCATCTACTTCTACTACTTTATAAGGTCCATGGTAAGGACTCTGGTTTTTCCTTCTACCACCTAACTTTACTATAACTAAATCTCCTACATCTACGACTAATGGATTTATTTTTGTTTCGCTGTCATTTCTTCTTTTCAATTTAACTCTATTAATGATTTCTTTTGCCTTTTCTATAGATGCCTTCAACCTGAAACTAACTTCATTCGCGTAATTTTCCATGTTATACACAGGCTGACTTTTCATAATGTCATCACTCGGCAAATACGGTAATTTACCAAAAACTAATTCAAACGGCGTGTACTCCGTATCAACATTTGGAGTAGTGTTATACGCGAAAGTGTAAAATGAAACCCACTTGTCCCATTCTTGGTCATCGGCAAATGCAAGCATATATTCGTTAAGTACCCTGTGGTTTCTTTCTACACCACCGATAGTTTCATGATGATATGGTGCCGAAAATACTTGTTGCATTTTTAAATGTTTACAAATGTTGCCCATGAGCTCATTTACAAATTCGGTTCCTTTGTCGGACTTTAGCACTTTAAAACAACCGTACTTGAGAATAAATTGATTTACGAGAGTGTGTGCTACAGTGTCTGCATCTTTGGTTTCCATGGGAAATGCCAGAACGAATTTTGTTAATTCACATTGGCCTGTCAAAATATAGCGATAACCATTAGAAATTCTCAATGGTCCCACAGTATCAATTTGAACGATTTCAAAACTTGTGCTTGGCGTCTTTGTGACTATCAACTGTTCCTTTGTATGTCTTATTTGTTTATTTAACGCACACTTTGTGCAACTTGACACAAAATTTTTTACCATTCTGCTCATATTCTTCCAAACAAATCTTTGTTTTAGTTTTAAAATGGTTTTTCTGATTCCGAAATGCCCTCCGCAAGGCGAATTGTGATATTCTTCTATCAATTTATTTTTTATTACTTCATCTTCTATTCTTTGGGGACTTTTATATATTAATATCTTGACTCCTGAGCGTTTATTCTTTAATCTATCGTGTTGCAACACATTATATAAATTCTTAAACTTTTCCTTTGACATATACCGAAATATCGTGTCATTTTCGTCTAATGCTAGCTCTTTAATATTTACTGTAATCATTCTCGATGATAGCTTCTCTAAAGACAAATCGAATTTGTTCAGATTATCACTACATCGTACCAGTATTAAATTATTTAATATTTCAATTCTTTGGGGACCCCTAATATTCAAATCGCTCTCTATAATAAATTTCAACTTTTTCACATTTTTAACGTCAGAAATGGACGTGCAGTCCCAACAATGAAGTTGATCAGACTTCGATTGAGACTCGCATTTCTCCTTATCTACGTTCTTCTCTGCAATGTCCTTTGCAGTCATGCCCCTTGTCATTACTAATGTTTTCTTCGCGGACTTATCTTCCGTTTTCGGAATCATTGTTCTTAACAAATCTGAGTCTATTTTTATCCTTGACAATGCGTCAGCGTTTGTATTGATCTTTCCCTGTTTGTAAACAATTTCATAATCATAGTCAGACAGATCTACTCGTATTCTCGTCAGCTTTGAAGATGGATTCTTGTGCGAGAATAAAGAAACTAATGGTCGGTGATCAGTAACCACAATAAATTTGCGTCCAAATAAATATGGTCTAAAGAAATTAATCCCCCAATGTATCGCCAAAAGTTCCTTTTCAATAACTAGCTTATTTAATTCATGCTTATTCAAAGATTTGCTGGCATATGAAATTGGTAAATCTTCTCCGATTTCTCCTTGAGAAAGTACAGCACCTAACGCATAATCAGATGTGTCTGTTGTCAACACAAACGGTTTGTCAAAGTCAGGATATTTTAAAATTGGTGGGTTTATTAATTTTTCTTTCAAAAGTTCAAAAGCTAATTGACATTCATCTGTCCAAATAAAGGGTTGTTTTTCTTATACCTATAACAATATGGTAATATATATACAAAATAAATTTTTTTTTTTTTGTTGCTTACTGTTTGCAAAAAATTAATTTAGTTAAAATATAGTGACAATAATTTTGTGGTTATTTGAAATGTTTTTTAACAATTAAATTAGCCCATTACTTAAATAAGCGCGTAAAATTTATTTTGAAATTGTAACTTTTAAAATGTAAATTAAATCAATTCGGGTTTATTTACAAATTTTTTTTTTTTTATATAAAAAAAAATAGTTAGTAGTTTTGTAGGATGACGATGGTAAGATAAACAGTTTAATATGGAACATTTGAAAAAAGATAACAGACACTTTTGCCATTGTGTGCCCGCCTTACAGCTTCAGCGAACATCATTGACACATCAATGAATTGATCATGGCAATCATCATCATCATCGAATTGATCTGCGCCAATTGTTGGTGCTTCCTCGGCGTTCACAGGTACGATGGCATATTCGTCTGCTCTTTGTATCGCTGTGGTCTCAATGCTTCCCGATGATACTGGCTCAGAGATATAGAATGGTTTCGAGATGCATACCGGTGGTGATGCGGTGTCCAACGTTATAAAGCCCAGAATTTCGCAAGAATCGTCTTCCGAGTCAGTGAGTAGGTCAATAATTTCTTCGTTTCGTAGCGGTTTATTGGCTTTTGACACTTTTGGCTCGTTAGCCACCTCCTCTGCTATGGACATGGTCGCCTTTGCCATTGCGGCATTTTGTTCGTGATTAAACTCGAGAATTTGCATCTTGCTTGGTTCGTGTTCAGTAAAATAATAATGCATGTTGCATATTTTTCAGGATTTTAATGGTTCCTTTTCAAAGTATATTTTTGAAAATCAGAACTCCAGAACTCCCAGAAAATTCCAATTTTCGAAAAGGCAGGATCGCCATATAATATTTAAGTATTATCTGTTTTAGTCAGTAGTCCCTATTCTATTGTTTGGATGTTTAAAGCGGTCCTCCGCTGACAGTTATGCTTGGCGAAGTCGCCGCAATTAGTCAAATGAAAGAAGTTTTCGGTTTGAAAGCCAAAAAGTATCTCTGATTTATTTCTGAATCGCCATGGCTTTTATACCCTGGCGACCCTTTCAATTTCTTTTCAATTTACTTTCAACTACATTCAATTCCTAAAAAATATGCTTACATCTACAATTCTATAATACAAAAATCATTTCTACTTTCTGAATCAATATTTTATTACCGCTGCCAGAAGGGCATTGGCCGATCGCATTTATTGCCAAAGCCAGGATTCAAATTTCATTCTGCCTCGCGCTGACAGAAATGCAAGCGAAGGGAAAAGTGACAAAAGCAAACAAACGTTGGTTTACGTACTATTATGCTGCGCTCCTATTCAGGGCAGCAGCGTATGCTATTGATGCAGTTTCAAGTGTTCGCTGCTAGCGGTACTTTTTCGTTTGTGTACTCTTGTGGGCTGGTGCGCTACACTGTAGTATATGCATATACACCACACTAGGGAAATTTTTTGTTTCGGTTGTAGGCGGCCTGGTTTTTTGAAGCGTGATTGCCCCCGATGCTCTCAGAGAGCAGGGCAATCGCAGGAGCGCTCGGACAGGGAGGCGGCCCCGAGAGCGGCTCCGAGGGCCCGCGAAGAGTCGGGAAATGGGGAGCGAGCTCTTGTGGAAGCAGGGCAAGAAGTTCGCGAGGTTTAGGTAGGTTGCCTGCGGGCAACCAGCTGGCTAGGGAAAACAGTGATAGGCCTCAGAGGCGTCCGTCCGGAGTATATTTGAGTTTCACTTTATCGGGAAAAGATTTAGATAATAGGCCATATTTAGGCGTTAGGATTTTTGGAGTGCGTATGTTAGGGCTTTTAGATTCGGGGGCCACCAGGACGATTCTTGGTAGGCCAGGCTGGGACACATTAAAGTCCTGGGGGATAAGTTTATTGGCGTCTGCGGTCAGCAAGGTTGCGCTTGCTGATGGTGAAGAAGTTCCGGTTAGGGGGGTAGTTTCGGTCCCTTTCGAGGTAGAGGGCAAGTCGGTCCTCGTGGAATGCCTCGTAATACCGGATTTACCCCAATCATTGATTCTTGGAGTAGACTTTTGGTCTAAGGCCGGTGTAGTGCCAGATTTGGCCAAGAATCAGTGGAGGTTTTCCGACCAAGTCGAGGTCTCGTCAGTAGCGGCGATAGTTGATAGGTCTTCGTTGTCAACTAGGGAAAAATCGGTTCTTGAGGAGTTTGTTGCAGATGTTTTTAGGTCTATGCCTGAGGGACTTGGTTGTACACATTTGGTCGAACATCGGATTCGTACAAAGCCAAATGTGGAACCCGTCAAGCAGCGATACTATCCGGTATCGCCCGCTATTCAGAGGCGCATAAATGAGGAAATAGAGGATATGTTTGAAAAGGGTGTGATTGAGATTTCTCACAGCCCTTGGGCATCACCGGTTGTGATGATTAGGAAAAAGGATGGGAGTTATAGGTTTTGTGTCGACTATAGGACACTGAATAAAAATACGGATCGAGATAGTTACCCCCTCCCTTATATTTCGGCTACTTTAGATAAGCTAAAGGACGCCAAATATCTCTCTAGTTTGGATATAAAATCCGCTTATTGGCAGATCCCAGTAGAGAAGGAGTCTAGGGCCTGCACGGCATTTACAGTTCCGGGTAGGGGGCTCTACCAGTTCAAGCGCATGCCTTATGGCCTGCACAATGCGCCTGCAACTTGGCAGAGATTTATAGATGAGGTCCTTGGGGCTGACTTGGAACCCCATGTTTTCGTGTATTTGGACGATATTATTATTGTTACAAATACATTTGATAAGCATGTTGAGGTTCTGAAGGAGGTCCTGAGGAGGATTTGTTCGGCAGGGCTTAGATTGAATAGGGAAAAATGTAATTTTTGTCTTTCTTCGCTACGGTACTTAGGTTATGTTGTTGATCGACAGGGCTTGCACGTTGACCCCGAGAAAGTTTAGGCAATGCTGAAAATTCCAGCGCCCAAAAATGTAAGGGAAGTCAGGTCGTTTGTTGGCACCAGTTCTTGGTATCGTAGGTTTGTTTCGAATTTCGCTGATTTGGTTAAGCCTCTAACTGATCTTCTAAAGAAGAAGAACAGGTTTAGATGGTCGCCGGAGTGCGAGGACAGCTTTTTGAAGGCCAAGGAGCGCCTAGTGACGGCGCCGGTCCTGAGCTGTCCTGATTTCGAACGACCCTTCGTAGTTCAGACTGATGCTTCCGATTTTGGAATAGGTGCCGTTTTGACACAGCAGTTTGATGAAGGGGAGAAGGTCATTTCGTATTTGAGTAGGTCGTTCAGTAGATGCGAGAGGAATTATTCCACTACCGAGAAGGAGTGTTTGGCTGTTTTGTGGGCAGTTGAGAAGTTGAGGCCATACATCGAAGGGGTTAGGTTCACAGTGGTGACCGACCATTATTCGTTGGTATGGCTCAACAATTTGAAAGATCCTTGCGGTAGGTTGGCTAGGTGGGCTTTAAAGCTCCAGCAATACGATTATGAAATCATACATCGTAAGGGGAAAGATCATGTTGTGCCCGACATGCTTTCTAGAGGTGTCCCAGTCGTAGGGGAGGTAGATGGGCGTGTTAGAGATCCATGGGTGGATTCCATGGTTAGGAAAGTGGAGGATAAACCACTCGATTACCCAGCTTGGAGAATTGAAAATGGGGTGTTATATAAACACATAAAGGCAGGGACAAATAGTTTGTTTAGTGCTGGGTACGAGTGGAAGAGAGTTGTAGGCAAAAGTAATAGGAGTAAAAATTTATTCGAGTGTCACGATAATCCATTATCGGGGCACATGGGCGTTAGGAAAACATACGCAAGGGTAGTTGAGAAATATTATTGGCCAAAAATGAAGGCAGAGATAGCTAGATATATTAAAGGTTGTCAGGTTTGCCAGAGGGTGAAACCTGACAACAATAAGCCAGCTGGTTGTATGGTAGAGAGGACAAAGAAGTTAGAACCTTGGGAAATGATCTGCGTAGATCTGGTGGGACCCTTGGTGAAGTCTAGTCGGGGATTTTGTTATATTTTAACGGTGGTTGACTACTTCACCAAATTCCCATTGTTGTTTCCGTTGCGAAATGCAACGGCAAAGAGTGTTTGCAAGGAGTTGGAAGATAATGTCTTCCTGCTCTTTGGAGTTCCGAGGTCCATTGTATGCGACAATGGGCCACAGTTTCGCAGCAAGGAGCTGCAGAGTTTATGCGCGTCGTATGGTGTGCAGATGCGGTACACTGCACACTATCATCCGCAGGCCAATCCGGCCGAGCGGATCAACCAAATAATTAAGACCACTTTGAGAGCATATATTTCAGAAAACCATCGGACATGGGATTCTCATCTCTCAAAGGTGGCGTGTTGCATTCGAACATCGCAGCATGAGGTTTTGGGAGCGTCTCCATACTTCGTGAATTTTGGCCGAAATATGGCGGTCAGGGGTGATAGAGATTATAGACGAGTGGGAGACTCAGACCAACCGGACAGTAGTAGTGAGGACCGGGCCAAGTTAATGGCAGACTTGAGGGAAGAAATACGGAAGAAGTTAGAAATGGCAAGTGCCAAGACAGCAAAGACTTACAATCTCAGACGTAGAGATGTACAGTATTTACCGCACGAGTTAGTATGGAGACGTAATTTTGTTTTGTCCGATGCTGCAAACTATTTTGCAGCGAAGTTAGCTCCGAAATTTGTTGGACCGTTTAGGGTTAAAAAGAGGGTGTCTCCGTGGACATATGTTTTGGAAGACGAAGACGGACGAGAAAAGGGGACATGGCATGTGCAGGACCTTAGGCCGCACATCGACTCAGGGTGATTTTCTCCGGTTAGATTCGAAAGTTGGCTGGTCTCAGGAGACCAAGCAACTTTCGCGGAGGTGGAGGTGGGGTTGTCGCGGTATAAAATCGCGACACGAATGTTGTTGTTTTTATTGTTTGTTTTGTTTTTTTATGTTTCCCTTTTGTTCGGGGCGACGGGCGAACAAAATCGGAGGAACAAAATCACACACGCACTGACCGAATTAACGCACTGCACAATTTTATTGATTGTCACTTTTTATATAAATATATTTGTTTTGCTTAATTTGCTAAGCAAAACAAATTCGACACTCGCGGGCGAAAAGCGGCCGGCGCGCGGAAGAAGAAAACTGAATATTTTGTTTGAGCTGTCAAAGTTCTCTTGCTTTCTTCTCCTTTCTTTCGCTTTTGCTTTCGTTAAGTTAGCTCAGTGAGCGGCGGCGATCCGATGAGGGTATTGCCAGCCTCGCCATTACAATAGTAAATTGTCAAAACCTGGACTAAAGCTTTTGTACTTTTTAAACCTGTTTGAGGGAGAGGAATTTGAGAACATTTATGCTTTCGCCTATACGTACATGAGTGCCGCCAAAATGTATATTTCATTTTGGTGGGTACAGGGGGGTATATGTAAATTTGCCAAACACACCTAGAAAAATCTGAAGAGATTTTTCGCATATAGGTATGGGTAAAGCCCCGACTGCGGACACTGGTTTCTGCGTAAGCCGCACTCTATGTATGTGGGAAAATAAATGGAAAGTGAGCGTCATAGGCGCTCATATATTCTAATTTCGTTTAGTTTTTTTGAGCAGGGAAGAAGGAGAGTGTCGAAGCTTTGGTTTTGTTTTAAATTGATTGAATCTTAAATTATTTGGTTCCAAAATTTGGATAATTTTCTTTCCTTTTTTTAAATTGTGTTTTTTTGAGTGGTGAAGTGGAGCTGTTGCCATCGTCGGACTGTGGCTGGAGGACCAGTGTTCCAAAGGGAGTATTTTTGCGCGCTGGTTTAGTTTTGCCAGCTAGTGTTTATTTTGCTTTATTTTATTTGTGGCAGTCGGCCATTTAGTATTTTGAATATGAGGAATTGAATAGAGTTGGACAGGTTGTGTTCGGTCGTGATTTGTTTTGGTGAAGTGTTTCCGTCCAAGTAGTTTGCTTGGGATTTGTTTGGCCGTTTTCCCCCCCTCTTCCTTATTCCTTTTTTTTGTTTGTGTCGTCCCGCATCAGAGCCAAGTTGTTGCTGGACATCGAATTTTATCGAAGTCCAGCTGGTGAATAGATTCTGCAAAGAATCGTGCGAGGGATTTCAGACAGGTTGGTCTGGTCCCGCAAATCAATTGCGTTTAAAGAAATATAATTTTTGGTGTACGAATAATTTCTTTTGGGTGATTGTCGGTTTGTGTTGATTTTGAAAAAGGGTTTGTGTTCGGTGTTATTTTCCTTGTGTCGGGAAAATTTCCGTTTCTTTTATATATAGTTATATATATACCTATATATATATCTATTGCGGCAGTTTCGGTGTAGTTTTTAAAAGAAGTTTATTTATCAGGTTTTCGTGTGTTCGTGTTGTTCGTTCGTCCGGGGATACCATACCGCGAGGGTCGTCTTAAATCCCACGCTTCGCGACTGTGCTTTTCGGGCAAATGGGGAATTTAATTATCGCAAGGGGATTTTCGATTATAGAGCTTTAAATAAAGTTTTAGTTCAAAATAGCGCGATAAGGATATCTGAAAATAAGACTTAGAAAAGTTGAAATAATAAATCAGACAAATACCGTAGTGCACATTATTGATCCAAATGAGATACCTAATGAGGTGCAGGGTATAAAAAAATAAGTGAGTAAGCTTCAGTAGGGCAAGCTTATATATACCCTACTCCTACTGGGCTATATTGGATCCAACATCTTGAATTTTTAAAATGCCACATTAAATTCGAATTCAGCGACCCCAAAAACCACACTAAAAAGGATAAATCCAAAATTTGGGACCCCTAGCATTCTTCTAGCTCCTGCAATCGTGCTTACAAGAAAAGAGAACGGACAGACGGAAAGGCAGGGAGGTATGCGTGACAACCGACCGACTCCGCCCATTTTCAATACCAACTCCTTCTAGGATAAATCCAAAATTTGCGATCCCTAGCTTTCTTCTAGCTCCTGCAATAGTGTTTACAAGAAAAGAGGACGGACAAACGGACATTCGGACAGACGGATAGGGCTAAATCAACTCAGGAGGTGACGCTGATCAAGAATATATATACTTTTCTATACCGGACACGTCTCCTTCTTGGAGACAGATTATTGTGACATTTCGTAAAGTCTTTTTAGTACATTTTTTTTTAATAATTTTTTTTAAATAATTTTAAATTTTTTTAAAAAAATTTAAATTGTTTTTAAAGATTTTTTTGTTTTCTTTAATTTTTTTTGTTGTTTTACGTTTGTGTATGCTCTGGGTTTTTATACCCCCACACTCACTGTGGCAGGGTATACTAACTTTGTCACAACATTTGTAACGCCCATAAGGAGGCGTGTCCGGTATGGAAAAGTATATATATTCTTGATCAGCATCACATCCTGAGTCGATTTAGCGATGTCCGTCTGTCTGTCCGTCCGTCTGTCCGTCCGAACGATAGCGGTCGCAGTTTTCGAGATATCGACTTGAAACTTTGGGTACATGTTTTTCTCGTGAATACTGAGATCAAGTTCGAGAATCAGCCAAATCGGATAAAAACACCAAAAAAAAAGGTAAACATTTTTCAAGTCTTTTTTATTGTTGTATTCGATTGGAAATGTTTAGAAACATATTTTTGACATGGCCCGAGGTTCCGAAGCCACATATATAAGTGTCGAAATGGGGTCTTGAGACCAATTTTTTTTTTGGTGGATTTGATAGGAAATTTTTAGAAATGGATTTTGGACATGGCCCGGGCTCCGAAACCACCTATAATTGGCTCAAAATAGGGTCTTGAGACCACAATTTTTTATGTTCGAGGTACTTCTTCCTACTGTGTGGGGGTATTTCAGCTTCGGTATAGCCGAAGATAGCCCACTCTCTAGTTTTTTATATATTTTGATTAATTTCTTCTTTTATTTATTTAGCTTTTTTGGGGAATTTGTTATAGTTTTAGGTTAACACCAGTATTTTTTTTTTTGTTTTTAATTATTTTTTTTATTTTATTTTGCACCTTTGTATTTTTTTTGATTTTTCTAAAATTTTTATATATAGTTTTCTTTATAATTAAATTTTTTTTTAAATTTTATTTTACGTTGGTGGTGTTGTTCGCTTTTAGCCAATTACTGTTTTGTTTTTTTAAATTTTTTTATTTTTATTAATTTTTTTTAAATTTGATATTTTTATTTATTTATTTAATTTTTTTTAATTCTTTGAGCGTGGTACGCTGGTTTATTTTATATATTACTAGCTGTTACATACCCGGCGTTGCACGGGATGTATTAAATTTAAAAATAAATATATGTATGAATTTGCAACAACTTCAATGGACGCTGTAGTTGATGGTAAATTCCCCACGTGAAACTTGGTGCCAGTTGTAATCCCACCCGGCATAATCCACCCAAAAAATGTCCAAGGACGCACTTGGTGGCAGTTGTAATCTCACCCGGTATGATTCACCCAAAAATTGTCAAAGGAAGCACTTGGTGCCAGTTGTAATCCCACTCGGCATGATTCACCCAAAAAATGTCCAAGGACGCACTTGGTGTCAGTTGCAATCCAGTAGTGTTAATATGGGGTTTCTGGGTTTAGTGAGAAGGAGCAAAATTCCTCCAGTGTAAAAACTGAAAGATTTTAGCTCTTTTCGGTCTTTTGTGCTCCTCCCCTCGAGCTCTCCTCCATCAACAAGCTTGTTTCGCTACCGCGGGTCTTTTTATTTGGTCGGTGTCTTGGCTGAACGTGGATTGTGTCTCGGCTGAACGTGGTTGGTGTCTCGGCTGAACGTGGTTGGTGTCTCGGCTGGATGAAAGCTTTGAAGTGCCCTCTTGCGATCGCCGATCGGTGAGTTTCGGTGTTATGTCGATAGCGGCAGCCACCTAGCGGGAGATCTTTTGATTTGGTTGCTGTCTGGGCTGAAAGCCAAAAATTTTATTTTTCACAATTTTTTCATATTAACCTGAATCAGCCCCGAACTTTTTTTTTCGAATTATTCGTAAATATACTATTGCTTACGTGATCATATAGTTACTGTTTAATTGTGCCTAATTAAATAACTGTACCAAGCACCAGGAGTTCTTTGTTGTCTCACTAAACTGGACCAACGTATGGTTGGTGCAGTTTAGATATTTAAAAATAAACCTTTGGATTACATTGTAAATTAGCAATTGTTGAAACATGTTGTTATCGCTTAAAATTAAAAAATTGTTTGATCAATATAAAGATATTATTATGGAGGAACATTGGACAAGACTTGTGGATTGTTTAATTGTGGTTACTAATGTCGAGTGTGTTGGAATGTGTACATCAAAACATGGAACACATATTAGGAACTGTTCTTGGAGCAACGACAATTGTACAGTAGGACCAGATACGTGTAGCTGCTACTCATATGCTAGAAAATGTATTGATATTGAGAATCTTATGTCATAATATGAATTACTTGAAAAAAGAATAAAACAGAAAAACATAATTTAAACTTTATAAAACATCGTTTTCTCTCACTAAGTATTTACGTTTTTAACAATTATAAAAGTTAAAAACGTACATACACATCAAAGTGCGGTGATCAAAATAGTTGACTTTAAATTCCTATAAGCAGAAGGAAAGAAGAAAAAATAATAACATCGACGAAGACATTTTTTTAAAAATTTATTTATTTATTTATTTTTTAAATTTTTCGAAATGCATATAAAAGTAAAATAAGATTATGCAGCGGAGCGCTAATACTCTAGCATACTTACTGTAGCATACAGTGTAGCAATATAGTTTGTTTATACTAAACAAAGCGAAACAAAACCTAATAAAAGACGTTTGATTTATTTAAACAAGCAGCAGTCCAGGCGCTTTTAATATTCTAGAGTATGATGCTGTTTACGTTTGATGCCTTTAAAGTTTAATCAAAACAAGAGCGGATCGCTAATACTCTAGCATACTTATTGTAGCATGCAATGTAGCAATGTAGTATGTTTATACTAAACCAAGCGAAACAAAACCTAATAAAAGACGTTTGATTTATTTAAACAAGTAACAGTCCAGACGCTTTTAATATTCTAACAGGAGTATGAATCTGTTTACGAATTGATGCCTTTAAAGTTTAAAGCAACAACAGCGGATCGCTTTTTCAAAAAAGTCAAAAGTATTTTCTCATGTGGTTTGAAATTCGCTACCTTCCAAACACAAAATCTATGTGTCTTGTGAACTTATTTCTCATATATAAAGGGAGTAACAGAAAAATAGTTTAACATACTCGATAGCTAAAAGAAACCAGCAGCATGAATAACGTGCAAAGATTATTTTGGAGAATAAGTTTTGTTGAGTGGGATTTGGACGATAATGTCCAATATGTCCTACGTCATGCACGGAGGCCTGACCAGGCAGTTGATGCGAGTTATATTCAAAGTAAGCTATATTAATCAAAATTAAAACAATGAAAAAACTTATTAATTGAATTTTGTTTCCTTTTTTTTTTTCTTTGCAGGGGCTTATTTTGATATATTCCAGAGGGAATTTCCAATCACCGAAAGAAGCGTAGAACGGGTTCCGTTTATCATGACTTCGTTTTTAACAACAGTGCCGGGCATAGCAGCATATTGCGATGACTCGGGACGATTGTGGTATTATTGCTGCACCAACGACGACGATTTGTTTCGTTGGAGGAACGCAGTCCAAGAGGATGCTGTATCCAGCACTACAAATTGAAAAATGTAGAAGACAAGACCTCGAAAAATATATGAATATTTCTTAAATTTGTATATTCAGCTATTTTTGTGTATATATCAAACATTTGTTAACTATGTATGCATATTCAAAAAAGAAACAAAACAAATAAATATGTGATTGAACATGTATTTTTATAAACAAAAGAAAATCATTAGATTTTGTACAAGGCGATATTTTGAAGTTTGGCTTCATTCTGTTTTGAGGAGTATACCAAAGAAGTCGAGTACACATTTTTATATTTTTGAAAGAAATACCACAACACGCAGCATAGAATCAAAATGTTTAATTCGGGACGGTAAAAAGAAGGAGCAACAATATAAAATAATTCAAAACCCATTTAAGAAGAGCAGCAACGAGAGGAATGATCACAATAAATATTCATCTTCGGATATTAAATATAAGAAAATTATATAATTGAAACAAGAAAAATATGTTTAAAAAACTTTTGTTTTTGTTAAATAAATTCAAATAAAAATTTTAGACATAAATGTCCACAGTTAAAAGAATTGTAGTTTTGTAATTGATTATAGTTATACGTTAGGTTACGATTTCCAAGATATTTGATGATTTCCTTCCGAGGAGGTAAGTTCCCAAAGCTATCAAAATATTCCTTCCGATTTTTGTCTTTGTAATATGCTACCCAATGTGTTCATCTAGCATAAATACTCCTCTAATAGAATCCAAGTCTTTTTCTATATGGTTTAAGGTGTAAACCTTTGCCGATCGCAATCGCTTCCATATTTGTACTATGCCGAAGAGCTTCATGCAATTGTTTTTTTGCTGCTTTCGCTTCATTAATGGTCTTTGCAATTGACGAACCTCCTGATGCTAATGCACCGATTGCACAGAGTGCTGTTAGTATAGATACAAGTGGTAAAAACCTTCCTACTTTGGGTACAGCTATTTGAGGAATTATTATGGAATGTTTTTTATTTCCTATGGTGGATCTAATTGATTTTTGAGCATTTTTAATAGCGTCTTGAATGTTGTCTGGATTAACTTTCTTTTACATTTTAGTTGCATTTTTTATTGCTGAAGAAAATGTTTTTTTAACTTTCAAACCACGTTTTTTCTGCTTACTCATTACACACCCCATACCTAGTTTGTTTTTGTTTTCATGACGTTTGTTATGAACCAACCGGCTGCACGTTCACCAATGCTGTTTCCTTTAGATTTTACCCGTTCCCAAGCTCGTTCAGCTAGTATTTTATCCGCTATATGACGTTGATTTAAATCTTTAGATTTTGAGTAGGCAATATCGTGTTCTCTACAACTAGCGTCGAGTGGATTAATACCTTGATCGCCACGTTTTAAACGTTTTTGTAATTATGTTCCTGGTCCACAAAACTGATATCATGGTAGATGTAGTTCTATGGGTAACTTGTTTATAATTGTGTCAAGTAAACCATACCCTTTGATGGTTGGTTTTTTACTAAAACGTTTGATGTATGTAATTTTTGACTAAAAATATTATGTAAAAGTTTTCGTTTATATATAAAATTTTTTGGTTGATATAAAGATGCGCTTAACAAAACAACAAAAACAGATTCTTGTGCAAAATTTAGATGCTAAAGCAACACCTCACTTATCAAATCAGCAACCAATACATGGATCACTACTACCGAATACATTGAGAACATTAATCGTGGGGACCAACGAATTTTTTTTTTTTTTTTATTTAACAATTTATTTATTGAATCATCTAAATAAGTTATTTTAGATCTAACAATAAGATTTCAGAAAGGATTTCAAAATTTCACTTAATTCTATACTATGTTTAGTTCTGCCCTTCGTCCATTGAGTTGGGCATGATATATCTAATATATGGGGAACAAATTAGTTTCGCTTAAGACGTGAGGGATTCAACGGTCTTAGCAGGTTTCTAGCTAGAATGTTTGGGTGAAACATGAGCTTCTGCTTGTACTTCGTGGTATATTCAGGTCTCTGTGGATGTTAGTGTTTTTATATACCAAGGGGCACCGGCAATTTGACTCAGGATTTTAGATTGGACTCTCTGGAGTTTTTCCACGTTCGAGGGAGAGGCAGTGCCCCAGAGCTCAATTACATATGTCCATATGGGTTTTATTATACTTTTGTATATTTGGACTTTGTATGTGAGATTTAACTTAGATGCCAATTTAGTTCCAACTGTTTAGTTTAATCTGGGTGATTTTGGATTGAATGTGCTTATGCCATGTGAGTCGGCGATCGAGGTGCATTCCAAGATACTTGGTTTCTGAACTTTCAGGGTCAATTTGGCTGTCTACCTTCAGAGCAGGGCACGTGCCCCTTCTTAGGGTGAAGGTTAAGTGACAGCTTTTGGATTCGTTGACTTTGATTTTCCATCGTGATAGCCAATTACTTAGAGTGTCCAAGTGTTTCTGCACGTAAAGAGTTGCCATGTCTGGGTTTGAGTGAGACCACAGGATAGCAGTGTCGTCAGCAAAAGAGATAAGAGAAATAAGAGTTCTATCGCTTTTGGGCATATCTGCAGTATAGAGAATATAAAGCAGGGGCGCGAGGACACTACCTTGTGGTACTCCGGCCAGTATTTCGTATTTTTGGGCGACAAATCTTTTATATTTGATAGAGATAGTTTTTAAGTAGGCAGTGCATATTAGCGGGGAGAATATGCTGTAATTTGTAAAAAGGTCCTTCGTGCCAGACTTTTTTATTGAGTCTACAATGTGGTGCACCTGCTCTATAGTACCATGCTTTTCTCGAAAGCCAAATTGGTGATCGGGACTCACATTTCTTTCTGTAATTTTACGTAAAATCAGTTTTATTAGAAGTTTTTCGAAACTTATAGGCCGGTATGAAGTCACATTATTGGGATTTTTCCAGGTTTGGGAATCATTGAAACTTGAGAAAGTTTCCAATTATCTGGGTGACATGTTCTAAGGATTGCGTTAAATATGTGCAATATAAGGGTTATTGCAACTGATGGCAGTTCTTTTATCATTGTGGGCGTTGTCAAGTCCGGTCCTGGTGCTTTTTTTGGATCCAGGCATTTATTTGTTGCCTCCATAAGTTCATTTTTCTTAATCGCGACTGTACAGGAGTTATTGAGTGGGATTAATGTTGGTAATGGTATATCACCAGTTGTTTCGTTCGGGGTGAATGCGGTTTTTAGGTGGTTGGCAAAAGCAGCACCTTTTTCTGCATCGCTTCTGGCCCACTTTCCATTTGGGAGGTTCTGCCAGTACCGGTTTTTTTCATATTTTTAGCAGCTCGCCAGAGAGAGTAATTTGTGGGTACGAGATGTTCAACGAGTTGTTGAAAGTCTCTTTCGGATTTCCACTTCAGCTGTTTTTGTAGATTTTGAGTGATATCTTTTAAATGTTTTTTCAAAGTGGGCGATCTGTGATTTTGCCATTCACGACGTATTTTTATTTTATTTTTTAGAAGCTGATCTATATGTTTTGGAGTATTTTTTGTATAGCTGCGAATTGAGCTATTTTGGATTTGGGCGGGAGTGGCCGCTGCAGCTGCTTGCGAAAGCAAAAGTGTGAATTCACTAACAGCTGTGTTTATTTCGTTTTTCGTTTTTAGTGACACATTAGGGTTAATGTGAGAGCTTAATACTTCCGATATTTGAGCCAGTTTGTGAGTTTACTAGTAAATTTATCTGGTGGGTTGACCTCAGAGCTTGGGGTGTACTTTATTGTGATAATAGTAGGCGTATGGTCTGATAAGAGATCTAGAGAAGATTTTATAGTCAATTGGCTCCTTTTTACAGTTTTAAATACTGCAAAGTCAATGACGTCGGGAGTTTTTCGACTGTGAGTTGGCGTGCCAGAAGAGACAACGGCAAGGCCGAGTCTGTTGACAGTGTTCAACAGGAGCCTGCCCTTTGGTGATATTAGGCGAGAGCCCCAATATTTGTGTTTGGCGTTGAAGTCGCCGGCAACAAGAAACTTTGGTCCAAGAGAATGGAAAAGAGTCTGGAATTTTTGATCAGTTATTTTGTGTCTGGGCGGGCAGTATATAGCAGTTAATGTTAGGCCTTTTAAGTATTCATCGAGAGAAATACTTGTCGCTTGAATGTATTCTGTGCAATAATTCTTTAGAGCATAATGCTTAATTCGACTTTTAATGAGAATGGCGGATCCACCTCTAGCGTTTCCGCTTGGATGCTTTGTGTCATAGAGTCTAAAAATCTTTGATAAACTGCGCAGGCTCTATAGTTGGCAGTGTGATTGCCCCCACAATTACTACATTTTTTAATAGTCGAATCTTCTTTAAATTTCGTACACATACCTGTTCCGTGAAGGGCTCCACAAATTACGCACACGCTGGGAAGTGAGCAGTATGACTTTGTGTGGCCATATTCTTGGCAGTTATGACACTGAATCGGTCCACGGCGCTTGTGGGGTTCTTCAATTGTAATTCTGCGGTGCAAGAGATATCGCAGAGAAATTATTGGGTGGGGTTCACCTTCTTTAAGGGTTTTTAAGTCGAACTCTAGTTCCACACGGAATAGGGGTTGTAAGACTTTTATTTCGATTTTGTATATTGAATACTGACTTTACTTCAAAGCTTTCATGGGTTAGAGCACTTTTGATTTCGTCACATTCTACGAAAGATTCAATACCTTTCAGTACGACTGAGAGGCCTTTGGAGCTTTTGAGCTGGTAAGTGTAGTAGTTCTTTTTGAGTTTATCAAAGAGATTGATAATTTCCCTAAAGTTTGGCTCACTATAAATTTGGATTTTAGTTTCATTTATTTTTTCCTCTAGGATGGAAATCACGTGGAAACTATTATCACCAATGTGTTTGGTAATTTCTTCTATGAGCGAATTAGAGTATTTCTCGCGTAGATATATAGGAGTGGGTTTTTTGCGTTTTCGGCTTGGGGACCGAATTTTTTTCTTCAGCAAGAATCGCAAATCTATTTTGCCCAAGTTCAAGAGACGGTTTATTGGGATTCGTCTTTTGAATTTTAGCTGAGTTCTTATTTCCATTAGAGGGGGACAAAAGACCTCGCTTTGGAAAGTAAATATCAATACCTTTTTGCTTTGTAGGCAATGTATCATTTGCATCAGACACGGGGGTGATGCAGAGGGGGATTTGAATGTATTTACTTGGAGTACCTATAAGAGAAATAGCTGATACAGAGTTACCTGAGTTTGTGTGTGCAGATAGTACAGGCAGAAGAGAATCTACCTTTTGCAGAGTTTGAAGTGTTGGTAGTTGTTGAATGAAGTGCTGTTGCTGAGTTGGCAGAAATTGCTGAATTGGCTGATATTGTTGTATTTCTTGCGGTTGTTGTTGGTGTAATGGCAAATGTTGATGTAATTGCTCTTGTTGCTGCTGTTGCACATATTGTTGTTGTGATAGCTGTTGTTGTAGCAATTGCTGTTGTTGTAACAGTGCTTGTTCTTGTAATTGTTGTTGTTGCAGCTGATTCTCCATATTGGAATCGTTTATAACTACGTTTGAATTAGTGTGCTTTCGTTTTATTTTTGTTTGGAGTCTCAATTTACTCAAACAATTGGTAATTTTTAACAATCAGCCACTACACTGCACTTCGTGCTTTCGCGAATTCGGGGAAAATGAGCTTTTTGAGCACATATATTGTTTTCCGTATCGCACTGTAGATTTTTGTATTTTTTTATAACATTCGAGAGTATTAAAAATATTGATCTTCACTTCACTAGAGATGCCAATATATCCAATACACCATCGAATTGTGGAAAAATTAACATAATGTTGAGTTTAATAGAGAGTCCGAATGGATTAAAATCTAAAAATATTTACATATATTCAAAGTCATATCAATATCTGAGTAAATTGATTAAACCGATCAAGGGAATGGGATATTTTACATTTTCTGAGAATGATAAAGTTTTACTACCAGAAAAGGCGAAAAGTAATTCGATAATGATATTCGATGATGTTGCATGCGAAAAACAAAATAATATACGATCTTATTTCTGTATGGGTCGACATAACAATATTGTACGAACTGATGTTCGCGTCGTTTGAGTATTTTTAAGGTACTGATTTTATTTTAATAAAACACCTAAATATATAAAAATGCACTTAAGACTAGACAGAATTAGAATATTATCAGCAGAGGCACGATAAGCGTCCCCGCATAGGCTATAAACTATTTATTACTTGTGTGTGTACTTTTCTAAATAGCGATAATAATAGAATACATTAGAATTGTAAATGGCCACACAGCCTCAACTCAAACTGAGTGTTACTAAACATAGATTATGATGTGTGAGAAACATCTTCTGGTTGACATTTTTTATTACTAGCGATAATTATAGATAATATTTGAAATGTAAAAGTGTTCATAAGTATTTTGAACATTCTGCCGGGGGACAGAAAAGACGATAGTTGCAATGTAAAGTGTTCATAAGTATTTTGAACAATATTGATAGTTTCTATTTATGTCAAACGTATACACGAATACCCAAACATTTGATACGAGACAATGCAAATATGATTATAATGTTTAAACAAGATGAAATAAATATTAAACATGTATATAACGATCATGTGGGTACAGACATGAGTTTTAAAAACTTTATGGAAATGTGTAATGTTGTTATAAATAAAGATGACCCCATATCGAAAGGGATTCGATATATTTATTATATTATAAAAAAACGTTCAATAGAAATTCACCCACTAGTAATATATTAAACTTTGATCAGATCAGATCTGATCTGCCGTTTAACCTGATCTGCTATTTAACCTGATCTGATATTTAACCTGATCTGATATTTAACCTGTGATCTGCTATTTAACCTGATCTGATATTTAACCTGTGATCTGCTATTTAACCTGATCTGATATTTAACCTGTGATGTGCTATTTAACCTGATCTGATATTTAACCTGATCTGATATTTAACCTGTCTGATCTGCTATTCAACCAGGTTCGGACTCTCTATTAAACTCAACATTATGTTAGTTTTTCCACAATTCGATGGTCTCCACGATTAATGTTCTCAATGTATTCGGTAGTAGTGATCCATGTCTTGGTTGCTGATTTGATAAGTGAGGTGTTGCTTTAGCATCTAAATTTTGCACAAGAATCTGTTTTTGTTGTTTTGTGAAGTGCATCTTTATATCAACCAAAAAATTTTATATATAAACGAAAACTTTTACATAATATTTTTAGTCAAAAAAAATATATATATATAATGGGAATGACATACATCAAACGTTTTAGTAAAAAACCAACCATCAAAGGGTATGGTTTACTTGACACAATTATAAACAAGTTACCCATAGAACTACATCTACCATGATATCAGTTTTGTGGACCAGGAACATAATTACAAAAACGTTTAAAACGTGGCGATCAAGGTATTAATCCACTCGATGCTAGTTGTAGAGAACACGATATTGCCTACTCAAAATCTAAAGATTTAAATCAACGTCATATAGCGGATAAAATACTAGCTGAACGAGCTTGGGAACGGGTAAAATCTAAAGGAAACAGCATTGGTGAACGTGCAGCCGGTTGGTTCATAACAAACGTCATGAAAACTAAAACCAAACTATGTATTTGGTGTGTAATGATTAAGCAGAAAAAACGTGGATTGAAAGTTAAAAAAACATTTTCTTCAGCAATAAAAAATGCAACTAAAATGTTAAAGAAAGTTAATCCAGACAACATTCAAGACGCTATTAAAATTGCTCAAAAATCAATTAGATCCACCATAGGAAATAAAAAACATTCCATAATAATTCCTCGAATAGCTGTACCCAAAGTAGGAGGTTTGTGCTAGATGAACACATTGGGTAGCATATTACAAAGGCAAAAATCGGAAGGAATATTTTGATAGCTTTGGGAACTTACCTCCTCGGAAGGAAATCATCAAATATCTTGGAAATCGTAACCTAACGTATAACTATAATCAATTACAAAACTACAATTCTTTTAACTGTGGACATTTATGTCTAAAATTTTTATTTGAATTTATTTAACAAAAACAAAAGTTTTTTAAACATATTTTTCTTGTTTCAATTATATAATTTTCTTATATTTAATATCCGAAGATGAATATTTATTGTGATCATTCCTCTCGTTGCTGTTCTTCTTAAATGGGTTTTGAATTATTTTATATTGTTGCTCCTTCTTTTTACCGTCCCGAATTAAACATTTTGATTCTATGCTGCGTGTTGTGGTATTTCTTTCAAAAATATAAAAATGTGTACTCGACTTCTTTGGTATACTCCTCAAAACAGAATGAAGCCAAACTTCAAAATATCGCCTTGTACAAAATCTAATGATTTTCTTTTGTTTATAAAAATACATGTTCAATCACATATTTATTTGTTTTGTTTCTTTTTTGAATATGCATACATAGTTAACAAATGTTTGATATATACACAAAAATAGCTGAATATACAAATTTAAGAAATATTCATATATTTTTCGAGGTCTTGTCTTCTACATTTTTCAATTTGTAGTGCTGGATACAGCATCCTCTTGGACTGCGTTCCTCCAACGAAACAAATCGTCGTCGTTGGTGCAGCAATAATACCACAATCGTCCCGAGTCATCGCAATATGCTGCTATGCCCGGCACTGTTGTTAAAAACGAAGTCATGATAAACGGAACCCGTTCTACGCTTCTTTCGGTGATTGGAAATTCCCTCTGGAATATATCAAAATAAGCCCCTGCAAAGAAAAAAAAAAAGGAAACAAAATTCAATTAATAAGTTTTTTCATTGTTTTAATTTTGATTAATATAGCTTACTTTGAATATAACTCGCATCAACTGCCTGGTCAGGCCTCCGTGCATGACGTAGAACATATTGGACATTATCGTCCAAATCCCACTCAATTAACCTTATTCTCCAAAATAATCTTGGCACGTTATTCATGCTGCTGGTTTCTTTTAGCTATCGAGTATGTTAAACTATTTTTCTGTTACTCCCTTTATATATGAGAAATAAGTTCACAAGACACATACATTTTGTGTTGGGAGGTAGCAAATTTCAAACCACATGAGAAAATATTTTTGACTTTTTTGAAAAAGCGGATCTGTTGTTGCTTTAAACTTTAAAGGCATCAATTCGTAAACAGATTCATACTCCTGTTAGAATTCTAAAAGCGTCTGGACTGTTACTTGTTTAAGGAAATCAAACGTCTTTTATTAGGTTTTGTTTCGCTTGGTTTAGTATAAACATACTACATTGCTACATTGTATGTTACAGTAAGTATGACAGAGTATAAGCGATCCGCTGCTGTTGCTTTAAATGAATCAAACGTTGTCGCGGTATATATTCGCGGCACAGTTGTTGTTGTTTTGTTGTTTGGTTTGTTTTGTTTTTTTATGTTTCCCTTTTGATCGGGGCGACGGGCGAACAAAATCGGAGGAACAAAATCACACACGCACTGCACAATTTTATTGATTGTTATTTTTTTTATAAATATATTTGTTTTGCTTAATTTGTTAAGCAAAACAAATTCGCCACTCGCGGGTGAAATGCGACCGGCGCGCGGAAGATGAAAACTGAATATTTTGTTTGAGCTGTCAGAGTTCTCTTGCTTTCTTTTCCTTTCTTTCGCTTTTGCTTTCGTTAAGTTAGCTAAGTGAGCGTCGGCGATCCGATGAAGGAATTGCCAGCCTCGCCATTACAATAGTAAAATGTCAAAACCTGGACTAGAGCTTTTGTACTCCTTGAACCTGTTTGAGGGAGGGGAACCTGTCGACATTTATGCTTTCACCTATACAGACATGAGTGTCGCCAAAGTGCGGGGGTGTATATGTAAATTTGCCAAATCTAGAAAATCTGAGAAGATCTTTCACATATAGGTGTGGGTAAGGCCCCGACTGCGAATACTGGCTTCTGCGTAGGTCGCGCTCATGTGTGGGGAGATGTTGGAGAAATGGAAAGTGAGCGCGATATATGTGTCCATATAGACAAGTTCTTGAGTTCTTTTTGAGCAGGGAAGAAGAAAAGTGATAAAGTTTTAGATTTTAAATTTAATTTGGTCTTAAATAATTTGTTTGGAAAATTTTGATAATTTTCTTTCTTGTTTTCTAAATTGTATTTTTGGAGTGGTGAGGTGGAGCGGTTGCCAACGTCGGATTGTGGCTGGAGGACAAGTTATCGCGCTATTTTTAACTAAACTTTATAAAACAAACTAAAATCGAAAATCCCCACGCGATAATTAAATTCCCTATTTGCCCGAAAAGCACAGTCGCGAAGCGTGGGATTTAAGACGACCCTCGCGGTATGGTATCCCCGTCCGAACGAACAACACGAACCCGCGAAAACCTGATAACTAAACTTTTAAAACCCTACACCGAAACTGCCGCAATATATATATATATATATATCCGTATATATATATATATATATATATATAAGAAACGGAAATTTTCCCGACACAAAGAAAATAATACCGAACACAAACCCTTTTTCAAAATCAACACAAACCGACAATCACCCAAAAGAAATTATTCGTACACCAAAGATTATATTTCTTTAAACGCAATTGATTTGCGGGACCAGACCAACCTGTCTGAAATCCCTCGCACGATTCTTTGCAGAATCTATTCACCAGCTGGACTTCGATAAAATTCGATGTCCAGCAACAACTTGGCTCTGATGCGGGACGACACAAACAAAAAAAAAGGAATAAGGAAGAGGGGGGAAAACGGCCAAACAAATCCGAAGAAAACTACTTGGACGGAAACACTTCACCAAAATAAATCACGACCGAACACAATCTGTCCAACTCTATTCAATTCCTCAAAAACAAATCACTAAATGGCCGACTGCCACAAATAAAATAAAGCAAAATAAACACTAGCTGGCAAAACTAAACCAGCGCGCAAGAATACTCCCTTTGGAACACTTGTCCTCCAGCCACAGTCTGACGATGGCAACAGCTCCACTTCACCACTCAAAAAAAAAACAATTTAAAAAAAAAGAAAAGAAAATTATCCAACTTTTGGAAACAAATAATTTAATTAAATTTAAGAAAAAAAAAACCAAAGTTTTTGCCACTCTCCTTCTACCCTGCTCAAAAAGAACTAAACGAAATTAGAATATATGAGCGCCTATGACGCTCACTTTCCATTTATCTTCCCACATACATAGAGTGCGGCTTACGCAGAAACCAGTGTCCGCAGTCGGGGCTTTACCCATACCTATATGCGAAAAATCTCTTCAGATTTTTCTAGGTGTGTTTGGCAAATTTACATATACCCCCCTGCACCCACCAAAATGAAATATACATTTTGGCGGCACTCATGTACGTATAGGCGAAAGCATAAATGTTCTCAAATTCCTCTCCCTCAAACAGGTTCAAAAAGTACAAAAGCTTTAGTCCAGGTTTTGACAATTTACTATTGTAATGGCGAGGCTGGCAATACCCTCATCGGATCGCCGCCGCTCACTGAGCTAACTTAACGAAAGCAAAAGCGAAAGAAAGGAGAAGAAAGCAAGAGAACTTTGACAGCTCAAACGAAATATTCAGTTTTCTTCTTCCGCGCGCCGGCCGCATTTCGCCCGCGAGTGTCGAATTTGTTTTGCTTAACAAATTAAGCAAAACAAATATATTTAAATAAAAAGTGACAATCAATAAAATTGTGCAGTGCGTTAATTCGGTCAGTGCGTGTGTGATTTTGTTCCTCCGATTTTGTTCGCCCGTCGCCCCGAACAAAAGGGAAACATAAAAAAACAAAACAAACAATAAAAACAACAACATTCGTGTCGCGATTTTATACCGCGACAAA